>CAUYUJ010017423.1:105000-236704 GCA_963575745.1 Prorocentrum cordatum
CTCCTCCTCCTCCTCCCCCTCCTCCTCTTCCTCCTCCTCCCCCGCTTCCTGCCCATCCTCCACCTTCTTCTTCTTCTTCTTCTCCTTCTTCTTCTTCTTTCCCCCTCTTCCCCCCCCTCGCTGCAGCTCGCATGGCAGAGCGGGCTGTACTGCGGAACGAACACGTTTTATAAGAGGGCCACCGCAGCACGACGGGCTGGCTCAACCTGGGCCGACGTACCGCCTCGCGGCTGGGTCTCGCCAGTCCCAAGCTGGATGCCCATGGACATTTCTTCTCGCCCCCTCTGCCTATTAAATCCTCCTTCACATCCTCCCCCTCCTCTCCTTGCTCCGTTTCCTGTTCCTCCTGCTTCTCCTTCCCCGCCTCCAGGGGGGGGATGGCCGGCGACTGCCGCCCCGACGGCCCCCGCAGAGCCCGCTGCGCGCGCGGGGGGGACGGCGGTCCATCACTTCTGCGGCGAGGCACCGCGAGGACGCCGCGAAGAAACTGCGCCCCAGCAGATCCAGCGGCGCCTCCGCCGGCAGCGGACCGGCGACGTCGCGCGTTATGCCCCCCGCCTCCTGCAGGGCAAAGGGGGGCGCGGATGCGGACCTCCGACGAAGCGAAGGACGAGGGAGGACAAGAAGAAAAGCAGGAGGAGGAGGAGGAACAAGGAAAGGGAGAGGATACCAACAAGGGAGGACGAGGAGGAAACGGAGGATACAGTGGGGAAACAAAAACTATCCGCTGAAAAATCCGGGAATGTTTGTGCCACGCGGGGTAGCGGCCACCTGGCGCTGGGGCAGGGGCGTTGTCTCTCAGGAAGAGGAGTTTGCTTCCACTGCAGACGCACTCAGGCTCTGTATGTCATCCGTCAGAATAGCGGCGTGCCGCCCGCTTGCGAGTACATGCCCCATCGGGAAGAGGAGGTAGCGAGCCAGCGAGAAAGCAGGAAAGACGCGGAAGAGAAGCAAGAGGGGCGGCATGGGGACGGCGAGGTGCTCTGTTGGACGGTTGCTTCCTCCCCTGGCGCGCAAACGACAGGAAGCGAGGCGCCGCCAAGCCGCCAACGAAACGTGCATATCACCCGAAGCCAGGCAAATGGCCCAACCAACCACCGCCACCATCAAGCGCAGAGGCACAGCGGAGCAGCAGCAAATGGGGACAAACAGGGGAGGGAGCAAGTAGCAGTACTGGCAAAGAAGCAACGGCAGCAGGGGTGCACACAAGGGGGACGCCACGGGGGAGGGGGGGGAACCCCAAGAGAAAACGAGACCCAACAACCTGCCACGTTCCCTCCAAGTCTGCGAGCCTCTCATATTTCCACGAGGGCACGCCGCAAGAAGCGGCTGGCAGAGAGCAACAAAAAGATCCTCACTCTTAAACGAGAGCCTCGCGCGCGGGCAATTGCAATGAGACGCTGGAGGGGAAGTGACAACGAGACCGGCTCCCTCAATCGGACTGGCACCCGATCCGCCAGCAGGGTGCTTCCCCGTCAATGAGGAGGAAGAAGAGGAGATGGATGATGAGGCAGATATTTTCGAGTCTCGTGGCCCTGGACCTCTCGGCCCGTTCACGGGCCAAAAACGGCGAAGAAACTCAGGACCCGTTCCCCTCAGGACCTGCTTGCTTCCTGGCGGGTGGCGCGGGACGGCAATCCTCAACTAGCAGCTTGCCGGCAGCAAAATCCCAAATCTTCGGCCCGTGGTTCAGCTCCCAAGAGCCCATCTCGAACCCGGCGTCCAACCGCCCGCACGCCACGTAGGCCATGTTGAGACCTCGATGGCCGCCGGGGCAATACTTCGAGGAAGGAGGGTGGACGGGTCGAGGAGTGAAGGGGGACGGCTCGGGGGGGATCCCTGACATCCTCGCGTTGTGAGCAAACACGGCGGAGAATACACCGTTGTCGACCTCTGGTGAGCCTTCACTGGCCCAGAGACAATGACAAAACTACTCGGGATGAAAGACTGGTCCCGAGAAAGGACTCCAGTCCTCTGGTGATCGGCGTTTTGAAAGGATCACGACGACGGACGTCTGGGATGGGGGGGACGTGCTGGGGGGGTTGAATGGGGTAGGGGGGTGAAGTGCGGACAGGTGCGCGGGAGGAAAACTAGTTTCGCATTCGCACCTTTGTGTCTTCCCTGAGAGGCGAGGGGATTCTGGGCAGTCGCGTCTGAACAACATGGGTGTGACCGAGGAGGGAAACAACCGCGGTCCACCAATCTATCGAAAACGGTAATTATCGGTGGAGCGATCCGACTTGTCCAAAATGGGGCCGGCTCTGCAGCGAACTTTTCATCTGTGGCCATCACTGTAGCTAACAAAGGTGTATATATATAACATACAGCCGTTGGCATGCGCCCGTTGGCGGATAAACGCCAGGATTCGCATGAGCCCCCGTCACAACATTCCCTGATATTCTTGGGCACGGGAACGTACACTAGAATTGAAGCCGTTGGCGTTCAGCTTTTGCTTTTCGGTCATGTGCACGCGTTGCTTTGCATTGTCAGGCTGCCTTGAGGCCTTGGCAATTGACCTTCAGCCTGGAGCCGCTCAGCATGCAGAATTGACTAGCCTAGGCCTCAGACATAATAGATGACCGCGAGAACGAACCCCGACCATATCCTGGCGTCTCTCAACCGACTCTGTCCTGCTCTACGTTGCTCCAACCTGTTTTCTAAAAAAAACGGCAGCAACCGAACAGCGATGTGTAGGAGCATATCTGGAAGCATTCCCCTTAAGATTCAGATGAGAATCCTGTTGTAGAATTCTGCTGTTCTCGCAGTCGTAGTCGCATTCGCGATGGCAGTCGCAGTGGCAACGGCAGTCGCAGCCTCAGCCTCAGCCTGCCTCAGCCTCAGCCTAAGCCTGCTTCAGCCTCAACATCAGTCTGCCTTCAGCCTCGGCCTCAGCCTCAGCCTGCCTCAGCCTGCCTCAGCCTCACCCTGCATCAGCCTCAGCCTCAGCCTCAGCCTGCCTCAGCATCAGCATGCCTCAGCCTCAGCCTCAGCCTGCCTCTGCCTCAGCCTCTGCCGTCGGCCTCGGCCTCAGCCTGCCTCAGCCTCAGCCTGCATCAGCTTCAGCCTCAGCCTCAGCCTGCCTCAGCCTGCCTCAGCCTCAGCCTCAGCCTCAGCCTGCCTCAGCCTCAGCCTCAGCCTGCTTCAGCCTCAGCCTCAGTCTGCCTGCAGCCTCGGCCTCAGCCTCAGCCTGCCTCAGCCTCAGCCTGCCAGCCTCAGCCTCAGCCTCAGCCTGCCTCAGCCTCAGCCTGCCTCAGCCTCAGCCTGCCTCAGCCTCAGCCTCAGCCTGCCTCAGCCTCAGCCTCAGCCTGCTTCAGCCTCAGCCTCAGTCTGCCTTCAGCCTCGCCTCAGCCTCAGCTGCCTCAGCCTCAGCCTGCATCAGCCTCAGCCTCAGCCTCAGCCTGCCTCAGCATCAGCCTGCCTCAGCCTCAGCCTCAGCCTGCCAGCCTCAGCCTCAGCCTCAGCCTGCCTCAGCCTCATCAGCCTGCCTCAGCCTCAGCCTCAGCCTCAGCCTCAGCCTCAGCCTCAGCCTCAGCCTGCCTTCAGCCTCAGCCTCAGTCTGCCTTCAGCCTCGGCCTCGGCCTCAGCCTCAGCCTCAGCCTCAGCCTCAGCCTCAGCCTGCAGCCTCAGCCAGCCTCAGCCTCAGCCTCAGCCTGCCTCAGCCTCAGCCTGCCTCAGCCTCAGCCTCAGCCTCTCCTGCCTGCCTCAGCCTCAGCCTCAGCCTCGCCTCAGCCTCGCCTCAGCCTGCCTCAGCCTCAGCCTGCCTCAGCCAGCCTCAGCCTCAGCCTGCCTCAGCCTCAGCCTCAGCCTGCTTCAGCCTCAGCCTCAGTCTGCCTTCAGCCTCGGCCTCGGCCTCAGCCTCAGCAGCTCAGCCTCAGCCTCAGCCTGCCTCAGCCTCAGCCTCAGCCTGCCTCAGCCTCAGCCTGCCTCAGCCTCAGCCTCAGCCTGCTTCAGCCTCAGCCTCAGTCTGCCTTCAGCCTCGGCCTCAGCCTCAGCCTGCCTCAGCCTCAGCCTCATCAGCCTGCCTCAGCATTCAAAATGTGGCCTGGGAATGGAGTTCTGGGAACTCGAAGAACACGAAGTGGCCTACAGTTGGCTCCGGGCATTCAAAATGTGGCCCAGGAATGGAGTTCTGGGAACTCGAAGAGCACGAAGTGGCCTACAGTTGGCTCCGGGCATCCAAAATGTGGCCCGGGAATGGAGTTCTGGGAACTCGAAGACCACGAAGTGGCCTACAGTTGGCTCCGGGCATTCAAAATGTGGCCCGGGAATGGAGTTCTGGGACCTCGAAGACCGCGAAGTGTGTAACTGTTAACTAATTATCCCGGCAAAGCAACCTAACAGCGATGTGTAGGAGCATATCTGGAAGCATTCCCCTTAAGATTCAGATGAGAATCCAGTTGTAGAATTCTGCTGTTCTCGCAGTCGTAGTCGCATTCGCGATGACAGTCGCAGTGGCAACGGCAGTCGCAGTCACAGCCTCAGCCTCAGCCTGCCTCAGCCTCAGCCTCAGCCTGCCTCAGCCTCAGCCTGCCTCAGCCTCAGCCTCAGCCTGCTTCAGCCTCAGCCTCAGTCTGCCTTCAGCCTCGGCCTCAGCCTCAGCCTGCCTCAGCCTCAGCCTGCATCAGCCTCAGCCTCAGCCTCAGCCTCAGCCTGCTCAGCCTCAGCCTCAGCCTCAGCCTGCCTCTGCCTCAGCCTCAGCCTGCAGCCTCAGCCTCAGTCTGCCTCCAGCCTCGGCCTCAGCCTCAGCCTGCCTCAGCTTCAGCCTCAGCCTCAGCCTGCCTCAGCATCAGCCTGCCTCAGCCTCAGCCTCAGCCTCAGCCTCAGCCTCAGCCTCAGTCCTGCCTCAGCCTCAGCCTCAGCCTCAGCCTCGGCCTCAGCCTCAGCCTGCCTCAGCCTCAGCCTGCTCAGCCTCAGCCTCAGCCTGCCTCAGCCTCAGCCTCAGCCTGCAGCCTCAGCCTCAGCCTCCCTCAGCCTCGGCCTCAGCCTCAGCCTGCCTCAGCCTCAGCCTCAGCCTCAGCCTCAGCCTGCCTCAGCCTCAGCCTCAGCCTGCCTCAGCCTCAGCCTGCCTCAGCCTCAGCCTCAGCCTGCTTCAGCCTCAGCCTCAGTCTGCCTTCAGCCTCGGCCTCAGCCTCAGCCTGCCTCAGCCTCAGCCTGCATCAGCCTCAGCCTCAGCCTCAGCCTGCCTCAGCATCAGCCTGCCTCAGCCTCAGCCTCAGCCTGCCTCAGCCTCAGCCTCAGCCTGCTTCAGCCTCAGCCTCAGTCTGCCTTCAGCCTCGGCCTCAGCCTCAGCCTGCCTCAGCCTCAGCCTGCATCAGCCTCAGCCTCAGCCTCAGCCTGCCTCAGCATCAGCCTGCCTCAGCCTCAGCCTGCCTCTGCCTCAGCCTCAGCCTGCTTCAGCCTCAGCCTCAGTCTGCCTTCAGCCTCGGCCTCAGCCTCAGCCTGCCTCAGCCTCAGCCTGCCTCAGCCTCAGCCTCAGCCTGCCTCAGCAGCCTCAGCCTCAGCCTCAGCCTGCCTTCAGCCTCGGCCTCAGCCTCAGCCTGCCTCAGCCTCAGCCTGCATCAGCCTCAGCCTCAGCCTCAGCCTGCCTCAGCATCAGCCTGCCTCAGCCTCAGCCTCAGCCTGCCTCAGCCTCAGCCTGCCTCAGCCTCAGCCTCAGCCTCAGCCTCAGCCTCAGCCTCTCAGGCCTGCCTTCAGCCTCGGCCTCAGCCTCAGCCTGCCTCAGCCTCAGCCTGCATCAGCCTCAGCCTCAGCCTCAGTCAGCCTCAGCCTCAGCCTGCCTCAGCCTCAGCCTCAGCCTGCCTCAGCCTCAGCCTCAGCCTGCTTCAGCCTCAGCCTCAGTCTGCCTACAGCCTCGGCCTCGGCCTCAGACTGCCTCAGCCTCAGCCTGCCTCAGCCTCAACATCAGCCTGCCTCAGCATTCCAAATGTGGCCCGGGAATGGAGTTCTGGGAACTCGAAGAACACGAAGTGGCCTACAGTTGGCTCCAGGCATTCAAATCATGCCCAGGAACGGAGTTCTGGGAACTCGAAGACCACGAAGTGGCCTACAGTTGGCTCCGGGCATTCAAAATCATGCCCAGGAATGGAGTTCTGGGAACTCGAAGACCACGAAGTGGCCTACAGTTTGCTCCGGGCATTCAAAATCATGCCCAGGAATGGAGTTTTGGGAACTCGAAGACCACGAAGTGGCCTACAGTTGGCTCAGGGCATTCAAAATCATGCCCAGGAATGGAGTTCTGGGAACTCGAAGAACACGAAGTGGCCTACAGTGGGCTCCGGGCATTCAAAATCATGCCCAGGAATGGAGTTCTGGGAACTCGAAGACCACGAAGTGCGTTACTGCTTGCTTAAAACGAGTTCCCTGGTATCCCCCCGGCATCCTCCCCCGGATCGCGCCCAGACCCCCCTGGGGCGTCATGATGCTCTCTGTTGACCCTACTAGAAACCTACCAGTCTTCGCTGTTAGGTTAAACAAATCCCCGGCACCCTCCCCCGGATCGCGCCCAGACCCCCCTGGGGCGTCATGATGCTCTCTTTTGACCCTACTAGAAACCTATCAGTCTTCGCTGTTAGGTAAATACTTTCACTGAAATCCAACCTTCATCGCTACAATGTACCCTGCCCAACTGCCGTCCACAACACACACAATAAAACTAGACGTCGTTGCATACGTCCATTTCCGTATCCTTCCCCCGAAAAAGATACGCATGCAAATACATGAAATTCGACGCTGTTGTTGCCTCATGTATTATCCGTCCTCTCTCCCCGACTGCATGGCGATAGGGTACCACCCTCTCCGTGTACTTCCTTGTGTACACGCACACAAGGATTACAACAATGATATGTTTCATCATACTGGTTGTCCGTCGGAACATTCCAATGTATAAGTTGTTCAAAATGATGCTCACGCTGCAACGTGGGCATATGTTTAAGATAAACGCTTTGCCACTGTCGTTCAGAACGGCGCTCTCACCCAAACGCGGGTTACTTTGCTGGATCCGTGTCCTTCCTCATCGTCGTCGCCCCACTCCTTCCCCCTCCTCCGTCTCCCTGGTCATCCTGCTCCTCCCGTTCCTGTTCCTGCTGCTGCTCCTCCTCCTCGTCCTGCTCCTTCCGCATCCTCCTCCTCGTCCTCCTGCTCGTCCTCCTGCTCATCCCCCTGCTCATCCCCCTGCTCATCCGCCACCTCATCCTCCCCCAATGTACACACCTCTCCTGAAGTCTGAGTGCGCAAAACACGCTGGTGTCCTTTGGGGGGGCTCCAGGTCTGCTGTGACACTCGTCGGTGAACAGAGACAATTCAGCGCAGTGGGAAGGGATGGGTAGAAGGGGTAGGATGTAAGATATATCGAAAGCAGGCCAAGCTCGTCTCCTCCTCTCTCCTCTTTTCCCAAATACCCTCACCAAACGGATTCCACAACGACGGGTGACACAATCCAATAATGTGGCCAAACCTTCGGCTCATCGTTTGGCCACATCGGCATTTTCAGAATGGCAGGGGGCAGCGGTGAATGCGCCGTAGGTGGCTCCGATAGTCTAGTTTGGACTACCAACCCTACCCTGCTGCACGCTAGGATGTCGTTTGAGTCCAATTGGATCCACCTGGATCCGTTGTAGCCCAGTCAAACCCATGTGGAACACTTCACATCCAGTTTAATGCACTTGGATTTTTGCCACGGCCATGGACAGTGAATAATTAAGGAATGGCAACAACTCCTCAAGGCAAACATAACTGAAACACCTGGAACTGCTGGTCACTAGTTCGCCGTAACCAACGCCTCAAACTCAACCTTCCCGACACCCTAAGCCGTGAACCCGAGCATCAGCAGTAGCTTTTGCCTCGGCGTCAGCCCAAGCCTTGGCCTCAGCCTCTGCCTTTGAGGCCAGCATCAGAATCACTAGTACCCTTCCCCACCGTTTGATTCGACCTAGTCTTACCTGCAGCCCTCGCTTTCACCTGAAGCTTGGCAGAAACGTGGGTACCAGCTATACTCGTTTGGCTTAAACCTCTTGCGTATTGCAATCGCTTCGGTCACAACCTCGACAGAGGCCCAGTTCCTTCTTCGACATCGAACTACAGCCTAACCACATCTCGAAGGCGGACTTATCGATACCCCTCTGCATACAATGGATTCACATGTGTTCTGAACGATCGTCCATTCCATTCGACTGCTCTGGCCGACCCTTGTCGAACCACCCGTCAGTCGCTCCTGACAAATAGTGCTAGGACCATCATGCGCGCTTCGCGCGCGCTCAGGTTCTAGCTTCCGACCGCACGCCTGGGGATTCCGTTGCACTGCAAACCTCGCTCACTAGGAAAACGGTCGCGTTCCCGCCCCTCCTGTCTTTCTTCGATTGCGTGGGTCCATCTCTCCAACGTTGTCTCTCTCCCAACCTTCCTCCTTCTGCGTCCCTTCACCTCCTCACCACATTCCCACCCCTGATTGTTCTGGTTTCCTCTCGCAACCTCCACGTGTGGGTCCCCTTCGTCGCCCTTATGTCTTTCCTCAACCGGAATTTCTTCCTCAACACGTATGCTATTCCCGGCAATGGAATCAATCAGTGAGGTAGAGAAGGAACCGGAGGAATAGAAAATTCGCTGCTTCGTTTGAACGTATCGAGGGCTTCCCGGAAGCCTCGTCGACCCCCTTGGGGGCCTATCGGGCCATCAAGGAGCGTGTCCCCCGAAACTCGATGGCGCTGTTTTGAAGCCAAACTTGTGCCCTCCGTGGGCATCCGAAACCCGCTGGGGACTTTCGAAGGGATATTGTGGGCCATCTTGGGATGAGATCGGGGGTTTGTTGGGCCGCCGTGCACCTTCGTAAGGTAGAGAGGGCGGTAGCACACAGACAATCATTCAACAATTGAGGACGATCCATGAATCCTGCCCATCGGGAGCCTAATGATGGAGCGTTCCTTATTACGCCCTCTCGGTGCCGACTGGGAAGCTCGTCTGCATTATTGATACAATATTGGCCGTCGTGGGTCTTGGGGATGCCGCAGTGCCCCCGAGACTCTCTCGGGGCCATGCGGGGCCCTTTTTGGGGCCGTTCGCTTGATCTCGATCGGATTTCGGAGGCCCAGCGCCGATTCAAAAAGACCGCACGGACCTCCGCAAGCTTATGATTATGTAGCGTATTCTTCTTCCATGGATGCCATCGCGCGATGCGACAGGCAATTGGTAGGGGGGACTGGCTCAGGTGACCATGGACCTGGAATTGGCGATACATCGCCAATTGATCGGCGATAGACCCCCGATAGCGAAACCACACGTTCCAAGGCGGGGGTGGGTGGCCAAAATCCCCGAGTGGCGATGAATGAACGATTGGGAATCGATGCCTTCCCGCCCGTGTCATTGCTCCTGATCGTGGCCCCCTTGGACCGCCTTGGGGTGATGTATCTTTTTGTTCGCTCTCCCACGTCCTAGCCCTCATCCCTCTCTTAGACGCCCCCGATCCAAGAAACACAACATGCATGAACGTAAACCTTCGCAGCTCCGCTCGGATTTCTTGGATCGGAACTGGGCCCACTGCCTGGCGCGCGGAGCGCGTCAGCGGCGACGCCGGAGGCGCCGCCAGCGCCGATCCAGGAAATCCGCGCGGAACCTGGAGACTTTCTGTTTGTGCAGTGTGTCCTTCGTCGGCCCGACCTGAAGGCGAGCTTCTTTCTCGAACCCTGCCCCCTGGTGCGGATCCGGGCAACCGCCCCCCGAGCGCGCCGCCGCCCAGGGCGGACTGCCCCGCCGCCAGCGCCGAACCTACTGTCTTCGGCTGCCGCGGCCTAGGTTGCAGACGTTTCTAGCTAGTGCAGCGCGAGTCCTCCTCCTCTTCCTCCTCCACCTCCTCCTCCTCCTCCCCCTCCTCCTCCCTCTTCGCCCCCCCCCTCTTCCCCACTCCTCCTGGCCCGCGTCCCCACCGAACTGGCCAAAACGGGGCGGTCGGGTCAGCAGTGGCAGCGGGAGCAACAACAAACTGGCGCAGTCCCGAGTGTAAAAACGTCCTGCGCGCACCAACCAGAACAGGTGGGCCGATGCCAGCTGACAGAGGCGTTTATGACGTGGGCAACAAATCTCGGCGGCGCACCCAGGGGGAAAGCAGAGAGGGCGGGCCTTTTCAGAAGGCTCACAAGTCCTCTGCCCTTGCGAACAAACTGTTAGGCCTTCTCCGAAGCCACGCCGCCTTCTGATAATGCCTGCACCCGCTCACTTCTCCCCTCGGCGCGCCGCCGGGCGCAACATATAGTCAGACTCACGAGCAGAACAAACGCGGCCGAACTGATCTGGAAGGAGGGCTCTTCCGACAGAAGAAAAACAACGTGAAACATATCCGCCGCCGTGCCTCTGGGCACGGAGTGTGCGTGTCCTCCGGTCCTTTGCCAAATCCTCTGAGCCTCAGTCCTCAGACCTGAGGAATCTCTTAAAGGGCAGGGGCTTCAGATTCTCAACTCTTCTTGGGCTTGGCGAGTGCCCCCTGGGGTTCCCGGCGTGGTGGCGCATGAATGTTTCTGGCCCAGCAGGGCTCCATCACGGACCTAGAGAGTCCCAAGACGCCCCCAAGACGGTCCAAGAGGGCACCAAGTCGCCAAACGATCGCTCCAAGACGCTCAAGATGGCCCCAGACGTCCCAAGGGGCCTCCGAGACGCCACAAGAGGCCTCCCAAGAGGGCCCCAGGAGGCCAAAATCAGTGATTCGTCCTTCGGTGTTTGTTGGATTTTGCCGTTCTCGCCTTTTCGGCTTCCCGACGCTCCCAGACAGCCCTAGAGGCCCGCAAGACCGCCCCAAGACGCCCGGGAGGCCCCCAAGACCGCCCCAAGACAACCCACGAGGCCCGCATGACGGCCCAAGAGGGTCCCAAGACAGCCCAAGAGGCGCCCCAAACTGCCCAACCCCCAGGAGGCCCCAAGACGCGCCAAGGAAGCCCCAAGAGGCACCCAGCAGGCGCCAAGAGGCCCCTAAGAGGCCCAAAAGAAGCCCTCAAACGGCCACCTAGAGGCGTCCAAACTGCCTTCAAGAGGACCCCGAGAAGTCTCCCACGAGATCCTAACGAACATCAGGGAGGCTTCATTCACACGACCCAGGCACGGTGGCGGGATGGTTTGAAAGCCACTAGATCCTCGGCCCCCTTTTGATTTATCAAATGGGGTGCCTGGCGTGCCAAATATGGCTTTTGGTTGTAGTTCTTTTCCAGAAGAACTCCCCCTGGGGCTTCGGCGCGTCCCGCCGGCCACCCGGAAACTGCACCAGTCAATGCCTGATCCGCCCCAAGATGGCCCAAGATGGTCCCAAGACGGCCAAGATGGCCCAGGATGGCCTCCAAGATGCCTCCAAAACAGCCAAGATGGCCTCCAAGACGGCTAAGATGGCCCCAAGCTGCATCCAAGACGGCCCAAGATGGCCTCAAAATGGTCTGAGACGGCCCGAAAGGCCCGCAAGAGGCCTCCAAGACGGTCCAAGAGGCTTCCAAGAGGTCCTACAGGAAGGCCCGAAGAGGCCAACATCATTGATTTTCCCTAGGTTATTGAAGGATTTTATAATCTGCGCCTTTTCGGCCTCCAAGAGGGCCCCGTGACGGCCCAAGTGGCCTCCAAGACGGCCCCAAGAGGACCCCAAGACGGCCCAAGAGGCCTCCAACACGCCAAGACGTCCAAGATGGCCTCCAAGACAGCCCCGAAGCGCCCCAAGAGGGCCCCAAGTCGGCCCAGAAAGGCACCCAAGACGGCTCCCGACGGCGTCAGACGTGCCAGGAACCCACCAAGATGGCCGAAGTTGGCTCGAAGCTCGCCCAAGACGGCCCAAGAGGCCCCCAAGAGGGTCTCCAGGAAGGCCAGAAGAAGCCAACAACCTTGATTGTCCTAAGGTTTTTTGACGGATTCGAGCATTTGCTTCTTTTCGGCCTTCCGACGGCCCCAGACGCCCCAAGAGCCCCCAAAAATCGCCCAAGAGGCCTCCAAGATGGCCCCAGAACGGCCCCAAGAGGCCCCCAAGACGGCACAGGAGGCTATGCCCTCCAAGACGGCCCTGGAGCATTCCAAGAGGGCCCCAAGGCGGCAAATAGAGGCCCCCCGAACGGCCTCCGACGGCGTCAGACGGACCAGGAGCCCACCAAGACGGCCGAAGATGGCCTCAAGATGGCCCAAGACGGCCCAAGAGGCCCCCAAGAGGCCCCCCAAACGGCCCATGAGGCCCCCAAGAGGTCCTCCTCCAGGAGGACCCAAAGAAATCAACATCATTGATGTGCCTTAGCATTTTAGAAGATGTTGGCAGTTGCTCGTGTTCGGCATTCCGACGGCTCAAGACGACCCAAGAGGCCCCCAAGATCGCCCCAAGATGGCCCACGAGGCCTCCAAGATGGCCCCATGACGGCCCAAGAGGCCTCCAAGACGGTCACGATGGCCTCTAAGACGGCTAAGATGGCCCCTTGATGCCTCCAAGGCGGCCCAAGATGCACCCAAGACGGCCTAAGATGGCCTCAAGATGGCCCAAGACGTCCCAAGAGGTCCCTATCGAGCCTCCCAGACGGCCCAAGAGGCCTCCAAGAGTTCCTCCAGGAAGGCCCGAAGAGGCCGATTTCCCCTAGGTGCTCGACAGATTTTGGCATTTGCGCCTTGTCGGCCTTCCGACGGCCCAAGACGTCCCAAGAGGCCCCCAAGGTCGCCCCAAGATCGCCCAAGAGGCCTCCAACATGGCCGCATGATGGCCCAAGAGGCCCCCCAAACGACGACCTCCCGTCCAAGACACTCTCCAAGACGGCACTGAAACGCCCCAAGAGAGCCCCAAGTCGGTTCAGAGAGGCCCCCAAGACGGCTTCCGACGGTGTCAGACGGGTCGGGAACGCCCTAAGACGGCCAAAAAGGCCCCCAGGAAGCCCCCAAAGGCCCCCAAGAAGCTCCCAAAAGGCCTAAGAAGGCTCCCGAGAGGCCTCCAAAAGGCTCCCAAGAAGCTCCGCAGAGGCCTCCCGAGAGGCCTCGCAAGACGGTTCCCAAGAAGACTCCTCTTCCTACTCCTCCTCCTCCTCCTTCCCCATCATCCTCATCGTCATCCTCATCCTCATCCTCATCCTCCTCCTAATCATCATCCTCCTCCCTCTCCTGATCCTCCTCCTATTGATCCCCCACGCGTTCCTCGAAGGCTTTCCAAACCGACTCGGGGAACAACTGGCTCGATAGCTTGGCCAAGCTCTAGCCCAGCTATCGGCCACATAGGCCTTCCGAAGTGGCAGGGCGCGGCGGTGACTCGCCGTAGGCGTCTTCGATCCGTCGCCCACTGAGCTTATCACAAGGGTGCCCGGAGTGCTGGATCCTTTCAGTTTTGGTTGTGGTTCTTTTTCCCTCAAAAAAAAACTCCCCTGGGGCTTCGGCCCAGCCCGCCGGCCACCCGAAAAGATGCTGAAAATGCCCAGCAGGTGCGCACAAGGCCGCACAAAGCCCAGAAACGACCTCAAAGTGCACAACAAAATTCCCGCGTCAACGCCTTTCCCGCTCGAAGATGGCCCTTGACGGCCTCCAAGACGGCTCAGATGACCCGAGGTGGTGTCCAAGTTTGCCCAAGATGGTCCAAGATGGCCTCCACGATTGCCCAGGAGGGTCCAAGATGCCCCCAAGGCGGCCCAATAAGCCTCCAAGACGGCCCAAGAGGCCTCCGAAAGGTCCTCCAGGAGGCCAGAAGAAGCTAAAATCAATGATTTGCCTTCGGTGTTTGAGGGATTTCGGCGCTTGCTTGTTTTCGGCCTTCCGACGGCCCAAGACGGCCCAAGAGGCCCCCAATATCGCCCCCAAAATGTCCAAGAGGTCTCCAATATGAGTGCATGTTCTGATCAGTGAACTTGCTTGAGGCACGCAGGGCATCAGCCGAGGAACTGCTAACAGAAGGCCTCGGCAAAATCAAAACACCTTCGAGCACACTTCCATCTTAGTTGTCCCAAGTCCACCGAGGCGAAGGCTGGCCTTGGGTAGGCGGAGAATGACTTGACGGTAAGCAACGATGGGCGAAACGCTTACCATTCTCGTGCAGCACTTCCATGAGCGCTTCTTCTGATCAGTGAGCTGGCTTGAGGCACGCAGGGCATCAGCCGAGGAACCGCTAATAGAGGGTCTCGGCAAAATCAAACCATTTTCCATCATCCAACAACCATTACTCAATAATTGCACAGAACTCGCTATTCAAAATGAAGCCTATCTTGTGTACGCTGATTCACGGGACCTTGCATTGTGGAGGGAAGAGGCAAGGAGGGAACAGAGCAGGGGAGGATAGGCATTCTTCAACTTAGTCAAAAGTTGTCCCTGCTGTTTGCCAGTGAACACGAGGTAGGGTCGATGCGCGAACTGGCAAGTGCCGCGACCGTGACAGCGGAGCAGGTCCAGGACTGGATCGGGCCTGCAGCGCCAAAATCTGAAACGCGTGCGGCCGCGAAAGGGCCGTCCGCAGGCGCAGAAATCGATCGCCCGCTCACTGAGAAGCCCAGAAGTCCACAAAGCTTGGCGGTCGGGGCGCAACCACAAAAAACTCTGCCACGGATTTCATCCTCTCCAGGGATCCCTCTAGCAATGCGCAGACTTTGGCTCATCATCCCAATGGTTCCAAAACGTTGAGAGTCAAGGAGAAGGCGCTGATCTGCCTCAGAGAGCCCAGGGAGACCCACAGGACGCTCGGGGGATCAGATTGCGAGGGGCATCCTAATATACACAAGGGCACGGCGGGCTCTATAATCGCCCTCGCATGGGGTTCCAAGCCACGCAGCCTTTTACCTTCTGACGCGCCACACCTCAGGAAAAAGAAGATTAAAGCATTCTCCATGTTTTGATGTCCCATTCTATCACAGCCTCACCTCGGGCTCTCACATGTGGGCTGAGCTCGCCAACTCCCAAGGAAATCTCAATCGCAACTTGCGTTTGCAGTCCGCGCGCGGCCTGGGGCGCGGCGCGAGAAACTTTTCGCGGGCGAGCTCGATGCCAACCGCGCGACGGCGCAGCTGGCACGCGGGCTCCCCGCCAAGCTTCTGCAACTCCAGGCCGACGCCGCTGAGCTTCTCGCATCGGGCGGCGCTCTCGACGGTGCGCCACCTGCCCCTCCGTGAGCCGCCCGCCGAGGTTCTGGCGGCCACGTCGCGGTCGCCGGCGGCGCCTCCACGGCGGAGGCAGCGGGGCGTGGCCCGCAGCCCCGCGGCTCCAACATCATTCATGGCTGTCCTCAAGCTCCTTCCGAAGACCACGTGCCCGAGCTCGAGCAGGTGCTTCCTGAGGCCGCGGCGCCACGCCTGCGCCTCCACGCATTGGGCTGGCCGACGCTGCTTCAGCAAGCCTGACAGGACACTCACGTCGCGGGCGCTGGTCCTGGGCGGCGCCAGCCTGACTCGGGCCCCAATCACATGCATTGACCAGCACGCCGCTCCAGACTCGCCCTCCAGCGGCAGCCGCTTCATGGGCTCGGCGGCCGTCGCGCCCCACGCCTCGCAAATCCACGTGGGGGGGCAGGCCGGGCGCAGCCAAACCAGGGCGGCCTTGAAACTCCGAGCACACGCTCTGGGCCTCCACCTGCGCCTGTTCCGCCGCCATGCCCGCGAGGCTGGGGCAGAGCTGCTGCCGCTGGGCCCCCGCCGGCACTCGCGGCCCCAGGTCGGCGCGATCGCCGCGCGGCCAGCGCAAGCTGCGCGGCTGAACGCGCCCCGGCGTCGGCACCCTGGACTCCAAGGGACGGACGGCGCCGTCGCGCGCCCCGCCGGCGCCCGCCTCCGCATGCACCGCCCCGCCCGACGCGCAGGCACCTCGCCGCGCGAACTTCGACTTGAGCCCAAGCGGCTGGCGCCGACGGGAGGCCTCGTCATTGGGGTTCCACTCTGATGGGATCCACCGCCTGTGTACTCTGATGCATGCCGCAAAACGGTCCGACAGGTCAGCAACAGACGGTGGTGAGAAGCTCTTCCTTGTGCAAGTGCCAGCGTAACTGACATGTTGTCCCCGAGCAAGAGGTGATGCAAACTGTGGTGCCGCGCATCCTTCGCCGCGCGGCGCACTGCCCAACGGGCTGCTGCAGCCTCCAGGCAGTAAAAGTCCTCGCGGCGTCGCCAGCGGCCGCAGCCCACCGCGCGCCACTCCGGGCCCACCACAGCCGCGGCGCTCGCCTCGGGGAATCCAGAGGCACGGCCAGCGAACACCAATGCGGCGTCTGGCGCCTGGGCGACCTCCGCCTTCAGCGCGCGGCCCCGCGGCGCCCCGGCAGCGGCGAGCGGCCCTCCGAAGAGGCTGCGCTCTGACGGCCCCCCACGCGCCAGCGCGTCTGCCGCCCCCCACTCCGCCTCGACGACTCCGTGCCCCCACGGGGGCGCATCGTAGGCGGTGACAAAAGGCGACCACCGCCGGCGCATGTCGCCCACGATGCAAGGCAGCAGCGCCCGTGCCCAGCGCAGCTCCGCTAGGGCACCAGGCCACAACGGCCGACGCTTAGCCCTCGACGCTTCTGCAAAGGTGTAGCAGGCAGAGAGCATTGCCAGAGACTCTCGCCGCAACATACAGGCCGCCACGATGTGCCCCAGCATCCGCTCCAGCTCCAGGCCCGTGACCGTCGCCGCCACAGGGCGCCTCGCCTCCAGGAGGCAATCCAGCGCGCCCACCAGCCGCCAGAACCGCTTTGGGCGGATCCGCCACCTGCCCGTGCGCCTGTCCAGCTCGCAGCCCAGCCGCTCCGACTTCACCCCCAGGGTTGCGTCGATGGTGCCAACCGCACCTCGCTCGGCCAGAGCCTCCTGCATCGCGCGGACTGCGCTCTCAGCGCGTCCTTGATCCACCGAGGCGGCGGCAAACTTGATGCAGAGCAGCGTGGCATCCTCCGAGCCGACGACAACCCCAGGCCGCTTGTCCAGCACCCAGCGCCCGATGCTCAGCGCCGCATCCATCACGTGTAAGTGGCCCTGTTGGATGAGATTCACCGCCCAGCTCCAGCCCACGGGCGCCACGCGGAAATTGAACTTGACCATGCATGCGTTGCGCGCCAGCCCGAGGCCGCGCCGCAAGGGCGCTGGCAGGTACTGAGCCTTGAGCGCGAGCAACGTGACGAAACGCCTGAGCCAGGACGGCAGCTTGCACTGATAGAAACAGACCTCCACATCTCCTCAGCTGACGCCAACCAGGTCGTCCGAGCGTTGCTCGATGGCCGTCAGGGCCTCGGGACATGCCAGCCCAGTGCAGCTGGGCTCGCAAAATCGTGCGTTGGCAGCTCGCGTGCCGGCAACAAAGCGCAGCTGGTCGTCTTTGCGCCGCACGAGAAACAAGCCCATCTCCTCCTCGGCGTCGCCGGGGTCGAGCTCCACCACGCCCGCGTCGAACAGCTCCGACAGGGCGCGGCCGAAGTCATGGCCCTTCCTCGCCAACTTCGGGTCAAGGTAGCGGAAGTTCTCAGTGCATGATTCAAACATCGAGGCGACCTCAGAAGGATCGCGCAGAAGTCCGCGGCCAGCCCCCAGCATCGAGCGCAGCGTGTCGGGCAGGATCGCGTCCAGCTTCACCTTCCCAGCACCGCCGCCAGGCAAATAAATCTTGCCTGGCTGGCGGGCCGCCCTGCCACCTTCCGACTCTGACTCTGAGTAGCCAGGCCAGAGTCCCTGGAACGTCGCCCACGCCGCACATGAATCATGGTGCTAGTCTGGAAAGCCCACCGACCCGTGCAAGCCGGCGAGGCGGCGCACCGCTGCGCTTTGGGCAACAGTCAGCACCGCGCCATGAGCGACTTCGCGCCCTTGACCTTCCAGAGCATTCAAACTGCGAGCCCCCTCTCGTAGCCATCTATTTTGCCGATCACGCTTTGCACCGCGCCTAATTGAAGAAACTGAAACTCCCGGTGTCTGAGCCCCAATGAGTGCAGCGTCCAACCCAGCACCCAGTGGGATCGGAAGCCAGTCCTGAGACAAAGAATGGTCGCCCATGGGCAAAAACTCAGCGCCGGGCGATCCGCGGGCGCCTCCCCTGCGAGCAACACTGGTCGGGGGAATCTAGCCGCCGCAACCGTGTACGTAAAAATTGCGAAGCAGGTCCCCTTGCCGCGCCGGCTGCCCTGGCGGCAACTCTCGTCTTGGCAGCGGCCTTCCTTTTTTCCCTGACGCCCAGCAGCGGCGGTGCCCGCATCAGCGCCTGGCCCGAGACTGCAGGCGGCGGGGCTAGTGCCACGCGCGCATGAACATACGGCGCGGGCACCGCGGCACCTCCGGGCGCGGCCCCTGGCGACAGCAGCGTCTCTTGCCTTGCGCAATTCTTTCAGCGCGGCCATGTCCTTCTGAAGGCGCTCAGCCACCGCCTCCATGAGCTCCGGCGCCACCAGGGCCGCGCCACGCCCAGACAAATGCCCGACGACGATCACGCGCTAATCGACGCAGCCGCTGCCGCCCGTGCCAGCGCCGCCTTCCGCCCCGGCGCCATCGCCCCCCCTTTCGGATGTGTAAAGCATATATGATTCTGGCCACGTGTCCATCCTAACTATAAAGTTACACTATCCCAGCGGGGCCGGGTTCCCCCCCCTAAGGTTCCCTTGGCAAAAAAAAAAAAAAAACATTATGCGGTGACAGTTTTGTTCTAACATAACACTTGT
The DNA here is from genome assembly GCA_963575745.1 of Prorocentrum cordatum. Classification (NCBI taxonomy): domain Eukaryota; class Dinophyceae; order Prorocentrales; family Prorocentraceae; genus Prorocentrum; species Prorocentrum cordatum. Next base: position 123,572 of record CAUYUJ010017423.1, read on the forward strand.
TCACGAACCCCTTGCAAAAAGTGGGGCGAAGTGCGCGCGCGCGTGGTCGCGCGCGCATGCCGAAATCCGTCAAAAACCTTTAGGTGCCGGAAGGATTTCGCAATCGAGCTTCCACGAAACAAGGAAAACACAAGGTTTCGCAACGCTGATTTGCTAAAAAAGCTCCCGTGCGAGCCCCTGCGAACTCTTCAGAAAACCATGCGTTTTTTTTCAAGAATTTCACGCAATGCTCTTAAACGGGCTTCAGGCGAGCGCATGTCGGAATCTGTCGAACGCCCTCGCGCGTGTGCCGTCGCGAGAATCCCATGCAAAAATAAGACAAAGTGCAGGCGCGCGCGTCGTCGCGCGCGCATGCCGAAATCCTTCAAAACCCATCAGTTTCGGAAGGATTTCAAAATCGCGCGCCCAAAAAACCAACAAACCCAAGGCTTCGCAACGCGGATTTTCAACGCAAAAGCGTGCGCGCGCGCTCTTGCGTCGTCGTCGTCGTCGTCGCCGTCCTCCCTCCTCCCGCGTCGTCGTCGTCGTCGCGCCGTGGTCGCCCCTCCTCATCCCCCCTCGTCGTCGTCGTCCGTCGTCGGCGTCTCGTCGTCGTCCCTCCTATTTCGTCGCCGTCGTCGTCGTCGTGGTTGTCGTCGTCGTCTTCCTCCCTCGTCGTTGCCGTCGCCGGCGCCGCCGTCCTTCCTCCTTCTTCGTCGTTCGCGTCGTCGCCGTCCCCCCTCCTCCCTCGTCGTTGTCGTCGTTGTCGTCGTTGTCGCCGTCGTCGTCCTCCCTCCTCCCTCGTCGTCGTCTTCGTTGGCGACGTCGTCGTCGTCGTCGTCGTCGTTGTCTTCGTCGTCGTCGTCGGCGTCGCCGTCGTCGGCGTCGTCGTCGTTGTCATCGTCGTCGTCGTCGGCGACGTCGTCGTCGTCGGTGTCGCCGTCGTCGTGGTCGCTGTCGTCGTCGGAGTCGTTGGAGACGTCGTCGGCGTCGTCGTCGTCGGTGTCGGCGGCGCCGTCGTCGTCGCCGCTGTCGCCGTCGGCGTCGGTGTCGTGGCCAAGTGCCATCTGGCACCTGCCGTCACGGTCTTGTCTTAAGAGGTCTTGCGACCTAGTTGCGGGTGGGAAGGTGGGATGTTTGCGCGAGCAGTGGAGAGGGCAGTTTCAAGACGGTCAAAGTGGACCTCCCCCCATAGGTGGCACCGCCTGCACGCCATCTCGTAGCAGGCGAGGCTCGGCAAGCACATCTGATCCAACTGGCAACCGACATCGATCAACTCGCTCAAAAAGGCGCACCGACCGCACCTGGGTCGGCAGGCATCAAAGCCAGAACCTGCCTCCACCGCAGATGGCGCTGCGTGCCCGTGTACCCGAGCCTCGCTAGCTGCGTAAAAAAAACTGGCAGGTCCAAAGCCCGCTGCTGGCCCAGCGAGGGATGGGCTCTGGCGTCATACCCTGCAGCGCCTCAACAAAGGCGCGGCTGTTCCTCCCCAGCACGTCGGTCTTCACCGCCCAAGCGCGCACGGCCTGCAAGGGCCCGCGCGGCGGGAGCGCGCTCACGGAGCCAGGGGCACCAAGGGCCAGCGCACTACCATCTGCCAATCCAAGGCTGCGACGATCCCCCAGAGCACGCGCAGGCCTCACATCCACCTGCTCGCCGCCAATCTGGTAGCTCCCGCGAACCCCAGCTGCCACTCACGTCCCACGTGAAACTGCGGGGCCCAAGGCTGACGCGGCACGGGCGCGAGCCTCGCCTCCAGGCTCCCCGGCAGCGGCAGCATCGCCCGCGCGTGCAGCGTCGCCTCCAGCCACCAGGGCCCGCTCCTCCTCACGCCGAATGTCCGACACGCAGACCGAAGCGGCGGCCTCAACCTCCTCTTGACGGCGACTGTACTCAGCCATGTCGATCCGCAGCGCATTGCCGCGGACGCCGCCGACGCCGCCGCGTGGCCCGACCTCCCGGACGCCGATGGCCTCCGCCAGCTCCTCATCGCACGGAGCGTAGTACGGGGTGGCGATGATACGCCGCGTCGGCCCCCACTGCTCGAGCAGGAGCCGCTCGTACCAGTAATCGTCTGCCTGGTCGTAATGGGCGAGGGCGCGACCGTACTTCTGAAGCCGTCCGAGAGTGGTCCTCCTGCGCTCCGCCATAGGCGCCATCTGCAAGCGCCCCTGTGACCGCGCGAGACCTTGGCAGCTGCGCATGAGCGTCGCGTGCCCTCAGTCCCAGCACTACCGAGACTAGACACATGAGCAGGAGCGCGCACACTCCAAAGCGCTGGCTCTCGCAGTCCGCCGTCGCCGGGGGTGCTGGCGCAGGCCTCGAGAGATTCTCGGGCTCACGCCTATCCAATTGTCGCTGCAGCAGCGCAATCAGGCCCGCGTCGACGCCACCGCCCTTGAACCTGCAATTGCAGGTGCCCTCTGAGCCGCCGCCGCGCGCTCCCGGCCAGGTGCCTATGGCTCGCGCAGCACTTCCATTGTCTCAGGACTGCCCAAGGCCCCCAAGACGGCCCCACGGCGGCCCAAGAGGCCTCGAGGACGCCCGCGCTCCAAGACGACTATGGGCATCCCGAGAGGGCCCCAAGTGGGCCCGGAGAGGCCCCCGAGACGGCTTCCGACGGGCTACGAGCCCACCAAGACGGCCCAATATGGCTCCAAAATGGCCCAAGACGGCCCAAGAGGCTTCCAGAGGGCCTCCAGAAGAGACCCAAATCATTAATGCTCCTTCTTTTTTTTCTTTCTGAGATTGTGGCATGTGCTTCTTTTCGGCATTCCGACGGCCCGAGACGGCCCAAGAGCCTCCAAAGACAGCCTCAATATCGCACCAGAGGCCTCCAAGATGGCCCCAGAACGGCCCAATTAGCCCCCACAGCGGCCCCAAGATGGACCAGATACGGCCCAAGGGGGCGTGCAGACGCCCAAGAAAGCATCTAAGACGGCCCTGGAACATTCCCAGAGGGGACCAAATGGACCCAGAGAGGCCCCCGAGACGGCTTCCGACGGCGTCAGACGGGCCAGGGGCCTACCAGGACGGCCGAACATGGCACTATAGTGGCCCAAGACGGCCCAAGAGGCCTCCAACAGGGCCTCCAGGAAGGCCCGAAGAGGCTAAAATCAAACGTTTCCACGTATGTTTGAAGTAACTTTTCTCACTCAGCAGCAGGTTGTGTAGTGGAGTCAGGCCTGGAGCTCACTCGCGGGGCACCGGCCTCGCACTGACTTGCAGAACTAAGAGGCAGCAAGGCGCTAGCGCACCTTTAAAGGGTGGGAGGGCTGAAGAGCAGAGGAGCGGCTATGGACAGATACATCGCCGAGCCGTTCACCAGTCATTAAAGTGCCCGCACAGCCATGACTTTTCTCACTCAGAAGCAGGTTCTGTAGTGATGTCAGGCCTGGATTTCACTCGCGGGGCGCCAGCTTCGCACTGCCTTGCAGAACTACGAGAGAGCAAGGCGCTGACAATCCTGGAATCATAAAAGGAAACCTCCCGGGGGGGCAATCTTGCGCTGTTTAGCGCGGCGCAAACATTTTATTGAGGCACGATCACAGAGGGCGAGGGTATGGTTGAGCAGTAAAAATCCAGAAGCGGCCATCAGCTGCTTTTCCCTCGCGGACCCGGTGAACGCATCCAGTCCGACTGCAATTCCCTCTCCCTGAGCATTTGCGCTCAAGTTTGCTTGAAATATCACAAGTGTTGCAGATCATGGAGCGCGCGGCCTTCCGCCACTCGGCGCCCCATTACTGACGTGGGCATCGCGAGTCGCGACTCTAAGCAGGGCGACGGTTTTCTGGAAACCGGGGAGCTCCCAAAGCAACGAGGTCTGATGCTTCTCCATTCTACAAATCTCCCCAAGCTCGCGGCACAAGTTAAAGACACGAAGCGAAAAAGCGGCCAAGCTGTTTCCAACGCTGACTTTTTCCCGATCCGAATCAGAGAGAATCGGAACACCAAACCCATGCGAGTTGGTTCTCAAGGGTGGCCCCCCCCCACGCCTAGCTCTGGAACGGATCGCGCAGTGGCAGCCTATCAGGGCGCCTCTACATTCAGAGCTGAGAAGTCTAGCGACCACCTCTCTCTGAACTGATCTCTTACTCAAGCCTTCCTGGGGATCGTGGATGACGTCAGTCGAAACAGTGTTCGTCAACCCGACTGCTTCACGGCCCCTGTGAACCTGCCGCTTCCCGAGAAAATGCCATCCACGCTCCAGTTGGCGGCGAGGTTGGGAACTCGCAGAATCCGTTCGGATCGTTGACATTTTCCCGCAGGTGCTCTGCGCGCACCGTCGCGCAGTCTCTGGACATTCTGGGTAAGATCTGCCTTCGCCCGGGAATCCCCCTCCTTTCCATGTAACGTATTACATTGCTTGCGCTCTGCCATCGCCCTTTTTCTCTGGTCTCTCCAAATGGTAGAACGTGATCGAGACAGTCGATCGAGGCCCCGCTGGGTCGGGCCAAGGACATCGCCATGTTCGGCATGTCGACCCTGGCGGCGGCCACTTGCACCATCTCGCCGCAATGGGGCCTGAAGACGAGCACCCCGTGCCGGGCGATGTCTTGAACTGGCGCCGACAACCGGTGAGCAGGTAGCGCGCGCGCCCCTCCTGGACGCGCGTCGGCGCCCGGCATCACTAGGAGCGCGAAGACGGCCACCCTGACATTCTCTGTCAGCTCCCGCGGCAGTCCCGCGCACAGCGCGGCCCGCATCTCGAAGGCCTCTGGGAGGCGAGAGAAGCCCGGGGCTCGCGCGTCTCAGCCCCTGAGCGCACGGTGCGCCCGAAGAAGACTCAGGTCCTCCCTCCTCCCGTCCCCGAGCTTGTAGTCCAGCTGGGCTGCGGTCAACTGACGGCCGCCGTAGTCGCCCTTGCCCTCGAAGTGCATCTCGCCGAACAGGTCGCGCGGCATTGGGTCGGAATCTAGCGCGCCCAAAAGACTCATCTCCCCCCTCTGGGCGCGGTCCGAGATCATCCCCTCGGCAAGCGAGAACGTTTTTCTGGCTGAAGCCCGCGCCGTTCCGTTCTCCAAGAAGCTTCTGCCACTCCGCACGGCTGAGGTCCAGTCCATGTTATGGGGGTGAAGCCCCATCGCAGTCCCGCTCTTCCTGTTCGTAAGTCGTGTCTCCTGGGACCTCTTCAATGCCCTTTCCTTCTCCCAGGCAAGAACTGGCCGCCTGGGATAGGTCCGAACTGGGTTGGTCAGGTCGGTCCTCGACTCTGGGTATCTCGGCGGCGCCAGCAGCCAGGGGTCGAGGCTCATGAGGCACGCGTTCAGGATCGGGAAGGGCGAGCCCGGGGGGTGCACGCGGGGCCCTGCCACCTGAGGCCGGCTCGAACCGACGAGATGGCTCATCAGCGGGGTTGAGCTCCGATGGGGGCCCAACGAAGACGCACCTCGCAGTTAGGGGCCATCGCGAGGGCTGCGGAACGACGGCCACAATAATTCGGCTTGGCATCGCTGGCCCGGCCCTTCGAAAAAGCGAAGACCACTCCGGCATTGTCGCGCAAATAAACCTGGCGTCGACTATGGCGATGATATTTAGATCGGCGTCGCGGGGCCCAAACCACTGCTTTTGCCACTAATATGTGAAAAGGGTTATTTACGGGCAAAACGGCCTGAATCAATAAGACGCCATTGGGCACTCTTGATGGGCTCTGAGGGCACCTCTGGGAAGATGGGGCCCTCCTCCCATAGCTCTGGCTGAACAATCCCTCGGGGCACCGTCACAGTGAACGGATCTGATAGGGCACCTCGAACTCCAGCCCCCAGACCACAATAGGCACGAGGCCCGGGGCGGCAGATTCTGAGCTCCTCAGGACTACGACAGCGTTGCCGCTCATCTCGGCGCCCGCGCCCTTTCGCGAAATCAAGATCCATATCCGCAGCTACTACGCCCATCCCAGAAAGACACATCTGCAGCTAAAACCCACTAACCCCACCCCAGAGCCCAAGAAGACCTGGTGTGCAAGAGGAGGCCCCGAACCCCACCTACTCGAGCAAACTGGTAGCAATGCATAAGCACCGACAACAAAGGTCTCCTGAGCATGAAGGCAAAGGTGAGATGTCCAATGGGCCCCCCCACGCCCTTCGGACTGAGCAAGCCTCGGGCCGGGGCCCAGCTGGTGCAGCGATCAAGTCTCCAGAATCTCTTTTCTGCCGTCCGAGACACCGGGCGGGCGCCATCCAACGCAACTCCCAGATTGACGCTCTGAGGGCAGGCGCTCTCGTCACCATGCATCGCCAAGCCTGCCTCGTCCGACATTGTCCACGTAGACATAGTGTACCGTATCTGGACAGAACTGCAGTAGGTGCCCCACTCCGAAGGTCTGGAGCCGGCTGGCGGACTTCAGCTCAGGCACCTTCTCGGCGAGCCCCTGGTTGGCCACCTGCGCGAAATAGAAGCTCCACTTGAACCCCGTCGGCAGCGCGGCGAAGCAGGGGCGGGCCCAGTCCTCCGGGCCAAGAGGGGCGCCCTCAATAAACTCCCAAGCTAGCCCCGCGTCGCGAGCTCGCAGGGCAGATGGGCCAACGCACCGACCCAACTCATTCCCGATCCGAAATCTGTAGAAGCAGTCCTGCGCGTCTGTCGAAGCAGCACGCGCCGCAAGGTCGCCCGACACCTCCAGGTCGCCGAAAGATTCACAGGTGGCGAGGCTGACAGAAGGTGGGTCGTGGAAGCGGCGATTCGCTCGCCTGGCGTCAAAAAAAATACAGGCCCTGACGAGAATCCTGCTTCACGAAAAAGAGCGTCACTCTCTCCTTCGCGTAACAGCGCCACTGCGCGACGCCCTTCTCGACAGGCTGTCAAGCAAAGGTGGTGCACGCGCCGACGTCGGACTTCAGACGCGCATCGAGCTAGGGCGAGATAGGGCCATCATTATCCTCAAACTCCCAAAACTCCACATCCGATCTGACGATCCGCTCCTCAAGCTGGCAGAGAAAATCTCGATCGCGACCCTCCAACAGGTCCTCGGCAAACGGGCGCGAATGGACCTCGGGCGGGAGGGGGACCAGCTTTGGCTGACATGGCACCACAGGTGACTCTTCCAAGCTGCAGCCAGATCGGGCACGCAGAAGCTTGTCGGCAGCTTCACGCGGTTGCGGCACGGGTTCGGCGGGGGCATTCTCCCTGGCAGCCTCCATCAGCCTTCCCAAGACATGAGAATGGCTCTCCAAATACCTCTCTGGAGTAGTGTCATCACATCCACTGGTCAGCCCCGACTCTCTCCTTATTGGAACCAAACCGGATATTCCAAAACATCAAAAACAGGAGGTGGCCCCAAGGGGGCCTGGCCCCGCGCCCCGCGGGGACGCCCAGAGAGTTATAATATCTATAAACAGCCGTTGCAAGACGTCTCAAATACGCAAAATCCCGCGGTCGAACTTCCTCTTTTACGACGTGGCCCAAGTTTCGAGCCCTGCGTGCGCAACGCGCGACGCAGGTGGCGAATCCGTCACGCACGCTGCGCCATGGGGCGCTTCGAACCAATCCAATGAAAAAAGAGAACGCGGTGGGACGAACGGTTTCACGATGGGGAAACCGTAGCCAAAGAATGCGCTGGAGGCGACGCCAGCGCCGCGCGGCTATCATTCAGACAAGGCGAGCAGGCGCCAGCGTGGGCCGCAGTGAACGTTGTCGACGTCGTCGCGCCCTCCTCTCCTCAGGTCACTAAGCATCGGGAACGCCCTTCAAGACTTGCCAGTCTCGGGCCTGGGAGTTTTTTGTTTTGCTTACCTGGAAATCGCAGAGAGAGCTGGGACAGAGCTGGCCGCCGAGGGCAAGCGTGCGAGCCCCGCTCTTCGTCCTCTTTCTGTTTTTCCGGCTCCTCCTCCTCCTCCTCCTACTCCTCCTCTCCATTGCCCTCCCTCCTTCTCCCCCTCACCCTCCCCGTCCTTCCTCCCCAGCCTCCTCCTTCTCCTCCTCCCCCTCCCTCCTCAAGACCTGGAGCTCTCAAGGCGGAGCCCGGTGACCCAGCCCCGAGAATCCGAAAGATCACCCCGAGCCATGCCAAGATTTCGAGATAACCGCAGGACTGCCCAAGAGGGGCCTAGAGTCCTGGAGCGACCCTTGGCCCAAGACCCCAGGACGACCGACAAGACGGCCCCACGAGACACTCAACAGAGGGAGCGCGACCTGACTAGTCGAGCATCACAGTCCGAGAATTCCCCTGAAGGCCCCGAGACACCCCCCCCCCGCCCCCGCTAACGAAAACAGAAACCCCCAACTGCCTCCAACCCCCGAGGCCCCGACGAGGCCCACAGGAGCCCCGAGAGGTTTCCAATCCTGGTGGCCGGGTGGACCGAAGGCCACGTCGCAATGGCGATGGGCACGCCGTGCCCTCATCATTCGAGAAGGTACAACTGGCGCGACAAAACTCAAAATTAGCACTGTCACGATCGCAACCCAACTAGCATCGGTCAACTCTTTATGACTTTTGACTAAACCCCAAGCCTTGTCCTTTTGTCAACAATGATCCTTGCTGCGCTGGACGGCGGCACCGTCGCCCCCCCCCCGCCCCCGCTGACCGAAGCGCGGGGCCCGCTGTTCCGGCCGCCGCGCCCCGCCAGGGGTGGGGGGCTGAAAGGCGGGCAAGGGAGACCGCGATTGATCGCGAGCCTCCGCGCCCCTAGAAAAACGAAACCAGCTGCATTACGACTGGAGGCACTAACTACCCGCGACAGAGATAGATGGAAGAGAGAGAGGGAGTGCGTGTGCGTGTGCGTTGTCGCCGTCATCGTCGTCGTCGTCGCCTTCGTCGTCGCCGTCGTCGTCTCTGCCGTCGCCGTCGCCGTAGCCGTCGTCGTCGCTGTCGTCGTCGCCGCCGTCGTCGTCGTCGTCGTCGCCGTCGCCGTCGCCGCGGTCGTCGTCGTCGCCGCCGCCGCCGCCGCCGCCGTCGTCGTCGTCGCCGCCGCCGCCGTCGCCGTCGCCGCCGTGCCCGCGCGGAGGAGCGCCGACGAATGGGGAGAAGCCAGGAGCATGGAGGAGCGGGGGGGGCGCCGAGGGGCACCGCGGAATGGGGGGGGCGCCTGCGGGCTCAATGCCCCAGGTCAGGCCCAGATGCGTGGCTAGGGCCAACAATACCTGCGCGTTGTGATCGGCAGCGTCACGCCAGGCGGTCACGCAGTAGGCGACGGCCATGTCGTGCATGGCGGCCTCAGTTGGCGCCAACTCCCGAAGCTGAGGTATAAGCCTGATCATGAGCTCGGCGTATGGTACACACCACCAAGTCCAGTCATCATGCGCCATAGTGATATCTTGCCAATATATCGTGTCCGCACTCCACCGCTGGGCGTAGGCGTTGAGATGCGCAGGCTTAGGGCTGACGCAGACTCACTCACACTCAGACTCACTCGCACTCAGACTCGCTCGGGCACACTTAGGCTCAGACTCACCCGCACTCACTCACACTCACGATACCTCGCTCCCTCCCCGCCCCCCTCGCGACCCGCCCGCGACCCATCGGCCCGATGGCGTCAAAGAAACGGTCCTTCCCAGGCCCCATCGACCTCTCCGGGTTCCCCCGGGGCCCTCGAGGCTTTCAAGACGGCCCCGGGAATGTTGCGCGAGGGCCGCAGACCGAGATACGGCCGCATCTGACATTTCGCTCGGCGGCCCTCTTGGGGCAATGGGCCTCTCCAAAGGCACTGGGAATAATGCAGATGGGGCCCCAAGAGGCCCCCGAGAGCGCCCCAGCAGGCTTTCCAAGCGGCCCCGAGAGGGCCACAGGGCGAGATGCGGCCGCGTCTCGATGCGTGGCCCTCTTGGGCCCCTCCGAAGACCCCGGGGGGAATCCAAACGGTGCCCCAAGCGGCCCCAAGAGGGCTTCAAGAAGTGTTCAAGAGGGCCCCAGAAGGGCCCCAAGACGGCCACAAAGCGAGATGCGGCCGCATCTCGCTTCGCGGCCGATCCAAATGGGGCCCCGAGATGCCCCCAAGAGAGCCCCCAAAGCGCCCAAGAGGGCCCAGGGAAGGGTCCACGAGGGCCCCAAGAGGCCGCCAAGAGGGCTCCAAGAGGGCCCCAAGGGGGCCACAAAGCGAGATGCGGCCGCATCTCGCTTCGGGGCCCTCCTAGGCCCCTCCGACTGCCCCAAGAAACCTCCATGGGTCCACGGGGGCCCCAGGAGGGCCCCAATTGCACCATCGCTCTCCTGGGAACTCCGATCGAGCCCCCCCCCCCCCAGGAAGAGGAAGAGGAGGAGGAGGAGGAGGAAGGAGGAGGAGGAGGAGGAGGAGGAGGAGGAGGAGGAGGAGGAGGAGGAGGAGGAGGAGGAGGAGGAGGAGGAGGGGAGGGGGAGGGAGGAGGCAGGAGGAGGCAGGAGGAGGAGGCAGGAGGAGGCAGGAGGAGGAGGGGGAGGCGGAGGAGGAGGAGGAGGAGAAGGACAAGGGGGAGGAGGAGGAGGAGGAGAAGGAGCGAGGAGGAGCGATGGGATGGGGGAGGAGGGAGGAGGATATCGAGAGATTACATATGTAGAGAGAGAGAAAGAGAAAGAGAAACGACACAATAAGATAGAGATAGGGTGATTATGAAGAGGGGCTGGGCAAAAAGAGAACGCGAAGAAGAGGCGAGAGATATATAATGTGAGAGAGAGGGCACGCAATAACAACGAAAAAAAGACGGACGACACGAGGTGGATGAGAGGACGAGTCGGCATGATCAGGAAGAGGAGGAGGGGGAAGTTGCGGAGGGGGGTGGGGTGGCCGCCAGGGCATCCAGGACATCCAGGTGTCGAGGAGGACGCGCTGGCTGCGAACCCGCCTGGGCGTCGCGGGTCCGCCGGGCCGGTCGGCCCGCCTACTCGGGGCCTACTCGGGCGCCGTCGGCTCGCTCTTAGCCATGCGCGCCAAGGCGTTACCAACGAAATCGGGCAACGCGATCGCCCCGACCTGGACTGGGAAAAGCTCGGGCGGGCGGAGCGAGGGCGGCGGCGGTCCAGGCCGGGCTCCACCATTGGATCGAACCTCGACGATCGAGGCCGGGGGGGGGCGCTGGCCTTCGGACCGGGGGAGCGCTGGCCTTCGGGCCCAGGGGGCCCTCCTCGTCGCCGCGGCCGGGCACGGCCCGCAAACGAACATCTGGAACATTTGGCCCTTTTTCCGACTCCATCGGCCTCCCACTCACTCCCCTCCTCCCCCCTCACTCTTCCGTCTACTTCACTCTCCTTTCCTTGCCTCCCCCCTCGTTCGCAATCCTCCTCCTCGGGCCCCTGAAGACTCGAGACCTTCTTCGCCGCCTTGCTCGAGTCGTCGTGGCACGCGAAGCTCTTCTCAGCGAGCTTCTTCCTGACCAACTCCGCATGCTGTGCCATGTCGCCTGGCTCCTTCGGCGCGAAGCCGCTGATGGCCTCCACGGCCCAGGCAACGCCGACCGCCAGCTTGGCCTTGCGCCTCGCCTGGGCCAGCGACGCCTTCACCGACGGCTTCACCTGCATCCCGTTGTCATCCATGGACTTGATCTGGTCGATCGCCTCTGTGACCTTCGCCAACATCTTGGTGTCCTGGAGCTTCTTCACGGCAGCCTTCAGCGCCTTCTGAAGGCCAATGTCGACAAGCAACCTCCGGTCCTCGAGGAGAGCGTCGGCGGGCGCGGCGTCCTCGGCCTGTTCGGTCAAGTTCTTCAGCTGCCTGGTGTACCCCTTCGTGAAGAACGCCACGAACTCCTCCGCCGCGCCGACGTGGTCCTTCGCACGTAGGGCCATCTCGGCGGTGAGTTCTCCAGTCGCCAGCGCGCCCAGAGACCCAGTGAAATGAGTTGTCCAAGTGCGGTAGGCCTCCAGGCTGGTGACCAGGCGACCCGCAGACATGGCCAAGCCTTCGCCTCCAAGCGGAATCGCGCCATCATCTCCGATGAGAGATACGACCCGCGAGACGTTGAAGCCGACCGACGTGAGCTGGCGCAGCAACAGGACACGCCCCTTGGAAATGGCATCCACTGCGACACTCTCGATCGCATTGAAGAAGTCCTCCTTGTTCTCGAACGCGGCGACCTGCTTTGCCAACTCGAACGAATCATCGTCCAACTTCATGCCCTTGCGCTTCATGTCCGCAAGCATCTTGTCCACCGCCGCGTAGAAAGCGATCGCCTCTGCGAGGGGCTTCTCGACTGCGGACGCGAAGTGCGCCTGCAAGGCTGGGGTCAGCGCGCCAGTGATCACGCGGGACACGCCAGCGAAGAGCCCCACGCAGTCCGCGGGGTCGCCGTCCACGGGGCTCAAGTCCGCCAACTTCTCGAAGATGCCCTTCAAGTTCGCCGCGAGGTCTGCGAGCTCCCGGGCGCGCTCGACGCCCAGCTGCTTGCGCTCGCCGGCGATGGCCAAACGAAGGTCGGATTCCCAATGCGAGGACCACTGCTGCATGATGATGAGAAGCTCGGCGTCGCCGCGGAGAGCGGCCGCCTCTGGCGGCGATGACCCATACACCGACGACGCCTCGCCAGGGGGGGCGCGAGAACAAGCCGCGCACAAAGGGGCTCGCGAAACAAAAACCAGGAAACGGAAACAGATGATGCCAGGATTATCTCCTCCCCCTCCTCCCCCGCCCTCCCTTTTGCGGGGCCCACCTCCGCCCATCTCCCTCCACCCATTCTGTCGCCCGCCTCCTTGCCCTCCTTTTCCTCGTTCTTGTCATCGCCTCCCTCCGCCGCCTTCGCCCTCGTCCTCCGCGTCTTTTTGAATATTACTCCTCTCTGCGGGCCGTCGCACTCCTCATCCCTCCGCTGGCCCTGGCCCCATCTGTTGCGCCCCCAGACCCGATGGGTCTCTCGGGGGGTGCCCAATGGCCCATGGGCGCCTCGACGGCCCTCGCCATCGGAAGACGGGCATCCAAGGAGACCTTGCAGGAGGACATCATCTTTGACTCGCTCTCGCTGCACTGCCTGGCGGAGAACGCGGCTTCCATGGCTGTGACCCACGTGGGCAGGAGGACGCGCAAGCATGTCTTGATCGTGCCCGCCTCAAGCGAGTGCAAGGTTGCGGCTGCGCCTGGGCAGGCACGCCCGAGGAAGGCCTTGTCATCCAGGCTGGCCTTGTGGAAGTCCTTGTACAGGTCAGCAATCGACGCGATAGAATTCTGCACGAGGGGCGGATCTGCCGCGATGGCCCATGTCTCACTCGCCTCAGCTATCTGCTTCCAGGCGAGGGCCGTCTGTTGCATCTGCTGCGACCACGCCTCGACGCCCTCGAAGAGTTGCAATCTGGTCTCCAAGACGGCGATCACGCCCTGGCCGTGCACTGGGAACTTCGAGAAGAGCGACGGAAGCACATCCAGCGAATCCTTCTTCATCAAGGCCTGGCGGAGCAATGGAGGCCCCCATGCCTGCAGAACCCCAACAGGGGGCCGCGCGAACATCAACGAGACCCGGAGCTCGAGCAACACGTCCTTGTCCCACTCCGTCTGATCAACATCCGCCTGTGAGATGGCATTCTTCACAAACCGCTCAACGGTGTCCATGCAATTTTGCAGCGTCTTGGAGGTCAATGCGGCCGTCAGTCCAAGGGTGCAGAACTTGCGCTGCAAACCGCCGAGCATCGTCACAGCCTCCTCCTCGCCCTTGCAAGCGGAAGTCTTCAAGGCGAAGCGCTCCCTGAGCAAGGACATCCGAATCTCATCTGTCAAGTCCTCGCCGGCGTGAGAAATGAAAGTGGCCTTCCGAGAGCGAGCATGACATGAGAGATCGGGCCTGGGAGCGCATCGTTTTGAAGCGATCGAGCGGCCGAAGACCAATGCCGCATCATGTCATTGAGTCATGCCGCGTGCGAGCCATGACATGACGCAGCATATTCGTTCGGCCAATCAATCGTCTCAGAGCGATCGCAGAGTGTTGGGCCCAGGAAATATCATCGAGCAGACTGCCCAACATCCTGGACTCGTAAACCGAACAGGCACAGATCCCCCAAGTTTCTGCTCACCCTGCGCGCCTTGATCTGGATCCGCAATTCCCACATGAAACCGCAAGTTATCTGCTGCGCGGGAGCGCTGTGCGCGAAGGCCTCCAAGATGGCGAAGCCGTCGTTGAAATCAGTCAAGGCCCGCGTGTTCTCTGTCCGCGTGCGCCAAGCCTTGTAGAGCTTCATGCACTGCTCAACGATGTTCAGACGCATGGCGGCCAACTCAGGGAGCGTCTTCTTGCTGGCATCTTTGCACGCCTCAGATTTCGACCTGGCGTCGTTGGCCCAGCGAATGACCAATCGCTTCTGGACGTCTGAAACCTTCGGGTCTGTGAAAAAGAGGCCCCCCTCCTCGGCCTTCTCGAAGCTTGCCCACAAACTCTGAGCCATGAGAAGCCCGTCCTTCTTCGGCGCTCCACGAGCCTTCTTGTTGTCGCCGCCGCCGACAACCTGGACATCGCCATGGCCATCGCCATCCCGAGGGCCCTCTCCGTCATCTCCGCCTTCGCCGTCTTGGACCCTGCTGGCCTTCGCGGTGGACTTGGAAACGGGGGTCTTGCTTGATGCGGCCTTCTTCCTCTTAGTCACGACCACGCCGCTGCTGCTATCCTCATCTGGAGTGCCCGCATCCATGAAGAAGCTGGAGCGCGCCTTCGTCTTCTCCTGGAGATCCTTACCAGCCTTCAGAGCCGCTTTCCTTTTCTTCTTTCGGGCAGCCTTCTTATCCTTGTATTTCTGTAGCTCCTGCCCGCTCTCCTCCTTGCCGATCTCAGACAGAAGGCTGGCCATCTGGCCCTGCGCGGCTCGCGCGTACTCCTCGTTGGCCTCCTTGGCCATCGAAGCAAACTTGCTATCCGCGAGATCCTCGCCCCCGTCGGTGGAGCCGACGCCCTCCTCCTTATCCTCCTCGAGCGCCGCCCCCTCCTCCTGGATGAATTCCATCGGGGCGTTGGGGTCATCCTCCTTCGGGACAAGCACGCCTTTCCTCCCTCCGATCTTTCGAACTTCATGGCCACGGCCCTTGTTCTCCTTCTTTGTCGGATCTCCGAATTTCGCGAGGTGCGCTTCCCAAAGGTTCGCCACCGTGCCCTGCGGCGCGGCGCGGGCGTGCCCGCAGATTCTCGTAGACCAGAACCCGAATTCTCAAATCCTTCGCGGGCCTCGGCGCGCTTCTCCCCACGACGCCTGGGGGAGGGCCAACTCCCGCCCAAGAGGCCACCATCCGGCCCTTGGAAATCCCTGGCGAAGTCCCGACAGGCTCGAAGAGGACCCGGGGCCGGTGAACTGAAAGGGCTGGGCAGGGGGCTCGCCCCGGGCGGTTCCCCCGGCATCCGCCCCGCGGTTCCCCAGATGCGCCCCCTTAGCTTAGCGTTCCTTATCTCAGGTTAGCTTAGCTTATTCCATCTTAGCTTAGCTCAGGTTTATCTTAGCTTAGCTTACCTTCATATGAGCTTCGCTGAGCTTTAGCATAGCAGAGCACAGCATAGCGTAGCACAGCATAGCACAGCACCGCATATCATAGCATAGCCCAGCATAGCATAGCATAGTATATCATGGCATAGCATAGCGCAGCACAGCACACCACAGCATGTAGCATATCACAGCGCAGCATAGCGTAGCAAAGCTAGTTTTAGCTTAGCTGTAGCTTTCGCTTTAGCTTAGCGTTAGTTTAGCTCTCGCTTAGCTTTAGCTGAGCTTCAGCTTAGCTTTAGTTTAGCTTTAGCTGAGCTCTAGCTTAGCTTTAGCTTAGCTTCAGCTTCGCTTCAGCTTGGCTTCGACTTAGCTTCAGCTTAGCTGTAGCTTAGCTTCAGCTTATCTTCAGCCTAGCTTTAGCTTAGCTTTAGCTGATCTTCAGCTTAGCTTTAGCCTTTAGCTTAGCTTCAGCATAGCTTTAGCTTTAGCTCAGCTTTAGCGTAGCTTTAGCCTAGCTTCAGCTCAGCTTTAGCTAAGTTTCAGCTTAGCTTTAGCTTAGCTTTACTGGCTGCTTCCCTACGGGCTCCAACTCCTAGGCGCACTGGGATAATTTCTTTTTTTCACGAACGAGTTTGAAACAAACAACGAGGACAAGGAGGAGGAAGAGGCCCCCTGGCAGGGGGGCTGTCTCCAAGCGCCCTCGGGCCCCTCGAAGCTTCGGAAGCTCCAGCGCTGCCCGCGGAAAACCTTCAGAGGCTTCGAACCTGCCCCCCCAGAAACCCTAAGGAGGCGAACCGCGAGCCCCTTCCCCCGACGCGCAGCCTGGCGCGGTGGCGGGAGATGCGCCGAAGGCAACTGGTTAGAAGTGCATGGCTGGCTTCTTCAAATAGGACTTCTGAAACTTCTTGCGATGGAGACTCACTCTCTTGACGCCCCCTTCAGCGAGACAACCGGAAGTTGGCCTCTGAATCAAATGGCCGAAGACCAAACGGGGCAACAAACACCAGAGAAACTGACCCGATTTGGATGGACTAGGCCCACTGGACCACGCCCCCGAAAGTTTGGGGCCCCGCTAGAGGGCCGCGGCCACAAAATCCAAGTCTGAACCCAGAGCCAGAGGGCCAAGAGCTTCCGGCTGCCTTGCCGCGGCCTGAGCGTTTGGCAATCTTCGACTCTGCCTTCTCGATCGTCCTCCTCACCGTCAGCTTTCGCTTCGCACCGAACTTCGCGAGGGTGTCGCCGTTCCTGGACAACTCTCCCAGGAACTTCGTGGGCGATCCTGCTCCCAGGTCCGGTCGCAGTGCCAGCACGACGTGCCCTGGCCACTGCTCTCCACGAAATCCTCCTTGTCATACGCCCAACGAATGCTCATGCGCCTCACCCCCTTCACCGCCTGCGCCGTCGGGTCGGGCGTGACCCAGCAGATCGCCCCGCACAAGAAAGCACACGCTTTCTTCTTACCCTGCTGGCTCCCGTCGTCCGCCGCCACCGCCACCTCGCCCGCTTTCGCAGGAGGCTGGCCATCGTGCTCCTCGGGCGCAATCTCTGCAGACTCCTCCTGCTCCGCGTCGGCCCCCGCGTCGCTGAAGTCACCCATCGCTTCTTCGAGAACCGAGACACAGGGCGCATCGGGTCTATCCGGGCGGCGCTTGAGCTTAGATTCTCGAGGAGCTCCCCCCTGCGCCCTGGAGCTGCGAGAGTCACGCTGCGCGGCCTTGGCCTTTCTGGCGCCGCCCTGGGCGTCTGGCGCCTCGCTCTCTGGAAGCCTGCGCCCCTGCTGGAGCCTGGCCTTGACCGCGTCGGCGCCGCGGGCGCGCTGCGGCATCGGGCCCGGCGAAGCCGCGAACTGATATCGAATCGCGCGGCAGGGGGGGCACCTCCAGAACTCGCCGACTTCGAGCCTCGATGGCGCCAACAGAGAGCACGGGCCGCGCCTGGGGGGCCCGAGAAAACCGCAGGCCGCGCGGGCCCAACTCAGCCCTTTAGAGCGCAGCGCCACTCCCAGAAGTTCCAAGGGTTCGGATCGAGCGAGGTCGAGTGGAACGTCTGTGCCAAGCGAAGCTCACTGCACAAATGGTAGGCGGAGACAACTCACAGCAACGAAGAAATTCTTGGGGAACGGATGCGAATCTAATCTCCTACTTCTGATGGGCCACAATGGCGACGGACAACCAACTGGGAATCGCAATGTCCTGGACTCGATTATGCCACAGTTCTTCCGGACATACACTCTCTCACACATCCATGCGAACCTTCGTCCTTGCTCACGACTCCCTGGAAAAAAAAACCAAGACCAAAGAAAAGCGAGATCCCAAGGACACAACTGAGAAAGGAATCGAACGAGGCAGAGGCGGAGGATGAGAACTGTGAGAGGACACCCATTCTTTCTCAGCGACGCACTCCTTGCAGTGTAGCTTCTGGCGATTCTGCAGCACTGTACGAGCACCTCTGGCACATCTGCGTCGCGGGATCCGACGCGTCGAATCCTTGCGCACGACATGCCTTCCACACCCTAGTGATGCCCCGAGAAGATGCGCGATGCCTGCGTCCACTCTTCGACCAGTACTTCAGCTCATATGCCGTTCTTCGGGACCTACGTCTCTGTCAGATCCCTTGTGCATCCCCGCTTTTTGTCGACAACTCCCTGGAGTCTGCAGTACTGAACGCCCAGGAACAAGCGAACAGGAAGCAGCCCACGAACCAGCGTCACCGAAGAGCGAGCTCCGCCAGCGATCGGTGCTCGTTCACACAAGTAGATTGCTTGCCAATGGCCGAGAAGGGCTGAGAATGGCCCACAATGGCCCCCAGAGGCCCACAGAGAGCCACGACGAGGCCGAACGACTCACCCCAGGACGAAGGGCACGAACGATTCAAACCACGAGGAGACCGAACGACTCACACACCAGGAGAGCCCCGAGCGGATGCTTTCCCCGTTCCTCCTCCCCCTCTTCCCTGGTCCGGCAAGGAGCGCGGGCGCGCTCCCTTTCAGCGCGCATACGCAACGCGTGTAGTAACTCCCAAGCCCGCGCTTGTAGCCGCGGGCAACCGCCGCACTGTCGCGCAGCGCTCCTTCATTATTTTCCCCTTCCTCCGTCTTTTCCCTGGCCGAGCAAGGAGCGCGGGCGCGCGCTCCTTTTCTCGGTTCCGCAGACGCGTTTCTCATGGCGACCATGATCGCACATGGCGACCCCCAGGGCCCTCCTCCTGGCCCTCGTCCTATTTCTCCCCCGCTTCTTCCTTCTCCTCTTCCCCCTCTTCTTCCTCCGGCTATAGAACCACAACCGAAGAAAAGCTAAATTCCAAGGGCATGATTGAAACGAAACACACAAAGCAGAGGCGGAGGAGGAGGACTGCGAGGAGGACATACATGTTTTGCCATCGAGCGCACAATACTGGAGGACAGACTATAAACCAAACGCACTCTTCGCACGAGCGCGGTAGAGGAAGCATCGGAGGTCCGACTCCCAGGCCTGGCGAGCGCGCGATCGACCGCCACAGGCAAAATCGCCTCACCTCTCATCCTCTCGGCATCTGAGGGACAGGTAGCAACTCTTTGTATCTTTATTTGTTTTGGGGGGGAAGGGGACATGACCATATGTGTGTGTTTTGTGCGCATATCTATGCATATACACAATATGGACCGAGCCACGTGTATCTATATTCTGACTTACGTTTATGTATCGACACATGTCCACACGTGCAGTATTTACACATGCCTAGATTTAGACGACGCCCCCATCCCTCTGGGTCGAAATTTGAGAGACGAGATCTGAAAGGGTTTGACTCTATCTTTCATCCGCTCTCTAGCACAAACATACATACATCATGCGCACCACGCACGGAGACCACACGGCGTGATATCACTCCAAAGAAGCGCGCGTTGTGGTCCTAGGGGCCTGGGTCGGGCCCAACGCAGGAAAACAAAGCACCCGTGCCACAGAAAACCTTAGAATACAGACGAAGACGCCACACAATCTCGAGCACTGCGCAGACGGTCGCCAATTTTCCGTACATCATGCGACGGTTGTTTCCGCATAACTACGCCGCGCGTTGGTGCGGCCACGCGATCGACCACCTGGGTGGTCTTAGTGGATCGGAAAAGGTAGAGATCCCGAGTGAGGAAGAGGTGGAGGGGATGGGCGTTCTTTTAAACACGCTGATTGGCAGGTATACGTGTCCCAGTCTCTCGGGTCGACTCCTAGCGCGCGGCATGCTTTGCAGACCAGAGTAGAGTCCTGAGCAGACGAGGATTGCTGCGCTCAGAGTTCGTCTGCATTTCAGTACATACGCTGTTGCATAACGAAAAACCACACGTTATAATTTCTGTACGACGGTTGAGGATCTGAGCTCCTGGACGGCGGCCACCTATGGCGCATGTCACGACCGCGGCCGCGAGGGGGAGGTGGAGAAGATGAGGGCTCTTTCCAAAGCATATGGTCGCAATCTCGCACTGCGTCCTCGGGCACGTGTTGCTGCACGAGCGATATGATATGCGGGGGGCGAGGTGGGGCGGGGGTGATCGTGGAGGGTGGTCGTTTCCTCGAAGTTGCGCATGCGTTAGCCACTCGTCGGCGCACGTGCGTCCGGAGCGTCCACGGATCGAACCAGATCGAGAGGGGAGAGGAGCGAGAAGATGGCAAGCGCAGCGTGGGCGGCCCTTCTGCAGTTATGCAGCGGCCAGCTTCACGCGTTAATTCTACGGGGAGGGAGAGGAGGAGTCATTCTGATAAGAAGCGTGGATGAGGAGGGTGCTGAGGCGAGGGAGTTGGCATCACCAGAAGCGTGGGCAAGGAAGGAGAGAAGCGGCCTGGCGGCCTGCAAGCTCGCTCCAAGCAGTACCTTGCCACAGCGGCGGCTGCCATTATTCAGCCTGCGATCGCTCAAATTCGTTTGGGTGCTTATGCGTGATGCGCGTGGGTACGCATTCGTGTGCGCGCGCGTTTGCGCGTGCGCGATGAGGGGAAAGCCGGGGAAAAGCGGGGGGCGAGCAACTCGTGGGAAGGCGAACCTCCCGCGTCATCCTGCGCGATCCGCTCGCGAAATCACCGCGGGGAAGATCGATAATGGCAGAAATTAGGTGTGTGTGTGTGTGTGTGTATATGTGCGTGCGTGCGTGCGTGCGTGCGTGCGTGCGTGCGTGCGTGCGTGCGTGAGAGAGAGAGAGAGAGAGAGAGAGAGAGAGAGAGAGAGAGAGAGAGAGAGAGAGAGAGAGAGAGAGAGAGAGAGAGAGAGAGAGGAGTGCGCGGGTGCGCGCAACGTGCGCGCGCGCGTGCGCGCGAGCGTGCGTGGGGGGCGGATGGGAGGAGGGGGCAAGAGGCACGGCGAGTTACAGACCTGCGTGTCTGAAATGTTCGATCCTCTCCAAAATTTGATTGCGTGCGTGTATACCTACGTGCGTGTGTGCGAGCGCGTGTACATGCGTGTGCGCGCCGAGCTACTCCTGGCGCGAGTTGCGCCGCATCAGCTCAGGAGGAGGACGAAAACCCTCGCGAGGATGTTAACCTGCACGTGGGACAGGACAATAACCGTCGTGAGGATGCGAACCTGCACGAGCCTCGCGGACGAACACCACCGCGAAGATGTTCACCTGCACCATCGTGAAAAAGTCAATCATCTGCACGCGAGTACTGACGACCGCTACGCCGACCTTTCATGGTGAGCATAGCGCCGTGGCGGGGCAGCGCGAAAACTGCAGGATTGCTCGAGCCCTGGGCTCGATGGAGTCCTTTTCTTCGCTCTCCAGTGCAGAGGGGGAACCGACAGGAGGGCAAGGGGCGGGCGGGATGAGAGAGCGGGAAAGAAAGGCATCGTTGATATTACACTTACCCACGCACGGGCACCATTTCCTCTGCATTTACGCCAGGGTATCGAGGGGGGGGCCCTGGGTCAAACGGAGTCGAAAATCTTTCGGCCCCTCAGCCCGGATGATCCAGCTGGCGAGTTTGTTTCTTCCGCGCTCCTGGGAGGAGGGGTGAGGCATGGGCGAAGGGAGCGGAGAGAGGTGGATTGGATGGCGGGAGATAAGGGCGCTTCCTCCGCTGATATTCATAGACGCACGCTCACACACCAACACGCACACACACACAAGCACACACACGCAAACATACTCACCACGCAACTTGAACATTTCCTCCACCCCCAGACCCGAAAAGGGAGAGCCCCGTGCGGACGGCGGAAGCAACGCGGACTGGGGGATGGTTCGAGCCTTGAGCTCGTCCGATTGAGTTAGTCAGTTCTTTTCTTCCGCGCTCCACTACAAGGATAAGATGGAGGGGGCAGAGGGAGGACGGAAACAGCACAGGTTACATCGGAAGAACCAGCGAAGACGAAATATTTTTTCACACCGCATGCGATGCCGCACGCGACGCGCGAAACCGCGCTCCCCCGCGCGCGCGCGAGTCCGCCCCTCCGCCGAGGTCACCCCCCCTACGCGAAATTCGTGAGACATCCCTCCGCTGCTGCGGAGGGGCGCTCCCCTTGTGCGCTCGGGATGTCGCGGTCATCCTGAGGACCGTGCATCCAACCAGACGGGGGCACTGTCGTGTTCATCCGCCCCGTAATTACATCCGAAGGGGCTCGCCTTCTTCTTGCAAGGAGCTGCCGACTGGCGGCATCTTGGACCCTAGTTTGTGCCAGTTGCCCGAATGGTCGCGGTACCAGAGTGCCTGATCGAATTGGTCGTCCTCTTCCACGCCTGTCCTCCGAGCAGTCTTCTCATCCCGCAACCCACCACGCTCCAAGACAGCAGCGAGGGCTTGTTTCTTGGAGATCCCCCTGCGCCGGGCTAGCGGCCGCGCGGCCGCCTTCGCCGACGCTGCCGTGGGTCGAGCCGCCGCCCCAGCGCGCTTGCTCGAATGAGGTCTGCGGTCCGGTTTCCGAGAAGCCCTCTTCTCGCCGACGCGGCATCGCCCCGTCCTTGTGTCGGGCTTCCTATTCCTCTCCTCGCCGATGCGGCATCGCCCGGCCCTTGTGTCGGGCTTCCTAGCCTTCATGGCTGGCGGTCTCGAGCCAAAACGGCACGGGAGAGCCCGGGAGCGGGACAAAGAGCCGACACCTGGAGCGGGACCGGGACCGGGAGCCCGGGACCGGGACCAGGACCGACACCGAGACCGGGACCGGGACCGGGACCAGGCGAAGAGCGGGACCGGGACCGGGACCGGGACCGGGACGGGGAGCCCAGGACGGGCACCAGGACCGACACCGGGACCGGGACCAGGACCGGGAGGGGACCGGGACCGGGACCGGGACGGGGGCGGGAAGCGAGACCGGGACCGGGACCGGGACCGGGACCGAGACCAGGTCCCAGGACCCCTCCCCCTCCTCCTCCTCTTGCTCGTCCTCCCTTTTCCCCCAGCAAAAAGCAGACGACGACGACGACCGCGACGACGACGACGACGACGATTTCCTCAGCCGCTCAGTGCGAGTGCGAGCCACCACCATCACTTCCGAGGGTAACCAGCACCATCACATAGTATAGTAACCAGAACCCAAAGTGCGCCCTAGTGATCCACCGAGAACCCAAAGTGCGCCCTACGGCCCCTTCTGTCGGTTGTTCTGGTCGCTCCTGGCCCCTGGGCTGGCTCTCGGTCGCTCGGCCCCTGAGGGTGCCTTTTCCTTGTCTGGTTTTGGTTGTTTTCGGTTGTCCGTCGGTTGTTTCGGTCGCCCGTGGCCCCTGGGCTGGTGGCCCTCGGTCGCTCGGCCCCTGGGGTGTCCCTTCCCTGTCCTGTTGTGGTTGTTTTCGGTTGTCTGTCGGTTGTTCTTGTCGTCCCTCGCTCCTGGGCTGGCTCTCGGTCGCTCGGCCCCTGGGGTGCCCCTTCCTTGTGTGGTTTTGGTTGTTTTCGGCTGTCTGTCGGTTGTTTCGGTCGCTCCTGGCCCCTGGGCTGGCTCTCGGTCGCTCGGCCCTTGGGGGGCCCCCTGTCTGGATTTGGTTGTTTTCGGTTTCCGTCGGTTGTTCTGGTCGCCCGTGGCCCCTGGGCTTGCTCTCGGTCGCTCGGCCCTTGGGGGGCCCCTTCCCTGTCTGGATTTGGTTGTTTTCGGTTTCCGTCGGTTGTTCTGGTCGTACCTGGCCCCTGGGCTGGCTCTCGGTCCCTCGGCCCCTGGGGGCGCCCCTTCCTTGTCTGGTTTTGGTTGTTTTCGGTTGTCCGTCGGTTGTTCTGGTCGTCCCTGAGTTTTGGGCTGGCTCTCGGCCGCTCGGCCCCTGGGGGTGCCCCTTCCTTGTCTGGTGTTGGTTGTTTTCGGTTGTCTGTCGGTTGTTTCGGTCGCTCCTGGACCCTGGGCTGGCTCTCGGTCGCTCGGCCCTTGGGGTGTCGTCGTCGTCGTCGTCGTCGTTTTCGTCGTCGTCGTCGTCCTTCTCGCCCTCGTTTTCGTCATCGTCGCCGTCGTCGTCCTCGTCGTCGTCGTCGTCCTCGGGAAGGGGCCCAGAGGTCCGTGGACCCCGGCGGGGTCGTCGTCGTCGTCGTCGTCGTCGTCGACGTCGTCGTCGTCGTCGGGGAGGCGAGGCCCCCCTGGAGAGAGCGAGGCCGGCCGTTCGCGAGCACTCCATGCTGCATCCATGCTCTGCCGTGCAGCGGGATGCGGGCCAGGCGCGACGGGGCGGGCCCTCCTCGTCCTCCTCGTCCTCCTCCTCCTCCTCGCCCTCCTCGTCTTCCTCCTCCTCCTCCTCCTCCTCCTCGCCCCCCTCGTCCTCCTCGCCCTCCTCGGCCCCCAGACCCGATGGGTCTCTCGGGGATCTCGGCGCGGCGATGCGCGCTGTAAAAGCCTCGGCCCCCAGACCCGATGGGTCTCTCGGGGACCTCGGCGCGGCCATGTGCCATGTGCGCTGCAAAAACCTCGGCCCCCAGACCCGATGGGTCTCTCGGGGACCTTGGCGCGGCCCAGCCGCGTCGGCCGGCAGCCTGCTGCGCCGCGCTTCGGCCCCCAGACCCGATGGGTCTCTCAGGGGCCTCAGCGCGGCCGAGCCGCGCCGGCCATCGCAATTTGGAGCGGGCGACGAACTCCGCATCCCGCATGTACACCCGGCGGTGCCGAGTTTGCCGCTGCTGCGCTTCCTCCCACCGGTGGTGGATGTGTTTCTTCTTACTGCCCGGCTTGCGGTCCCATGGGTTGCCAGGGGCGTAGTCGATGTCGAAGTGGCCGAGGAAGAGGTCGAGCAAATCCTCCCTGTCCTGGTCCGCGAGGGTGGGAAGCCCTGTCCCTGTCCCTGTCCTGGTCCGCATCTCCTCCTGCTGCGTCGCCTTCCCCCAATATACCAAATGAGCCGCCGCCTCCGGAGGGGGCGCCGCGGGCGTCTCCAGCTCTAGCCTCTGCACCTCCTGCGGCGCCAGACAAGGAAGGGAAACCCCGAGGGGCCGGCGGCCGAGAGCCAGCCCAGGAGCCAGGAGCAACCATAACAACCGACAGACAACCGAAAACAACCAAAACCAGGCCGAAGGGAAAACACAAAAAACGAACAACAAACAACCAACAAAACTCATTTTAACAACAACATAAACACCAACGAAAAACCAACCAAAGGCAATCAACAACAACAACGAACAACAACCAAAACAACCAAATAAGTATATTAGATTTGCGCCCGCCCCCCCCAAAAAAAAAAAAAAAAAAAAAAAAATCTTGAAGTGGGAAGGCGCTTAAAGTAGATTGGGATCTGGGAATCCAAAAATACCTACTTTCAACGACCGACGGGCAATTTGCATGAGTGGCGCTCTTCCCGTTGAGCCTCGCAAGAGGCGAATTGCAAACCCTACGGTCTCGGCTCTAGCTTACTCCCAGGACTTGCTGATTGCACTCAATCAGAATGGCATGAGTGGTTCCGTGGATACTATATTTGGGCCTTTCGTTGACACAGCACACGAGGTGACATCGGCGAATCTCATCAAGAACATTCCATTGGCAAAACAGCTCTTACGAGCTAATCCAGACGGTGTTCTTCGCGGCGCGCGCTTGGAGTCAGCATGGAAGCTTGTATCTGCAGAAAAAAAACATTTAGCACCAGCAGACACGAGCTCAAACGTCTTGGCACACAGAGCGACGAGCAATCTCATGGCAGCGATGAAAGTACTACGAACGATTCAGAAAGAGGAGCAGAACACAACGGCCGAACACAATAAGTGGCACAGAAGATACCTACCCGAAGACAGGTGCACTGAGACGGCGTTTATCAGTTGCGGAATGGGCAGCGATGCAGTATACAAGAGACAATGAAAGGTTTGAAACAAGATTGTGCTGCTTCTGAGACTGGCACAACGCAGGAAAAACAGTCCGTGGACGTGGGCGATGCTGGCGTCCCTACGTGTTTCACGCCAGATGCGCCAGAGATTCCAGCAATGCCGTCTTCCGCGTCGCAGACGATTCAGGATTGCCCAGCGCATTTGCACCAATCGATCTCGCGCCAGTGCCAACGCCGAACCAGAAGAAACGCTTCGATAAGATCCGCAACGTGAAAAAAAGAGAGGGGCACGACAAGAGCGAAAAAACAGACTGCAAAGAAACGCGTAGGGAGAGCTCTGCGGCCACCTTGGAACGGCACCCCCAAGACCAGGAATGCCGTGCACAGTGAGGCGCGCGGCAAAGAGAAGACGAAGTGGATCCAGCGAGGCAAATCCACAGCATTTGCTCTGAGCGAAGCACGGGCCGCGGGCAAGTTGGCGGGCAAGCGGGGCGAGGGCCGGGCGGACGGGCCGAATGCCTCTGCGGAATATGAACCCTATGGGCCCTGGAAAGCCCAGGGGCCCCGAGGGGGAGGGGTCGGGCGGATGGGCCGAAGGCCTCTTGAGAATACGAACCCCATGGGCCCTGGGAGGCCCGGGGGCCCCGCGGGGGGCTGTGGTCAGGCGGATGGGCCGAAGGCCTCTTCGGAATATGAACCCTATAGGCCCTGGGAGGCCCGGGGGCCCCAACGCTGGGGGGTCTGGCGGATGGGCCGAAGGCCTCTTCGGAATATGAGCCCCATGGGCCCTGGGAGGCCCGGGGGCCCCGGGGCGGCAACTCCGCCTCCGACCCTCCGGCGCCGCGCCGGCCAGTGACCCCGCAAACAATCCCAGATCGAGTGCCTTGGAACAGCGCGGGGCAGATATCATTTTTTCCCTACCTGGGCACTGCCTATAAAGGGGTCCTAAAGGGGGCGGGCAGAGCAACCCGCCCCGGGCGGCCCCCCCAGCCCCCTGGGAGCGGTTCCCCCACTTACCCTGAGGTTCTAAACCTATAAGAATTAAAGGTGCGCCTTACAACTGCAAAAAAAACAGATATGGCGGCAACTGCAAACAAATTGCAGATATGATCATGTTGTCACTGATGGACACAACGCCAACATATATTAAAGATATATGTTGCAACTGCAAAAAATACCAGATATGATGACACATGCAAAAAAATAGCATATATTATAACATGTAGCTTGTATTAACATATATATATATATATATATTGGATTAACATATATATATATATATATTGGATTAACATATATATCTTGGGTTAACAGATATACCTTGATCATGTCCATGCATGTAACTACGAATGTCCGCGGCGCTAAGGCGGTAGGAATGTCCGCGGCGCTAAGACGGGAGCTACATTTTGAAAACTAGCATTTTTCCAAACGTTCAGTTCAGTGAGTGTTGTAATCTGGGATGCCATCCGTCAGCCAGAAACCCGACGGCTTTAATTATGCAGAGAAGTGCAGTCCGCGGGTGCTCCCACGCTTGCGGGCACCGCGCAACATTAAAATAGTGAGGTCGCATAGCATAGCGTGGCGCGTGATCGGCATTCATCGGCGCTGCCGTCGCGCACTGGTTCCCATTCTAGGTCGTGAAGGTGCTAGAGCCCGCTGCGCGCGAGCGAAATATTAATCTCGCGCGCGCGCAGAGCACTCTAAACAGTTCGGAAGTAAACATTAAATTGATTAAATAGGGTGGGGGAGGGAGGGGGGTAGTATTCATCGGGTAGGTCGCAGTCCTGAGTTTAGAGTGGATCTGAACGTGAATGAGTCTGCGTGCTGACGTTGGCGGGTTTGAACGGGCCTGAGGGCGTCGAGTGCGCGCCTGGACGTGAGCGGGTCAGAGTGTGAGCGAGTCCGAGTGCGAGCGCATTCTGCGATGAGTTTCCGATGAGTTTCCGATGAATTTTGATGAGTTTCGGGGCGGTGCGTAGTCGTCGCGATGCTATGCTATGCAATGCGGTGTAGGCTAGTGCCGAGCCCAGTGGAGCCCCCGTCCAGCGTCCTCCCGCATCCGTTCTGGCCCAAGCCTTTCGCGCGACCAGCAGCAGGTTCGCGCGCGACGAGAACCAGCAGCACCTCGCGCAGCACCAGCGCAACCACCAGCGCAGCACCAGCGCAACCAGCAGCACCGCGCGCAGCACCAGCGCAATGGCGGCTTGGATTCTGCAGGAGGACCAGAAAATGATGAAGGTGCCAATCTTCACACACGAGTGGGGCAATCAGGGCAGCTGGTTCCCGCTCTACGTGAGAACGATGACGACGGGCTCGTACGCTGGCGAGTTCCCGACGGTCGAGGAGACCAAGAAGGAGGCTAAGCGCTCGCTCAGCTTCATTGACGAGGGCGGCAATATCGACTTCTGGTTGGTGAAGATGCCCCGCCCAGGGGATGCTATGCCGCATATTCCCGAGCTGTGCCACAACTACCCGCTCAGCGACGACTGGATCATCAACGACAGGTCGGCGCTCGTGATGAACGTCACGCATCCACTTTCTTGCAATTTTGAACAGAACGAGCAGAGCAGCACGGGCGGGCCCACTGATGGCCAGCAGGCGACGGCGGACCAGCAGGCGACGGAGCCACCCACAGTGGGCAAGCCAGCGACGGAGGACGAGGGCTACAACCAAGGGCGGTGCCAGCAGCAGAGCAGTATCGAAATTTCGACGCCAGCGAGCGACGCCAGCATCAAGGACTGGGTGGCGTCGAAGGCCTCCAAGACGAATATGAAGTTGGGCGAGATCGATGGCTTGAACGTCGACGACATCTACAGGATCGGCTACGCGGCGGGGCTCCAGGCGAAGCAGGCTCAGAAGGACCAGCGCAGCAGCCAGCAGGACCAGGACGCTGAGGCCAATACGCAGTCCCTGGACAGCGCGGCGTCGCGGCAGGACGCAGGCGAGCAGCACCGCTAAGTGGCCGTAGACGGCGTGAACGCCAGCGCCTACAGCGCCTCCAGCGCCTACGCCAGCGCATACGCCAGCGCCTACATCAGCGCCTACACCAGCACCGTCAGCGCGAACGCCAGCGCCGACGCCAGCGCCTACGCCAACGATACGGTATTCGTGGGCGCCTGGCAGCGCTCGTTTTCGCCTCGGCTTGCCCGAGGCGCCTCGGCCCGCCCGATACGTTTAAGCGTGTTCGGCTTCACGGCCACCGGGAAAACTTTCGCCCCGATTCAAATGGGTTGCGCTACGCGTGTCCGCCGACACCCCTATTGCGACGATGGTGGAGGTTTCGGTTGACGTCCGATGAGTTTCCGATGAGTTTCGATGAGTTTCCGATGCTCGTGCCTGAGTGTGAGCGGGCCTGAACATGGGCGAGTCCCAATGTGAGTGGATATACATTCGAGCGGCCTGAACTGAGTGTGAGTGAGCCCGAGCGTGAGTAGGTCTGGACCTGGGCGGCCCCGAGCGCGCGTGAATCTGATTCTCGTCGCCGAGTCCATGGACCCAGGGGCGCATCAGAGTTGTTTTCAGCCCCGCGCCAGCTTTCGAGACGGTGGTCGCACCCGAGCACGCGGGGGCGGCGCAAGGAAAGGGTCGCAGGTGGAGGGAGATGTGTTTGGACTTGTGCGGGGGTCGAATGCGGTGGCAACGGGAGCCCCCCTGCCCAGCATTCCAAACGCGTCTTCCTCCACCCGCGACCCGTTCCACGCGCCGTTTGCTCCTAGGGCGGGGCGCTATGGCTCGAGGCGGCGTCGCCTCCACCCAGCCCCTGATTCGGTGAGAAATCTGGCATCTCATGTTCGAGAGCTCGAACGAAGCCAAGTAAGTCTGACTCTAATTCGGGCCCCCACTTCCTAATCAGCTCAGCGTGGAAATCATCGATTGGGTCCCAAACCAAACCGTCTATGCCTTCTCGGGTACGGTGCCATTCGATATGTTCGGCCATGTGCTCACGTTCGGCATAGTCGTGCATTTGCATAGCAGTCCACCTGGCCCTCTCCTCGGGACTGAGCAAGATTGGAACCCCGTCGATGATGTCAAAATGAGCCGCGCCACCGTACACTGTGGCCCCTGGTAGCGGGTGCGACGGGCGGCGCAGTAGAGCAGGGCGGGGGCGATATAGTGTTGTTGTCACGTCGTCGTCGTCGCCGTCGTGATCGTGATCGTGGTCGTCGTTATTAGTCATCAGTTTCCTGTTCGGTCAGCGGCCGCGAGCGAGTCACCTCGAAGCGATCGACCCAGAGCAGGTGCCACGCGTCACACGCCCATCTAAAGCTAATCTTAGCCCCTGGCTGGGGCTGCGGACTCTCCGACCTGGGGCTGCGTCGGGGGGGAGGTCTCCGAGCGTTCCCGCTTCATTGGGCCTGGGCTTGAAACAGCGATGGGGCGAGACAGATGGCGGGGCCGACAACGGGAACGATATGGAGGGCGAAGAGGAGGAGGAGGAGGAGGAGGGAGGAGGAGGAGGAGGAGGAGGAGGAGGAGGAGGAGGAGGCGGACGAGGATGAGGGAGATGAGGAGGATGAGGCGAGGAAGAGGAAAGTGGCGAGGTCGAGGAGGAAGAGGAGGAGAGGGCGGGGGGGAGATGGGAGGACCGAGAGCTGGATCCACGGCCCGCCCCAAGCTGGCCGAGCGGGGGGGGCGTGCGTCTCTTCTCACCCTCTCCCCCGCTCACCCTCCCGAACGCCCCCGCCCCTCCCCCGTCCCCCTCCCCCTTCCCCCATCCCCCTCCCCCTCGCATTCCTCATCCACCTTCTCCTGTTATCATCCTCCTCCTTCTCCTACAATTACTCAATATGAATGCTACTCTCCCATCTCGACCGTGCCGCGCCGATTTCCGTCGCTCTGGTAGGAGTTTCGAACGCTGTCGATCGCCCCGTCGCCGCTCCAACGTGTCGGACCATTGGCCGTCGACGGAGTCAGCGCGCAAGCGCGTATTGAATCTCGAGTTGGAGGAGAGCTTGCGTTCGGTGAGACGCACTCGGTCGTGCACGGATGGCACGCTGTCTGCAGCACGCGGCCGCATCGGCGACGGATCGCACAGCGTGCACTCTCGGGCGGCGCAAGCACTAGTCCGACTCCGAGTCATTGACCAACACTGCCTCGAACACTGGATGCGGCAACTCGGCGGCTGCCGCGACCACCGCCACGAGCTCCTTCGCGAAGCCGTCGTAGGAGAACGTCCACTCGTTGAGCTCGTAGGTGCCGTCGCCCCACTTGACGACGCCCCCCCCGCGCGAACTGACCTCGTCGATGTGGGTCGAGTCTGGAAGGGGGCACTCGCACAGAAGCCTGGCCATCTTGTCCTCGGCGATGTTCGAGCTCACCAGCGTCCTCTTGTTCGTAGAGATCCTCTGCCAATTACCCTGGTAGGTCGTGGTGATGGCGGCGCGGCCCAGACGCAGGGCGCTGTTGGCCGCTGGGCACTCAAAGAACGACTGGCAGTCGAACGGCATCACGACCATGAAGAACACATCCCTCACGACGCACATGGCGATGAAGTGCGCGACTGCGAGCGCCAGGTCGTTCGCCTCCATGCCTTCGGCCGATATCTTGCCATTGACGAGGTCGTCCCTCCCGTTGATGCGCAGCATGTCGCCTGCCCACTCACGGGGCGGAGGGGCAATCACGAGCGTCCCCTTCGGCTTGATGCTCAGCACTACCCGACGCGCAAAGGCCATGCCAGCGAGGGCGCAGGCGTCCTCCGACTCTCCCCTTCCGTACTTGTCGAACCCTGGGCACTGGAGGCCAGCCCGTCTCATCCAGCGCGCGAGCCTGCCGCTTCCGCTGAACATCTCCGCTGCGTCCATATAGCGAGGGCACGACCAGAACTCCCGTGTCAGCGCCTCAGCCACCCTGATGATCTCCCTGCGATGCGCTGTCGGAGAGACCAGCTTGCACCGCCATCGCCTCGAACGAACATGGGGCGCCAACCGCGGTGGACGCGGCGCCAGGCCTCTTCATGGCAGCGGCTGGCCGCTTCATGGCCAATGGGTAAGGGCGGCCCAGACGCGGCGCCAGCACTCGGCCAACGCTCTGCCTGCCGATGCACGCATGCTTGAGCCAGAACGTCGCCGCGGGCAACGCTGGCCCAGGCCACCTGGGAAGCTCGACGAATGGTAGGGCAAGCCATGTCCACGAGCCCGCCTGGGCTGGAGTGCCCGAGCGCCCGCCTCGAAACACATCGACGTCGCTGTGCCCATGCAGCGCGATTATTTGCGCCACCGATCCGAAACTCATCAAAACTCATCGGGAACTCATCGAAAACTCATCGGGAGAGGGCGGTTGGTTTTGAACATGGGGCTCTCGCTTTGGTGCCGCGCGCATTCTTCTTAAGCGTTTGCAACGGTTACATGGGTGGGGGGCGGCTCCGGTTCAAAATGGTGCTCTTGCTTTGAGGCTGTGCGACCACGCAATGCAAAGTGCACGGGGGACTGGAGGGGCACCATGCGGACAGCGCGTCGGTCAGAGGACCAACCGCCGTGCTGTAACGCAGCGGGGCGGCCCACCACGCGTTAGACGCCGCAAGCCGTCGCCTCCCTATGGTGATCGGGACTCCGACGAGAAATCGCGCTCTCGCTTGCGACTTCCTCACGCGCGCCCGCGTTCGTCGGGGTCTGGCGGTGTCGGCGCGCAAGCGCACCTCGAATCACCCCGAACGGAGGGAGAGGAGGGGGGATGGTTTGTGAATCGTGGTCGCGTTCCCCGCCCTCCCTCCCCATGTCTTCACGAGAACCAATCGCACCGCCTATGCCACATCGGCGCCGAGCATGCCCCGCGCGATGGCGAGGGGCTGGCTACGCCCCGCCGCCGTAGAAAAAACGATGCTGACCAACCGCCACATTCCCCTGCAACGACACGCGTTCAAAGAGCCGTTTCTCCCAATTTGACCGATGCACGCTCGAGGCAGCCACTGCCGCTGGCAGATTCAGAGATTCATCCAGAAACGTGGCGCACCGAAGCGGGTTGCCGCGCCTCAAGGAACGGCGCACGAGGTGTACAAAAAAATGGTTTTTGAACAAGTGGGGGACGTCTGCTTCTGCCATGTAATGGTTGTGCTGCTTGCACAGGTCCAGCAGCATGGGACCCGTCTCCCTATCGACGATGGTGGGTGATGCCTTCAGGAGTTGCATGAACGCCAGCAAATTTCTGCACGCCTCAGCGAGCGCAAACCCTTTCCCCATGCTGGCAGAAAACGTCTCGCACAAATGGAAAGCCCATGGGAGGATCGCGTTTGTTTCGGACCCCATTGTTTTTAGCCCTGGGAAGTCCCTCGTGCCGATCATACTCACTGATAGCTCATGCACTCTGTAGTTTTGCGGCACATCCGTGTCGTCATACCAATCGTTCAGCGTGCCCGAGAGCCTCTCCAGGGAGGCTGGGACAACGACGTCTTGATGAGGCCCTGGGATCCCGAAAACATTCACATCCAGAATTGCCCAGATCACTGCGGATATACAACGGCCATGAACTCCCGGGTACAGAATGTGGAGCACGTCTAACGCGAACGTGAGGGGTGGTGACGCATACAGGGCGGGCGAAAACACTGGGTTGCGATTCAGCAGTGGGTCCATGCAAGCCTGACCGCGATAGGTCGCGCGCCAAAACCTCACGACCAGGGGCAACGAGGCAGCGGAGAAATCGCCGATATCGCACAATTGCTCGGACGGCGTCAATCGATCACCAGCTTTGAGACCTAGTGACGGCACATCGTTTAGGTGCGCCCTCCCACGGACTCCAGATTTCCGCCGATCCCAGTAAAGCCTACCCTCAGTAAAAACCTTGTCGGAAACCGACGCGCCTGCGCGACCACGGCGGGCAGCCCCCGAGAACGCTGCCACCCGCCACCCCGTCACAACCCTCTCCGCCACACGCGCTCCGTGGCGCGACCGCGCGCTCTCGGGGGCCACCTTGCGCGGCCGCGCTTGCGCGTCGGTGTCGCCTTAAGTCGATCGGCTTCGGTGTGAAGCACAACGACGTGTTCAAGCCGCTGACAGGAAACTTCGTAATCATCCAAATCTGACTTCTGGCCCCAGTGGTCACTGCCCAACTCAACAGGGTCATAGTCATGTAAATTCTCGAGCAGCGAATTGCACATAAAACACGGGGAAAACGTGCTGCCCAAACCCCGCAAACCGAACGTGACAGCCTGATCCATTAAGTCGCCTTTCATCAAAACCACAACGCCTTTCCTGAGAGGCATGCCCGCCAAATCACCCCTGTGATCACCCGTGACAAACGGTGAGCCGTCGTGCATGGCCGAGGGGTATCGGCCGTCAATCAACGCCCGCATCGACCATGCTATCACGAGCATGACAGGGTAATGGCTACACCACCCTCGGCACCCGCACCTGCAGAATTCAGATTTCCTTAAGAATGCGACCGAATGTCTCCGCGACTGCGGTACTAAATGCATAAAGAAACCCAGCAACGAGTCGGCTTTTCCAGTTCGCTCGCTCCTAGTGAATCGAATGCCATCGGCGTACAGCGATAACAAAAGCGGAACATCTGGCCTACACGCGCGAACGCCAGGGTGCCACCTGTAGATTTGCTGCCACTCCTGAAAATCCGCATCATTTGTCAGGGGCCCAGGGTCCAGGGACCGAGTAGTTTCACACTCGTGTTGCAACGACTCATGCAATGGCAGCATGGGGATCCTCTTGGTTGTACTACCAACACCTTTCTGATATATTGGAATGTCCAACCAGTAGTAATCGCTATCTTGCTTTCGGGGAATCGTTGAAGCCATTTTTCTCTGATACGTGCCGCCTGTGTTTTTTCGGGTGCAGAGCGAGGTCACACACGCCGCCCTCGCAACCCGCTTCCTTAGCGAACCAGCTTATGATGCAGGCGTCCTTTGCTGTCATTGGCCTCGACCCTGCATACATGGCAAGAATATAATTAAGCAAGTCATTGCCTGCTTGCTTGCGTTCAGCTGCTCTCAATTGCTCGGCCTGCCAGTCTTCACCCCGCGATTCCCCAGCCATGGTGCTACGACACCTGGCGCGTGTATCCTGGGAACTGGGAGCCCGCCCTCGAGCCGAACCCTACGGGCCCCTGCACCCCGCCCCCTGGCGCTGCAACTACTAGCCGTCGGGCCCGTACCAGCGCCCCCAAGACGCCCTGGAAACCGAAACGGGCGCTCCACGGACAGCTGCGCCTCGCCGAGGTGCCGCAGCGACCCCTCGGGCCCGTGCCAGATCCACCCGAAGCGCACCCGAAACCGAAACTGACCACCCGAGGCGTCTCCGAACCGAAACGGGGGGTGCCCGACCGCGATCGGAGTGGCGCAACACAAAATTCTGAATACTTAAAACTCATCACAACTCATCGGAAACTCATCGGAAACTCATCGCTACAATCCCTGTGAATTTATAGTGTTTGAGCGAAACTCATCAAAACTCATCGGAAACTCACCGGAAACTCACCGGTATTTCATCTGTGGTTTCGTCGCCTCCGATCGCGGTCGGGCCCGAATTGTTCGGTCCGATCGGGCTCGAGTTCAGAATTTTCGCATCCGATCCGAGATTTTCGCATCCGATCGAGCTTTTCCCTACACAGCGCTTGCTGTCTCACCGCAGCAGGCTGTTAAGTGTACCCCGAATCGCGGGCCCGCCGCCAGCTTCTGGTTTGCCGCCCCCTTCACCTCCACCTCCCCCCTTCCCTCCCCCCCGTACTTCCCCTCCCCCTTCCCCCAATGGGGACTCCCCCTCCCCCTCCCCCTCTCCCTCCTCCTCCTTCTCTCCTCCTCCTCTCCTCCTCCTCCTCCTCCTCCTCCTCCTCCTCCTCCTCCTCGACCTCCCCCTCCTCCTCCTCCCTCCTCCTCCTCCTCCTCCCCCTCCTCCTCCTCCTCCTCCTCCTCCTCCTCCCCCCTCCTCCTCTCCTCCCAACTCTCCCCTCCTTAACTACGCGGCACTGGTCGGCGGGCGAATCGACCGCTCTGCAGCCGAACCCTCGTCAAGAGGCCTCGTCAAGGGGCCGTCGTCAAGGCTGCCTCCGACTACCTGCCGCCCTGTGCCTTCTTCACAACCAGAGCGTGCATCTGGTTCAAGGCGTCCACCTCTGCGTTGGGCTTATCCACCTTGGGCTTCAGGATCGACGTGATCTGGTCGATCTGCTCGTCGAAATCTGCCCCCCCGACGCATGCCCTCACCGCGTCGAACTTCTGCGTCGCCAGCTACGCCACGAGCGCGTTGGTGGTGCTCGTGTTCTCCAGCGCCTCGACTGCCCTGCGGAGATCCCCGCTCATCCTCTCGTCCGCCAAGGGCTCCCACGAGGCCACCGTGCCGATGTTGCGCAAGATCATCTTGCCAGACGTGAGCTCCTGTCCGTACAGGCAAATCAGCGTGCGAAAGTCGTCGAGCTTCTTCTTCGCGTCCTTCTTGGCCTGCTTCGGGTGGGGAGCGTCGTCGCCAGCTGGCTCAGGTTGCGGCGTCGCCGTGCCGCCGCGGTCGCCCCTCGTCCGCTTGGTGCTCCTTGCAGCGGCCTTGACCTCTGCCTTAGTCTTCGCCTCCGCCTCCTTTGCTTGCTTCTCCTCCGCCTCCTTTGCTTTCGTCGCCTCCGCCTCCTTCTGCTTGGCAACGGCGGCGGCTTTCTTCTCGTCCGCCGCCTGCTGCTTGGCCTCGCTCTCCTGCTGCGCGGCTGCGCCGGTCTGAGCCTGGCTCGGCTGGCCACAGCCCAGCGTGTCGAACCCCCCCCCCCCCCCCCCTTCAGGAAGTCGAGCGCCAGGTCGTCCTGCGCGCCCGTCTGCTCCTGGCACTGCGTCCACGCCGTCTCGAACTTGTTCTTGAAGCCCGACTTGCAGTAGAGGTACTCGGCGCGCTTGGTGAAGCTGTTCCACTGCACCCAGGGGCACCCCAGCTTCTGGCGCGCCAAGACTGTGTTCAGTGCCGCCACCGCCCCCGTCTCTGTGATGCCGACCCCCGCCTTGCCTGCGATGACCTCGAACGGCTCGTGGGTCCCCCACTCCAGGTGGGCCTCCGTGTTGGTCTTCCTCTTAGACCTGTCGGCGGCGGCGGCGGCGGCGGCGGCGGCGGCGACGACGACGACGACGACCACCCATGGGTGGTCGTCGTAGTCGTCGTCATCGTTGTCGTCGTCGTCGTCGCTCCCAACCTGCGCTCTTGGTAGGCGTTCCACTGCTAGTCGACCCACTCGAGGATGCAGTTCTCCCTGCCGGTGTGGCCCTGCGCATTCTTGTACTTCGCCTGCTCCTCTGCGCTGCCCTTCTTGAAGCGGTCGTACTTGCTGGCAATCGCCGTCCTCGACTTCGCGATCCTCGTCCTCCACGCCTCCTCGATCACCTTATCGGGCTGCTCGTCGTCGGGGCTTTCCTGCGCCCTGGTCGCGGGCGGCGTCTCGCAGCCCTTCGCCAACTCGTTGAGCCTCTTCGCCAGGAAGCCGAGCTGCAGCCCGCCTGAGCCCTCGAACGGGTTCTCAGGCAGCGAGACGCCTAGCGACGCCCCGCTCGGCCCCGCGGCGGTGTCGCCCAGCTGGCTGATGCCGAGGCCCTTGAGGTTCGCCTGCTCCAGCCCGATCGCCGCCCCGTCGATCTGCGTGATGCCCAGCGCGGCGGTGTCGGCCTGGGCCAGGCCGGTGGCCCCGAGGTTCGCCTGCTGCAGGCCGATGCTCGCCACGCCGTCCAGCGCAGGTCCTGCCGACGATGCCGCTGCCGCCGACGATGATTCAGGCGGTGCATCAGCGCCCTCATCCGCACGCGGGGTGTCCTGCCGACGGCGAAAACCACTGTCGCCACGACTCCTCCCACGCACCCATGTCCGAACCCCCCACCCGAGTATCGGGCGGGAGGAAGGGGCGGTCTCAGCCCTCCACATCTCCTCCTCACCCCTCATTCCCTCCCCCTTCATCAACCTCCTAACCCTCACCTCCTTCCTCGCCACCTCACCCCCTCCCACGGCAGCTTTCGACTGCACCGTCCTTGCTGCGGGCCCAGCGCTCTGACCAGCTGTCCTGGCGGTCGGGCAAGTCCTCGACGTGCAGGCCGTCCTGCATCGGCGAGGGGGATGCTCCCTCCCCTCCATCAATACTACCAACACGACAGAAACACTCGAGAGTCGAGGATCGAGGATCGAGACCCGAGGTGCTTTTTACCCGAGGAGCGCGTGAATTTCAATTTCGAGGCGGACCCAGCCGTAGGCACGAGGAGGCCCCTCGAGGCCCGAAACGGCCGTCAAACTCGAGAGTCGATGATGGAGGATCGAGGCTCGAGTTGTTTCCCAGGAGGGAACTTCGATTTGAATTGCGAGGCGGATCCAGCCGTAGGCGCGAGGGGGCCCAGGAGGCCCCGAAAGGCAACAACCGAAAAACATAATCGAGGATCGAGGATGTCTCGGTGCCCCCCCCCACTGCCGCGCCTCGCTGGAGGCAAGTCTGAGGGCGCCCGCATCGTCCCGAGCGACCGCTGGAGGCCGCTCGGACCGTCTTCGGCCGTTCCGAGGAGGCGCTCTCGCCTCGGTGCGAAGCCTGCCGTCCGTATCTATTTCGGCTACTAGATCCCTGGGCCCCACACGCGCCTGATATGGAGCCCTGGACCCCGCGCGCGCTCAAATGCCGCAGAGTGCTCAAGAGCCAGACGGGCGACGGGCCCAACGAAGGCGACGGCGACGGCCCCAACGAAGGCCACTGCCCACGGTCGGCATTACGGTCGGCATCAAGCTCGGCACTCGCATGCTTGATTTGCGGAGTCTACCAGGTTTTCTCTGGGAGGACCAGTGAAAGCTGCCCGATCAAGCTCGGACAGCCCTGCCAGTTCGTGACAGACGGCCAGAAGGGCGACGACGACACGCAGCAGGGCAAGCAGAAGGGCAAGGGCAACAGCGACGAGCAGAAGGGCAAGGACAAGCTCAGCATCTTGTCACAGGACGAGATTAGCATCTTGAGCCGTCTCCCATCGTGGATGCACGACAAGCGCTACACCGACGACATCACAGAAGCCGACGTGTTGGCGGCAGAGCTCACGTACAAGGGCAAGAACAAGAGCAAGGGCGAGAGCGGCGACAGCTCGACGGGCAATGGCAAGAGCGGCGACAGCTTGACGGGCAAGGGCAAGAGCAAGAGCGGCGGCAGCTTCGACCCCGACACGAGCAGCCCGCGCTCGCAGGCTTCGGCGCTCCAGGAGCAAGACGAGAGCCCCGCGAGGCCTTTGAGGCGCTGGGCCAGTGGCGTGATGACGTCACCCACTTACACCACGATCCCACCGACGCCAGAGGACCCGCTCTTGTCGCCCCACACCCCAGAGGACCCGCTTGAGGCGACAGACCCCAACAACTCGCACGAGGTGCCAGGCCCGCAAGAGAACCCGCCCGCCGAGGGCAACCCGTACGAGGACTGAGGCCCGCAGGTGAACCCGCCCGCCGAGTGCAGCCCGAGGTGCCAGGCCTCCAGGAGAACCCGCCGTGGGCAACGCCCTAGGCATCCTTCCTCCTCTTCCTGCTATGCATGAGGGTCAGATGCGACACCCGATTCGGTGAGAGGACAATTAAGTAGCGCAATGGGAAGGGATGGGAGGGAGGGGTAGGATGTCAGATGTTGACGCGATAACAAGAATAACAATAAACAACGACGTGACGACGACGACAATGAAATTTCCCATATCAGGCGGTGGTGTGGGGGGCTCGCCGACACACACACACACATATATATATATATATATATATATACATATATATATATATATCGATAAACGCATCGGAGCTGAGGGGAAAACTAATCGAAACTCATCGGGAACTCATCGGGAACTCATCGCGATTATCTCCGCTTCCACGCCGTGTCATGCGCAACGTTATCCTCGCGACCTCGGAAACTCGTCGCGGTTATCTCCACTGCCACGTCGCGTCATGCGCTGAGTTAGCCTCGCGACCCCCGCAATCGCTGAGTCGAGGGAGTCGGATCGCCGCGGAGGGCGGGGGTCCGAGAGGCCAGGGCGGAGTGGGTAAACAACGCCATCGGGTATAAATCGGCCGCGAGAGGTCGAAATGAAGCCGTTAATGACATCGAAAATGCGATATCTATACATGTCTATTGTGGATGTAAGATCGGTTGTGAGATGGGTACTGAGATTGGTCGAATAAGACCGATAATGGCATCGGCAAGCGTGGTCGGTTGTGCTATCGGTAGCGCACTCACCAGTGAGATCGATAGCAGGATCGAGAGCGAGTATGGCAACGAGATCGCGAGCGCGACAGTCGGAGCGGCAGCGGGATGTGCAGCGTTTGGCCGATAAGGAGGAACGACAAGGAGGTCGATCTGTATATCGAGAATCTGCGCGATGGCGAGATCGGACGTGAAAGTGATAGCGCGGTCGATAATGTGATCGCTAAATGGGCCCGATGATGAAAACCCTTGCAAGCTCGCTGCGGAGACAGACGGCGGTCGTGGGAGCAAGACCGATCGCGGAATCTATAGTTAGATCGGCCGTGAGGTCGATAGCGAGATCGATCCAAGCACACGTTGTCACCCCCCTGCCGCCGAAATATCTTATCACCCGTGGTGTGTCTGCCCGTGCAAAGTAGATGCACATCCGTGGGCCACGCGCCTATTTAGATCGATGTTGTGCGCCCCTCGCTCTCATCGGCAACGCGAGGCTCAGAACACTGCACCAATTTGGCAACGCAGAGCGGACGTGCACGGCCGCTTGAAATGCAAACTTGGATTGCCCATTGCCTCCAGTAGGGACCAATGACACATCAGGTGCATCATCTTCGTCATCAAGTACTGATCCACCAACCAACGTCGCAGAGTCCAGCTGATCGGCGAAGACAGACTTCGCCGCGGAGCCGCTCCCGTGCAAGGCTCTCGACGGAGACGGCGATGGAACTGGATCGGCGTCAGGGTCCTTGTCCTTGCCAGGCGTATCCTGATAATGCGAAGCTCGGCCCGAGTGCGCGGCCTCCGAGCCGACGCCGCGCTCACTGCGCTTCTGCTTGAGGTGGCCGCCGCGCTCAACCTCGCGGCGGGAGCCTGCGCCCGCGCGCGCGGGAGGGGCGCCTCCGACGGCATCTGCAAATTCAGAGCCGTCGCTGCCAGTATCACCCGCGGCATCAAGTCGGCAGCGGCCTCCATCTTCGGCATCAGGGTACTGCGTCCTGCGGAACCTATCGAACGTAATCACATCTCCGAGCTTCACGTCCCCGCTGGCCTTGTTCTCGGCCTCGACAAAGGCCCTGAGGTACTCGCCGGCCTGGCTCTCGAAGAGGTGGTCCTTCATCTCGGCGATGTCGGTACCGATGAAAGTCATGGTGGTCGCCTCTATCTGAAGCTCCCTCTCGCCAGACTTCTTGAACACGTACATCTCCTGCTCGCCAGACCCGTCCTCCTTGGGAACAGACACCTTCGGAACGTAAGGCAGCTTGTTCGGGACGGTGCGCCTGCCGAGCTTCTTGGCCAACTCCTTCCTCGCGAAGATGGCGTACCTCGTCTTCACGCGCTTCGCCAATACAATTCGCTTCCGAACTTTGGACTGGAAGAAGCTCGCCCCGAACTTGCTCTCCCTCACCTCCCTCGCATGTTTCACCTTCTCGGAGAAGCCAACGTCCGACGACAGCTGCGCGCAGAACTGCGGCCACGTGTGTGTGCGACAGAAGCTACCGATGAACGTTCCCAAGCACACCTCGCAGGCGTCGCCGATGGGCTCCCCGTTGCAGTCGTGGTCGCCCCAGTCGACGTCCTAGGGAATCGGGGTTATCAAGGCAAACGCATGCGCCCCTCAATCATCGAACCTCGTCGGCATTTCCCCAACCGCTTCCCAAAAATCCTCTTCCACCCTCAGCGCCCCTCCTCCTCCCCCTTCTCCCCCCCGCAGCTCACCTCCTCCCTCCTCCCTCCTCCTTCCTCAGCCACCCTCTTCCCCTCCCGTCAGCCTCGGGGGGGAAGGGGCAAGGAATACTGCGAGGGTGGATATATATTATAGATAAGGCTAAGACGAGAGAGACGACGTCGCGGACCAGGGCCCCATGGGTAGGCATGGTGAGGTAGGACCGTGGCAGAGGAGAGAGGGGGTCGGCGGGGGGGCAAGGCGGGTGAGGAACGGGATCTGAAGAATACTTCAGGAGGGATGCGGCTTGAGTCTTGAGAATGGCTGGGGAGTGGGCGTTGATGGATGGGGATTGTAACCAGGGCCAGTGGAGGCGGATAGCGATAACGAGACGAGCACATGTAAAAAAGCAAAGAGGCAACTACAAAGGTAACTGTAGGTAAAGGCAAAGGTAAAGGCACACATAAAGGATTCCGAACACGAGGAAGGTCGAGGGGCCACGGCAGCTGGATAGCAACTATACAATGAAGGTCGGCAAGGAGGGCAGGGTGGAGACGGGAAGGGAGGGGGAGGATGAAATCTGGAGCCGAATCGCTAGGGCGAAGGCCTACGACAACGACGACAAGGGTGAAAGGCACATTTGCTACCCATGTCCTTCGGCACCTTCTTGCAAGACGCGCAGCTCTTGTCCGAGATGTCCTTCTTCGAGTGCTTCTTGCGCTCGAGCATGCTCGCCAAGCGCGCGATGTGGAGCCTCGGCCTCACGTGGGAGGGCTTTGCCTTCTCCTTCGCGGGGCCTCGGCCTTTCTTGCCGCCGCCTCTGCCAGCGCCCCTGCCCCTTCCGCGGCTCCCCTTCGGGGCGGCCGAGTCGGAGAGTCTCTCGGAGAGGCTATCACCCTGGTCGTCGGTGTCGCCGCCCAGGGGCTCGGATTCGAC
This sequence comes from Prorocentrum cordatum, assembly GCA_963575745.1. Taxonomy (NCBI): domain Eukaryota; class Dinophyceae; order Prorocentrales; family Prorocentraceae; genus Prorocentrum; species Prorocentrum cordatum. Next base: position 165,710 of record CAUYUJ010017423.1, read on the forward strand.
TAGATCCTGGCGCCCCCCCTTGGACCTCTTCCTCGGTGGCTCGCCGTGCGATCGCATGTCGGGCCCGCGCTTCCGCTCCGACGCCATCGTCACCAGGGAGCTGTGCAAGCAAGTGAAGAGACCAAACAAGGCGACACGAATGCACCGTCGCACACGGGCACTCCCGATTTGGAACCAGAATGGCTAGTCCATACCGCTCAGCGAAAATATAGAGAGCGCAAGACGCGCCCCCTCCTCCTGCTCGTTCGGGGTTTCTTGGGCATTGCGCCACAGGGAAGGGGCGCGGCGTCAGAGCCCCGCCCGCCCCTTCGATCAGATGGACGCGGGGCCAGACTGGCGACCCCCACAGGCGCTGCAGCGGCTTCGCGGGAGGCAAGACGCAAGACGAAGATATGTCTAACGCGAAGCAATCCTGCTGGGTCGATTTCAAATTGTTTGCCTGATGGCGTGGCCTCTCAAGAATGTGAGATATATGACCAGACCTCTTGACTTGAATCGTTAGTTGGATTGCTGTCCCTTTCCAATGTTACCAAACGCGGGCCGCAAACAGTGTGTGTTCTAGCAACCTACGTAGTGCGATAGGTGCAGTGCAAGCTACGTGGTGCAGCCTACGTGGCGCAAGAAACCTATGTGGTGCAATCAGTGTGGCGCATTGGATGCGGTGCAGCATATGGTGTGCAACATACGTGGTGCAACCGATGTGGTACAAGCTACGAGGTGCAATCTATGTAATGCAATAAGTGTGGCCCAACGCGCGCGGCACAACCTACGTGCAATCTATGTGGCGCAAGCTATACCGTTAGAATCTAGGCGGCACAAGCTTTGCAACACAACTTACATGGTGCAATACTGACCGCATGCACACCCGCCCCCGACCCCCCGCACGCACGTTGATCTGGGGCTCTTCGCGTGCTTTGTGTCCACCAGGGGGCCGCCGCCGAACGCGTCGGAGCGGCAGGTCCCGCATGCGCACGGGCCGCACATGGTGGCACACTCGTCAACTGCTCCGCCTCCTCCTCTTGCTCCTCATCCCCCCCTCCTCCTCGTCATTATCCATGTCCTCCTCCCCCCCTTCCTCCCCCCTCTCCCCCTGGGGCTTGGTCGGACACCGCCGTCGCGGAGCCCATGCCGCGGTGCGTTCGGAGCAGAATTCCTCCAGCAGTTGCGACGAGGGCGCCTCGCAGCAGGCCGAGTAAAACATTAAAAAATTGAAAACCTCGATCCCAGAGGTCGGAGGAGGAGAATGAGGAAAGGGAGGAGAAGGGCTATGAGGGTGAGTTGTTTTAGCCATGGGTCCTCAAAGCAGCTGTTCCAGATATGCAGCGCCCAGGACAGCCGCCTCCTGGCGACGCTCCGCGACCCTCTCGGCGGCAAGCATCGCCGCGCGTTCGGCCGCGGCGAGCCGCGTCTCCGAGACGGCCCGCGCCGCCCCGGCTTCCGCAATGGCCGCCTCTGCCCTCTCGACGGCCGCGGCCGCGGTATTCCAGGGGGCAGCTTCGGCGGCAACGCGGGCCTCTTCGGCCGCGGCAAACGCGCGACCCTCGAGGCGCGCGGCCGACGCCGCGTGCTCCCAGGCGGGGACGTGGGCCTTGGGCCTCGAACCTCGCGCGCTTGGCAGCCTCTCGCGCTGCCTCGGCCGCGTCCTCGGCCTCGCCTCTGGAAGCGGGCGGCAAGATGCCCCCGTCGGCCTCGCTGCGCAACCTGTCCGCCACGTCGGCGGACATGTCACCGCCCAGCAACGCACTCGCCGCTATGGCGGACACGCTGAGCTGCACGCATGGACTCGAGAAGCAAAAAGGACAGAGGCAGATGAGGAGGGGGGGAAGGAGGAGGAGGAGGAGGAGGGCGAGGCCGATGCCCAAACGAAACGATTGAGCACCTCGGAGGGGATCGGGGGGGACGGAGGGGCGAGGACCCACGAACACATACGTGGGTTCCTGAACTCTCAGCTGCTAAAGCCCGCAGGGGTCCGCAACCCCTCCCTATGGAGGGCGACTGGACGCGATGCCTGCGACGCGTCTCCACTACACGGGAAGCTGCTTCTTTCCCGCAGCCCGCCCTGAGCAAATGTACGTATATGCTTGACAGCAGCAATTCAACTGGTCAGAGCAACTCGCCTGGCGATGCGACTCGGCATAGCCAGGTTCCGATGCGCATTTCCCAACTTCACCGATTCAAGCAACTCACCAACTGCGTTTGATTGTATGTGCTAATTGCTGTTTTGTTTGTAGTGATGTCCTATTGCGTTTGATTGTAGTTGGTTGTTGCAGTTTTTGCTTGTATTGATGTCCTGCTTCATTTTCTTATGAACCCATTATTGTTATTATTGTATTGGCGTCTTGGTTACCTTTGATGGTAACCCCGAAACCTGAGAGCACTGCCGCATTGTTTCAACCTCGAGGCGCCGTCGATGAGAGGGGGGAAGGTGAGTGAGAGTTTCAAGGCGAGGCGAGGGAAGCAATCCATTTCAGCCTCGAGGCGCCCTCGAAGAAATGTAGTATCGTGAGAATGTGCACGCCAGATTGCACACGCCAAAATGCTGCAGATCGGCTCCACCCCCGAAGGAAGATACCGCTGCACGTCGCAGCATTCGATGCTAGAAAACCGAATAGAGTCGCACAGACCAGAGCGGCATGCTAGGCACTGCGGGTTGCGTGGCTCATGCCCTAGCGGACCGAACAGATCAAAGCGGCATTTCTGTTGCATCCTACCGTCCAGGCCGAGCTACGCATTGTATGGGTTATACTGGTTATACCCTAGCGAGGCAGCAGCTAGCATCGGCGACCACGGAATCGAAGGGCCGCGCAGAAAGGCTGGCCTCGCCACGACGCCGCCGCTCTTGGGCCATCCGACGCACGCCGGCGGAGGAGACATCTGCGGCGGCCGCGTCAGATGAGGCGGCGGCGGCAGCGGCGGCGGGGTCGGGCCGAACGCAGCTGGCGGCGTCGTCGGCGCCACCAACGTCGGCACAGGCGTCGCTGCCTGAATGTCGCCGCCCTTGCCGTCGCCGCCGATGTTGCCGATGTCGTAGAAACTGCCGCCCTTGCCGAAGCCCTCGCCGACGTTGCCGAGGATGATGCCCTTGCCGCCCTTCAGCGCGGTGATGTCCATGAGCTCACCGTTGCCCCCTTGCACCAGCAAGCGACCTGGAGAGCCTTGCCGCGTCCAGTCCGAGGGCCACGATGCCGCCGCGTCGCCGACGCTGCCGACGGTGATGCCGTTGCCGCTCTCGCCGCAGCCGACGCTGCCGACGCCATGACCGACGCCCGAGTAGTCGTCCCTGCACCCGCCGCCGCCGATGTTGCCGAGGATGAAGCCCTTGCCGCCCTTGCCGTTGTCGCAGCCGCTTGCGCAACCGCCCATGCCCACCCCCGCCGCCGCCTGCCCATCGCGAGCATCCTGGCCGCCCATGCCGCCTTTGCCGTTGCCGTCGGCCCCCTGGCCGTTGCCGTTGCCGCCCGTGGCCTGGCCCTGGCCCTTGCCGCCGCAGTTGGTCACGTTATGGCTGGCTGCCGCCGCTGCTACAACTAGTGACATCCGACGTAGATCTCCTGCCGATGGCAAGCCCTGCTGGGCTGTGATGCTGCTCTCACGGCCAGGCACGGTGCACCTGCTGCCGCCCGCCTCGTGCGTGAAGTATCCGCCACCGCGTCGGGGCAGATGGGCGCGTGAGTGGGTTCTAAGGGGGGCGCCCCGAGGGCCATCTGCATCATGGGGGCGAGGGAGTGGAGGTTGATAACGTGATAACTTGATAACTTGATGACTTGAAAACTTGGTAACTGGATAACTTGATATCTTGATATCTTGATAGCTTGTAACCCGATAACTTGATAGATTGATACTTTGATAACTTGATAGTTTGATAACTTGATAGCTCTCGATCGAAACCATCGCCCACGGGCGGCGGCTGTTTACGGCGAAAGCCCGATTGGTAGAAGGCCCATGAAACGATCGTCCTCGTGCGCCGTCCATGGCTGGCCGCTGTGCTCGCGTACGAGCTTTGACAAGGTCGCAAGGAAATCTCGGCTGCAGCGAGACATCTTGTATCTTGTTACGACATGTTGGAATATGAATCTCTGCCAGCTGAAAGCTGGTCACCTGAAAAAGCCGAAATGGCTACGGAGTCGAGTGGACGCGTATAGTCGCCAAGCACAGATCCAACCAGCCCTCTGGGCGTCGGTGGTCTTAGGACGTAGACTCTTCCAACCCCCCATCTTCCTCTTTGGGGAGGGGTGTATCCATCCCCCTGCCGCCGCTCCTGGACCTGGACGGCAGGTTTCGCTGGTAGCTGGAACGCCCAAGATGGCCCAAGACGGCTCCAAGAGCGTCTCAGGGCCCAAGATGAGCTCTAGAATGGCACAAGACTCATAGCTTCACTACAAGTCAATATGGCTCCGATGATTGAGACAAGGCGAACATATATTCGACTGCTTATGTGAAAAAAGTTGAGCACACGGTAGATACGCCATCTGAACCAAACCATGGGTGCTAAGACACGCGCGCGGCCGTACAGGTAGATGCCTATTGAATTCGTACTCCCAGGGACTGATGTCATAGTTGCCTTTCTGGTAGAGGCTACCTGCTGAACCCCTCCTATCTGGTGGCCTACTCATCATCCACTCCACTGCCGTCAAGGGGCGAGGCCAGCTCGGCCCCGTCAGTTTGTTGTGTCCCTCTTTGCTCACGCGCTCATCCCATCACCTCAGCTCGCCTGGACATTGTCTGCATGGGAGTGCAGTGGAGCGCTTGGACTTGCTAATGCAGAGGCCTGGTGTTATTCAAGCCCGTGCGGGGGACTCTGCAACGCGGCGTTTTTTGAGCTGCGTCCAGCCCAGTCGCGGTGACGGGGAGAGCCCCTGGCTCTATGTCATCCATTGAACGGTGGCGGGGTGCTCCGATCCCCCGCCGCCACCGCCGCGCCCAGGGCGGGCACGCGGGCGCGCTTCACCCGACAGAGTCCACCAGCCGCCGCGCGGCGCCGAACCCTCGCCAAAACAATGCCGAACTGCTTTGTAGCGCAAAAATTACTCCAGATGCATTGCACCACGTACCACATAGCTTGCACCGCTTTGGTCGCGCCGCCTGAGCGCCCAAACCTAGCCTAGACACACCAACATTGACTGAACAATGTGTTATTTGGGACCCGCGTTTGCACGTCGTCAAAGCGATGGGGGCAAACGGTATTATAGTGTTCGGGGGGCCTCTCGAAGCCCAGAGGGAGCGACCACGGCCCTAAGCCAGTCGAAAACCCGAGCGCACCTCCGAAACACTTGGAGGAGAGGGGGGCAGAAACGGAGGGGGCGACCGACGAGGCACAAGGGAGGAAGACGACAAACGCGAAAACGTTTCACGACTTCGGCCCTCAACGAAGGCCCTTCTTAGAGCCACCTGGAAGACAATAATATGTCGCTCCAGTCTCGGGCTCTCTTCGATATGAGATACGTAAGTCCTCTTGGATGCCAAAATTATGTAGTTGTTGTTCCCGCCTTTGGCACTCTAAGAAGTGGGTCTAGGAACATTCGCGGGGCCCTCCCCTAGATCTCGGGGCCCCTCCAGGAACGATCTCACTATCTATGTCAGTGTCGATGTCACTCGGTCGGCCCCACTTGGCCGACCGAGCCATTGACCCGCACCCTATATCACCACCCATATCACCGTCGATTCAATATCGGTACCACTTTCGACCTCACTCAATCGAGCTCACTGTCGAACCCACGACCGAGCCCACTATCGAACTGACGACCGATACAACTATCGATCTGACTATCTGCCACTACCGACTACCGACCTCACTACCGATATCACAATCGATCTCGCCTGCACGATCTCACAGCCGATCGCACTCGAACGGTCTATCCCGCTGTCGATCTCACCATGGGTCACACTACCGACCGCACTAGCGATCGACCCCTGTCCCCATCGACGGTGAACAGACCCATGTCGGCGCACCCCTCACGCGCGTCGTTGCCACATGGAAAGCTCCACCGAAGGCCCCACTGGAGAATCGCGTTCGTGACCGCGCCCGCCTCGACCTGCCCCTCGCGCGTCTCTCGACCCCATAGGAAATTCTACCGACGGCCCCATTAGCAGGACTCGCACTCGTGGCCGCGCCCATTTCGGCATGTCCCTCACAAGTTTCGTGACGCCGCAGGGGGGCGTCGCCGAAGGCCCCAACGGCAGGGATCGCATTCGCGGCCGCGCCCATTTCGGCCTCATCCCTCGCGCGTTTCTGGCCCCATGCAGAATTCCAAACGATGGACCCCAACGGCAGGGATCGCATTCGTGACCGCGCCCAATTCGGCACGCCCCTCACACGCGCCCTGGCCCGATAGGGGGCTCCACCGAGCGCCCCAGCGGCAGGAGTCGCAATCGTGGCCGCGCCCATTTCGGCGCGCCCCTCACGCGCCGCGCGGCCCCGCGCAGAGCTCCATCGAGGGCCCCAGAGGCAGGCATCGCCGTCGTGACCGCGCCGATTTCGGCACGCCCCTGACGCGCTTCGCAACCCCATGGTGGGCTCCACCGAAGGCTCCAGCCCCCAGTGGCAAGAATCGCAGTCGTGACCGCACTCATGTTGGCGTACCCCTCACGCGTTTCTCAGCCCCGTGCAGAAGCCCCTGACCACATTTCCTGGAATCGCATTCGTGACCCCCCCCCCCCCCCTTGGTTGGCTCATGTAGAGCTTCGACGGATCCTGAGTGGCAGAGCTTGCATTCGTAGCCGCTCCCACTTCGGCACCACATCTCTCGCGCGCTTCTTGGCCACATGCGGAGCCCCAGCGAAGGCCCCAATGGCGGGAATCGCTTTCGTGACCGCGCCCATGTCGGCACGCCCCTCCTGCGCCTCGTTGGGGAGCTCGCCGAGGGCCCCAGGGTTCGCATTCTTGGCCGCGCCCAACCTAGCACGTCCCGCGCGCGCTTCGCGGCCGCGTAGTGAGCTCCACCGAGGGCCCCAGTGGCCGCACGCGCACCCCCGCCCCACCACCACCCCACCCACCCTCATCGCGCGCCTCGCGGCCCCATGGAGAATTTCACCGAGGGTCCAGGAGGCAGACGTCGCAACCGTTGCCGCGCCGATCTCTGCACGCCCCTGACGCGTTTCGCGCCCCCCGCGTTGGCGGCTCCACCGAGCGCCCCAGCGGCAAAAATCGCAGTCGCGGCCGCGCCCGCCTCGGCGCGCCCCTCGCGCGCCCCGCGGCCTCCGTCGCGACAACGCCGAAACAATTACCAAACATATTGAAAGGTTTTCGCGCTTCGGCTCATGCCCGACCCCTCGGCGCCCCAATCACTCGAACACTTCGTAAACAAATCTATCCGCGCGCCCGCGCCCAAGGCCCCCCCCCCAAACAAAAAAAACACATTTCAACCGCCCGACGCAAGCTTTATTCAAACACATATGAATGCATAAACTGAATTAAAACAAAACATATCACCATCTCGCCCGCGCCCAGCGAAACGCCCAGGTGTCCACGACCCGCCCCTCAAATCTTAAAAAAATGATTTCAAAAAGTCTCGCCCTGGCGCCCGCGTCCAACAAAAAAAGATTGCGAAAATTCCACCGCGCGGCGCCAAAATCTGTCAAAAAAGATTGCGAAAATCCGAGGTCCCAGCGCCCGCGTCCAACAAAAAAGATTGCAACAATTTCACCACCCGAAGCCAAAATCTACCAACAAATGATTGCACAATTTCGTATCCTAGCGCCCGCGTCCAACGAAAAAAGATTGCGAAAAATCAGCCGCCCAAATAAAAAAAAATACGGAAAAAAAGATTGCGAAAATCCAGCCACCTGGCGCACGAATCAATTCACAGAATATAATATAGAAACGTAAGGATGGCGCGTCCGAGAAGGCAATCGAAGCGCCGCCCGACCCACCGAACGGCGCGGGGTCGGGCGACGGGGCCCAAATTCTTGCGCGCGGGCGGTGGGCCAAGAACCGATCGACGCGAGGAACGGCCAGCGCGCGGGCGCCCTGCCCAGCCGACCATTTCTTTTTAAAAACGTCACCTATGCTTTTTGGTATTTTTTTGTTTTTTCGTGGAGTTTTTTTTTTTTTTTTTTTTTTTTTTTTTTTTTTTTTTTTTTTTTTTTTTTAAAAAAAAAAAAAAAAAAAAAAAAAAAATGTGGCCTATTTCCTTAATGAATCTATTAGAAATTACTTTACACTTTCCAACAATTACTCCTCGAAAATAAAAGAATAGTCCTCGAACATTAAAAAATGTTCCGCGGATGATATTTGCTTATGAAATTGTTAATAAAATTTGCTTTTCTGCTGATTTTGCTAATTTGCAACGCGCGCCACCCACCCAAAAAGGAAAATGCTTCCAAAAAGGTTTGCATCCTTTTCGCTGGCGTCCGCAGCGTCCGCAGAAAGGCGGTGCCCCTTCCTCTGGGCCATCGGCGACGCGCAGGATACCTCGCAGGGGTCCCTGGCGACGTCACTCAGGACCTGGCAAGCCGCAGGTGCTGGGGCGCGCCCTATCGGACAGCCCACTGAGCCAAAGCGAAATGCACTGAAGAGCGGGCGACACTGGCGAGCGACGCTACCCCCTCGGGCGAGCACCAATGCGCCACGCTCTTCACTGCTAAACAAACCAGCCTCGCCGCGGCTGGGCCAACGCCAACCCGCCGCCGCGAACTAATTGCGATCGAGCGCGCGCCAACCTCCGAGACGGCGCCGACGCGCTGCTCACCGCGCCATGGAGCGACGGCCTCCAGCAAATATGAACCCCGAACATTGCGCCCATGATACCCCCGCGCGCGCCGTCGGCGCGTACGGCCAGCTATGGCTGGCGGCCTCGCCGATCGCGCAGTCGCTGGCGATGCGCGCTGCTCGTAGCGGTAGCTTCTGCGCCGAGAACCGAAATGGCGACTTTCTTCCCCTCTATATCTCTATCGGTATGTCTCCCTCTCTCCCCCTCTCTTTCTCTCTCTCTCTCTCTCTCTCTCTCTCTGTATCTCTCTCTCTCTGTCTCTCTCTCTCTCTCTCTCCCTCTCTCTCTCTCTCTCTCTCTCTCTCTCTCTCTCTCCCCATGCCTGTTTTTGAGTCTCTCTCTGTCTCCCGTGGACATAGGCGACGCCGCGGTCTTCAGAATGGCGCAGGCGCGCGTGGGTCGAGCGACCCCCCCCCCCCCCCCCCCTCGGCGCACGCGGCGCGCGCCAGGGGCGCCGCCCTTGGGGCGCGACGACGAGGCGCGCCAGACCGCTGGCTCTGCGCCCTGATGGCGCGCAACAGGAACCCGCGCCCACTGGGGGTGTCTCGATCGCGCCTAACGCAGGCTGGCGGGTGGCGGGCGTTTCGCGCGCGCGCTGGCGGTAGAGCGCGCGCGCGTGAAGGGTGGGGAGATGGCGAAGAGACACGGACGATGGGCAGGTGGACTGGTGCGACAGGCTGCGGCAACGAAGAATCGCGGCCCATGGGGCGGCGATGTGCCCCCGCCATGCGCGTCGGCGCGCGCGCTATGCGCGGCGCGCACGACGCTCGGGCCGACGACCTAGACTGCCGCGCCCAAGTCCCAAGTCATGCGCGTGCATGCCAGCCCGACAGAATTGAACAGCCCTCTACACTCTACGCCCCCTTGCAAACGCCCTGGAAGACTGCGCGGCCAAGCAATGCCCCCGCGGGAGCGCTGATAAGTATCGGCATGCCTTTGGGCGCACCTCGCAAATATGCCCCCCCCCTTCGCCTTCCCCCCAACCCTTCGATGGCTGGAGTGATCAGAGCGGCGCGCGCGCCGCGAAGACTGGCCCGCTTGACAAGGAAACCGTTGGAGCAAGCCGGCGCAAATGCCCTCGTCACTTTCAGTGCGGGGAACGCGCGTCATCGTCGCATGCCGCTGCGCGCGCCTCGGACACAGCGTCGCCGCCTGCCCCCTCCTCACCGCTCGCCGCGCCCCCGTCCATGGGCGTGCGCGTGCGCGTTGTAGGCGCGCGGGCGGCGCGGCGGCGGCGGCTGGCGCTGGTTTTGTTGTTGTTTTTTGTTTGGGGGGGGGGGCAAGCGCGCGACGCTGGCCCCAGCGGCCCTCATGGGGCATCATATTGACCTTAGCGGTGGCCCCGACGCACTTTCGTAATTATGTTTAGGAATCTCGCAGAAGTCGCAAGGCACCCGTGGAAACCACGATGCTTCACCGAAGCCACAGCGAATGACAGGAGGCGCGCTTGCGGCGATCCGAAACGCGCTTGCGCAACGTCCGCGCGGCAAGCAAATGCACTTTCGGAGCGCCGAAACGCGTCGCGGTTGACTGCGGGGGCGCGCCTGGTAACATTTCTAGATCGCCGAAGCGCGATGGAAACAACTTCCCGCACGCGGAAACGCAATTGAACACGCCGCATCGAGTCAACCTTCTGCGGCCGACGTGAAACCAACGCGAAGGTGGAACCAACGTGTTCCTGCGCAATCGCGAGCGCGCTCTGGGGAGGGAAGAGCGGTGGTGGCGCGGGGGGTGCGGGCGTGGCAACCAGAAAACCACGGGAACGCAACAGCTATCGCGAAGACATTCGTGCCCCCTGGCGGCGTGACAGCAAGCGCAATGACAGCTGGAACGCCTTCATCAACCTTGAGGAACCCTGGCGCAGCTTCCAGATTTCATAAGACGACCCTCCGTGCAGCCAAGCGCGTCTTGATAACCCAATGTTAATTAACCGCGGCGCCGTCCGCCGAGACCGTTGGGGACACCAAATGAACCAGGCAGAAACGCCGCGGAGACCAGTCGGCATCGAAATGCGCCCGACCTACAGAAGTGCGGCACATATTCCGATTGAGTATGAAACGTGCTGCGGCAGCCCCTGAGGAACTCCGCTGTGACCCCCTGGGAATTCCCGCTGATCCTGGTGACATCCATGTGGATCTGTGCGAAATCCTCCAGGCCCTTGAAGAAGCCCCGGGACACTGTTGGCAGCTCAAAGCGAATCTTCGGGCGCTTGCAAGGATTGTGGGCCCCGTTCGCATCTCTTACGGGAACCGCTAATACCCAAAAAGGAAATCTCGACGATACCAAATGGCATCGTTATACATCTGGAAGAGTCATGAAGCTGACAATAGGAATCCGCTGGCGCGGTTGTTGCGGTGAGCGAACCCAAAGCTTCGCGATCTCCTTCCACGGTGGTCGCCCAGCAGGATTGCGCGGCGTTGTGTTCGTGCCGACGGGGCGCGGCGGCTCGGGATCTCTCCTGCACCTGCCGAACCCCTACCTGCCTTCGCGCCCAGCGGCGCGCCCGTCAGAGGGCGAGCGCGTCGGGCGCGAGAGAAGCGCCTGGTTGTCGGCCCATGGCATGGATCGACAGCGCGCGTTGCCGCAGCGGGGTGCGCTGGCAACCGACAAGAACCGAGATGGCTGAGACCAACCATCGAACACGGCACTTTGAAAGTGCCTCCTTTGAGCTCCGAGAGGTTCGAGCCAAAAACGGCGACGGATCATCGCTCCGAAGATGCTCCAGGCGGCCCCAAGGCCACCTCCAGACGGCTCCGAGAATCCGAGAAGCTCCCGAGGCTTCCAGGGAGGGGCCCGAAAAAAACAACAGCCATCAGGATCTAAGGACGACAAATGGGTTGCGCCGTCTCGCGGCGTTGCTTCCGATTGCTTTCCGCAGCACCAAGGCCCAAGGCGTCTCCTACATGGCCCAAGAAGGCCCCAAGAGAAACGCAAACGAGCCCCAAGACGGCACCAAGAGTGCTCATAACGCCCAAAGAACGCCCTAAGAGGTGTCCAAAAGGAGATCGGTTGAGCTCCTGCGTGGCAATCAGAATTGAAGCACCCCCCCCTTTTTTTTTTTTTTTGATTAATATCCTTTTAATGTAGCTCTATGGGGCGCCCAGGAGGCCCCAAGAAACTCCAACGTGACTCCAATATGGCCGAATGCTAGCCCCGAGGGTACCAAAACCCCAAATAACTACCGATAGGACCCCCATCGAGACACTCAATATTCCTTCACCGCCAAAGGACCCACAAGATACCCCAAGATGCCTACAATATACGCACAATATAAATCCCAAGAGGCCCCGAACAACACGGTCAAGAGACCTCTAACCCTTGGGCCCGCCATCCTCCTCATGTCACCCTCATTCACCCTCTTGACCACGTTCTTCTTCATCCTCCACGTCCAACGTATCTCCCTTCCTTATCCAACTTTCTCATCCTCCCACCCAGCCTTCTCACCCTCCTGCCCGAAGCGCGTCTGAATCAAACATCCAGATCACGGGGCGCGGCACGTCCAAGATTGCCCTAGACGGTTCAAAGATCGTTTCAGTAGGCCCCAAATGAGCTCCAATATGGCTCAAGATTCAAGACCAAAGGTGGCTCCGATGATTGAGAACGGGCGAGCAGCTATTCGATTGCATCTGGGATAACGTAGCGCCTAGGGCCTAGGGTAGAGCAACCATCTGAACAAAACCTCGGGGCTAGGGCCTAGGGCGCGCGCAAGGCCGTACAGGCTGATGTTTATTGAAGAATCGTACCCACAGCAGCTGATGTATTGGTGGCCGCTCTGGCAGAAGCTATCTGTTGAACCCATCCGAGTTGGTGGCCTACTCGCCATCCATTCCACCCCCCTCAGGGGCGTGGGGGAGAGGGGAAGCTATGCACAGTCCCTTACCTGCCCCCGGCACCCTCCATTGCTCGTGCACACCCCTGATCACCGCAACTCACCTCATGGCAACCGTTTCTGGATGAGCTGGTGGGGGTAAGCGGTGCTCCTTGCCGCGAGTCATGTTGTCCCCCCGCCGCGTGTCATTCGCAGCGCGCTTTATCTATATCACAAACACCCTCGCATTAACGCGACGCACGCGCGCAAGGACCACTGCTCCGCCCGAGCGCATATGCACACGCATGCACACAGATGAATCGGCACAACGCCCCGCCGACCCACGGAGCTGGCTCATCCCAGACGGCCTCCCAAACGCTGCACGCTACCTTGCTCACCCTGCTCTGCACGGTCTGGCCAGATGGCAGTGGGCGGCTGCTTCAAGGACCTCGCAACGCTTTCGCAAGCTGCCCAAGACAACCCAGTACGGCCTCACCACCACTACGGGGCCAAGCGCCTCATAAGAGTCGTAGCGGCGCCGAAGCGGCAAGGCCCGATCCGTCGACCCACGGAGTTGGCTATAGGCCATATACAAGACGGCGCCCAATACGTTGAGAACAACATTTAGAGACCCACTCGCCCTCCATCCGTGTAGCTGCTGGAGAACTTTTAAGCTCCAGGGCAGTAGACGACGAGGAAAGATCAGAACAAGACAGAGCCCCTTACGCCCTTACGTGCAAGCGACGCGGGGTAACAACGAACGCATCGGACTAGGGAACGGAAGCGGCGACGACGACGACGATGACGACCGACGACGAAGATTATCTAATATGGATAGTGAAGTCGGTAGTGCGACCGACCGTGCGATGGATGGTGAGATCGATCGCGTGGTCGATAGTGCGGTCGGTACTGAGATCGATGCTGAGGTCGAGCGAGTGAGATCGATAATGAGATCGGTCGGGAGCGACGGACAGCGAGGCCAATTGCGATGTCGATGCTGGGATCGGTAGCGAAGTTGATTGTGATACCGATTGAGTGGAACGCGGGTTCCCCATCTCGCCCCAACCTCCTTATCACTCGAAGGGTGGCAGCCTTGGCATTGCTGTTTTGGGTCCATGCGGGCTTGCAGAAGCCGCTCCAAATCGAAGCGGACACAACACATCGGCAAAATAGTCTCGCCAACTGCGGCCTCTTGATCCTTTAGCCAACTCCACTACAACGCGCAATGCAGCGAGCTCTGATGCGCGTGCTGCGACGTGCAACCCCCATTTGGCAATGCCAATTCATTTGCACTGCCAACCGAAAGCGTTTAGACTGCCACTACTGGCATGCGCACCATGTCTCTGATGCTGCGGCACGCGCTGGCACAGCATCGGCCACGAGCGCTAGCCACGCTAATCAGTCGCTGTCGCTGTGGTGCACATGCTGCTCCACTGAGTACTTCACCGTGTACTTCACCTTCTTGGTGCACAGGGTGCGGGGGCCGTCGGGCTGGGACTCGCACGGGCGGATGCGCTGGAACATCGGCCTGACGTGGTCTGGCATGCTGTCCATGTCCTCGTAGTTGTGCACGATGGTGTTGCAATGCTTCTCATCCGCTGGGACGCCCTCCTTACGATCTCGCGGGGGGCCGCTCGCCGCCGCGCCCTCGGCCTCGGCCTCTGGTGGTGACTCTGACACCACGAAAGCGTCTGCTTCGCCTCCTGCCGCATCAGCTGCTGGTGGCACCAAGGTTCGCTCCGATTCGCCAACTGCCCCCTCCGCTGAATCATGAATCGGCAGCTGCGGCGGCAGCAGGCCGCCCATCAGTCTCCACGACCGCTGCGGTGTCGCCATCCGCTGCTCGGAACTCGCGTGGGCACGGAGTGGACCAAAGCCCGAGTTGCCTGTTTCTGGGCTGTCCGACTCCGAGTGGAGCTGGCTTCCTTCGGCGGCCGCCATCGGAGGTCTTATCTGCTCTGCTCTGCAAACGTCGGCAATCAAGTCCACCTGAAATCGTACCGAGCCAAAATGACTACGAGAGGCGCTGGGCCGTGGGCATGCGAGGTTGCAATCGAACAACAACGGCAAAGGCGCACAGGCGGATGTCGGAGAGGAGAAGACGGGAGCAACTGCACCCACGGGCTGAATCCACCACCGCGTGTGCCAAGACGACCCAGGACCTCCCTTGACATATGGAAAGGCAGATGGCCCCCCACACACACCGAATCGCAATGCCCTGCTGCTCGAGGCGCCGACATTCCCCGCGCAATGGTGCAATGACAGCTCGCGCTGACGAGCATGCAGGATAGAAGGCGGGTTCTCAATCATGCTCGGAGCCCCGTCAAGCCTTACAGAGCCCATCATAGGGTCCACCATAAGGGCCCACCATAAGGCAACATAGGATGCGGCCAGCATAATCCTCACCAGCCCGCTGTGCGTAGGTGGCTTAGCGTTGCATCTTTCAACCTCAGTATTCCCCTTCGGGGCGGTTTACCCATCCCCACCCCCCGCCCCCTGGGGACGCGGGGCCCCGCGAGATGTCGGGCGGCATTTGCTCGTTCAAAGCGACTGCAAGACCGCCTCGGAGAGCCCGAGATGACCTCCAATATGGCTACGTTGCTTCAAAAGGCCCCGAGGATGCTCCAAGATTCAAGAATCCCCGAGGCCGCCCCAGGACTGCTCCAAAAGCAAAATCGATTCTCAAGGATGCCTCCAACTTGCCAGAACCATTCCGAACACACAACCAACACTAATGATTTTTTGCGTTTTCGCGTTTCGTTTCCGTTGGCAACCCGATGCATCAAAGTGGCTCCAAGAGTCCCAAGGGCCCCCGTTTTCGCCGCCGAAGAGACATCCCAAATACGACCCCAAGAGCACCCGAGAGCGCTCCAAGAGCGGCACAAGACACATCCAGGAGTCGATGTTTGATGATCCCGAGAGGGGCCGTACTTGATGAGCCTTTTGTTTTACCGATGTCCTCCAATATGCACCCAAGAGGCGCCCTGGAAGCCCCAAGTTGCGCCAAGGTGGCTCCAAGATGGCCCGAAGGTGGCCCCAAGAAGCCTTCAGGCGGCGCCCACGAGGGCCTCAAGCGACCCGAGAGGCCCACCCGCGGCACTCAAGACGCCCCAGAGCTCCCCAGGACCGCGAAGACCCCCCCCCCCCCCCCAGACGTCCAAAGATGCACCAAAGATGCGCCCAAGAGGTATCCCAAGATATGCCCTGAGAAGCATTCAAGAAAGCTCCACGAGACACCCGCAGAAGCTTCAAGAGGATCCCCGAGGCGCCCGAGATCCTCCCCCCCCTCACCCAAACGCTCCAAGAGGTTTCCTAGACAACTCCCAAGAGATATCCTAAGAGACTCTTATGTTCGTCATGTTTCGTCAACCTTCTACGCGAGTCAGCCAGTCGGAAGTACCCTCATACAAATCGGGCCTTCACTATTGCCGCCCGTGGTTGAGTTGGCTCAGACGCGAGTCCCCATGAGGCCAAGCCCAGAGCCCGTAAGGGCAGCCGCTCTCAAGCAGGCAGCAGCAGTGAGGGGCCGACCGAGCAAGGGCCTCCAACAAACAAGCGTCGCCACTCATAGTGGCATCCCAGCCAGCTGGTACCCTCTGCCTCCGTAGGCTGTGTGATGCCCCCGCCAGCTGGTACCCGCTGCCTCGCGAGCTACATCCAGCAAATCCATGCCGCGCGGCTCTGACGAGGAATCGCTCAATATCCCCAGGGCGACGCGGCCACATCAGCGGCCATGGTGACCTCAGCAGCGCGCCGCTCCAAGGTCCCCCAGGAACACCTCGTGGACAGCGTGGTGGATATACGACGACCCAGCGCGGCGCACCGCCGTCCCGTCGGTCCCCTAAGATGCCCCTGAAGGGCCCCAGGAGGCCCACGAGCCGAAGCAGCATGGGAGGCCAGCTGAAAGGTGCATATGGCGCAAGCCACAATCAATGCTTTATCTCCATGGGCAGACAAGATGGCAATAACTACGCGTCCACTAAAAATATTAGAAGCAGCGGAAGCCGCCACAGGGCCCCAAGGGGCCTCAGGAGGCCTGCGAGCCCGCGGCACCAGCGGTGGCGAAGCAAAAAGTGACCCTGGCGGCTCTGGCGCCATCCACAGTCAAACGAACTACCTTGATTGGCGAATGCTGGGCTGGAGAGGGGCGCAGCCAGACGTCCATGCAAAGGACATCGTCGGGTAAGTAGTAGCGCAACGTCAGGTCTCACCCAGAATCATGTGCCACGGCGGCGGCGCGAGACAAAGTGGGCAGCGTTCTGGGCGTAGGTGGTGCGTTTCCTCTTCCAACCCCTGTTCTTCCCCTTCGGTGCGGTGTTTGCCCCTCCCCCTACCCCCATCCCCTGGGCGCGCAGGGTTCCGCGAGGTGTCGGGTGGTTCTTTTTCGCTCAAGGCGGCTCCAAGAACGCCTCGGAGACACCAATATGGCCACCAAGATGGCCCGAGACAGCTTAAGCCACTCAATGCGGCTCCGAAGATGTTCCAGGAGCCCCACAATACCGCCCCAAGACGGCTCTAAGAGGACAACTCGCTTCCCGATGATGCCTCAAATAAGCCAATGCCATTCCAAACATATTCAAAAAACTACTGGCATTTGCGCGTTTGCATTGTCGCTTCCGCTGGCAATCTGAGGCCTCAAAGTAGCTCCAAGAGGGCCCAAGAGTGCCACTTGGAATAGCACAAGAGAGCCACAATACGGGCCCAAAGGCGCCCGCGAGCGCTCCAGGAGCGCCCCGAGACAGGGAGTCCAGGAGGCAGTTTTTGATGATTCCGAGAGGGGGCGTACTTGATGGGCCCTCACGTTTATCGACGCCCTCCAAGGTGCACACAAGAAACGGCCTGGAGGCACCAAGTGGCGCCAAGATGGCTCCAAGATCAAGGTGGCCCCAAGAAGCCTTCAGGAGGCACCCAGAGGAGCCCAAGCGGCCCCACGAGGTTCCCCCGCTGTACTGCAAGCGCCCAAGAGCTCCCCAGCACCGCCAAGACACCCACCCAGACGTCCAAAGATGCCTCAAAGAAGCGCACAAGAGATATCCCACGAGGCTCTGAGCGGCGTTCAAGAGAGCACCACGGTTCCCCCCGAGAAGTTTCAAGAGGGCCTCCGAAGCACCCAAGGCCCCCACCCCCCTCCCAGACGCCCCAAGAGGTTCCCAAAACAACTCCCAAGCGACATCCTAAGATGCTCTATGTTCGTCATGGTCCCTCTTCATTTCCATTGTCCTCATTGCCCTTCTCACCCTCATCATGCTTACCCGCCTCTTCTTCATCCCCCCTTCTCCCTCTTCTCCCCCCCTCCCCGCCCCTCGAGAACCAGCAGCGCCAGCAGCAGCGGCAGGACCAGTGGCATCAGCACCAGCAGCAGCGCAAGCGCCAGCAGGGGCAAGAAAAACAGCAACAACAATTGCAATATTCGCTACACCATATCCAAATGCACCGTTGTTGCCCCCCACTGTGTCACTTTGCGCGCCCCTCATCCCTTTCTTCCGTCAGCTTTCCTGGGCATCGTTTCTGGGCGGGATGGCGATGATACGCGAAACGCGTAGAACTTAGATGCCTGAACAGACTGGGGGTGCACCAGCGGTGACCCAGAACATGTTTTTGAAATACTACCCTCTGACATCAAATGTGCACAATCCTCAAGACGTCGCTGAGCACGCACAAATTCTGTCTCCCTGCTAGCCACCAAAATGGTGACCCAGAGCATGTATGAAATACCACTCGGCGAGGAAGACTGCCTCACCGAACGTGCCGCGAAGCAGATCTGACTGAGGGCTAACAGAACGATGGCCCAGGCCAGACGCGCGAAGGCGCTGCCAAGGCGAGACTCCGCCCCTCCTCCACCAGGTCCAAGGAGAGGCTGTACTCGACGTAGACAAGACCAGATCACCTACGCCACATTGGATAACAGCAGGCTGAGGGAGCAACCACGTAGCAGCCGAACGTGTGGCAAGCAACTTGTTGTCATATTACATCTGGTTCTACCTCGTGGCCGCCCCCAGTTGGATCCATGGGCTCATACTGAAACAACTCTAAGGCGTTAGGAGGGCACAACAGATCATCACGGTACACTTTGCGAGCATCGGGTGGCGGATGAAGCTGCTCGCTCGCCCAATGTTCAGGCTCCCCTGCCTGGCAGTTGTTCGCAAGCCAGCGCATCATGAAACCCAAAGGCCTCCTCCGCCTGTGCCTGGCAAGAATGCACTTGCCATGAACTGGGTTGTTGCAGTAGGCCACAAACGAGGTCACGGACGAATAATATTTGATGACGCCGCCTTGCACTGGGAAAGCGACGTCGGCAGCGGCTCTGCTAGAAGCAACGCTCGACGACGACCTGTGGCTCACAGGACCGCGAAGCCCATGTGCCACAGGAGCAGGCGGGGGCGGAGGCGGCATGTGAGCAGGTGCGCCATCAACTGCAAGTGGCGCCGCCATCCACCAATCCTCCATCAACTGATCCATTTCATCGTGCCCAGCTCCATCGATATCAACGTGGCCGTCCTCGTCTTCGGCTGCGTCTTTCATGTCTGGATCCTCCGCCTCGCCCTCGCCAGGCTTCGGAGGGGCGCCAGTCTTGCCCCTCTTGCGAGGCGGCGGCGGCCACAAGTCCACGTCGCCACCTCCATTCTGCTCGTATCGCAGAAGGGGCACCACTGAAAAATCCAAACGCGCGATAGGCGCGTCGTTATCTTCCATCACATAAAACCCGACTTTGACCTTGGCAGGCTCGTCTCCAAACACATTCAAAGCCTTCAAGAAAGGCACGCAAATGGCGAACGTCGACGTCGCCTGCACATAAACGCAGCCATCACGCTGAACATCAAGTCGCTCTCGAACAGTCTGGAAGCTAGGCCCGAAAGGACTGAGGTATACGTGTCCCATGTGTACCCAGTTCGTTGTTGTGCCACCACTGCCACGGCGCTCAACGATAAACTTGCAGAATACCATCCCCCTCCGAAGTAAATCGCGACTGCCACCTGCAATTGGAAACTTGCTCTTCACCGCATTGTAAAACCGATTTCTCAGCTTGAATAGTTCCAAGCCAAAACGTGAGTAATTGCACAAACAAGCGCCTGCTCCCAAACACGTGCTGGAAGGGGTTCCCGATGTCCTCAAGACCTCGTCCTCGACGCTGGCCCGAAATGGGATCTCCGGGCAAGAATCGTGTAGGATGGTTTGGTGGCGGCTCCTGTGTCTGTCAAGCAAAGTAGCCTGGAAATTCCCCTTTAGAGGCCCACTGTGCGCTGAACCCGACGTCGCCGTAGAAGCTCGGGCCGTGAAATCGCTGGTGAAGGAGGCTGCGTCGAAGTGCTGTGGCACCACAGGAAACAACGTGAAATCCTTGCCAGATTTGGTTTCCTTCGGCAAGTCATCGTAAACCAATTTGAGTGCATGCGGATGCTCTCGAAGTTTGAACTCGCTGAAGTCTGCCATCATTTTCTGCTGCTCATAGTTATTTACGGCCGCTTTCTGACGAGCGAAAGACCTCACGTGATTCAGAGCGTTCTGCAGGTTGACTCCATCCCGCCCCAGCGATAACTCATGAACACGAATGGCACGAGCTGCTGAATCGAGCCGACATAGCCTCCCACACTCGGCCCGCTGGAGCTGCCGAGTGACGCGGGCCCTCACATCTCGGAGCGGCTTTCCGAAAGCATGACGCTTTGCCGTTGACTTGGTGGCTGCTCTGGCCATCGGGCGCAAGGCCTCCAACTCCTCGGGCGACGCGTTGCGATACGCGCGGTGCAACTCGCCCAGATCAGGCTTGCCATGCCCATACCCTTTCCTCTTGGAGTGAAAGGAAGCTCTGCACAAACCGCCTTTCGGCTTCCGCTTCGGTTTCGCCTTGGCCTTGGCCTTGGCCCTGGATTGCACGCGCGCCCCTCCGCGGCGCCTGCAGTCATCCTGGGGGTGGAAGAAATGACGATAATAACTAAAACGCCACGCGCAAAGCCCCTCACTCCCACCACCCTCGACCATTACGTTTGATGTTTTCTTGTGTTGTAATGATGCTCAACCATCCTGCGGCGTTGGGTCCTCGTTTTGAATGCGCTGCGTCCGTCACCTGCCTCCTTCTCGGTCCTTCTCCTTCTCGCCCTCCCTCCTCCCTTCTTCCCCATGCATCCTCACTCCGCCCTTCCATGCCCTCCCCCCCCCCCCCCCCCCCTTCCCCTGGCTATGCTCAAAGAAGCAGGGCGCGGGCTCCACAGCGGGGCAGAGGTAACGTTTTTTTGTCTGGTTTGCAGCCGCTTGTCAGTGGTAACATTTTTGCATCGCCGCAGCTTGACATAAGTGGTGTGCTTTGTCTCGCCGCAGCCTGGCAAAGGTAACGTTTCTGTACCGCCGCAGCCTGACAGAGGCAGCGTTTCTGTCTTGCCGCAGCCTGACAGAGGTAACGTTCATGTCTCGCCGCAGCCTGGCAGATGCGCAAGACTACACAGCGGAAGGGATCGCATGATTGACCGAGCCCGTGTCAGCACACCGCTCACGCGTCTCGTGGCCCCATAGAGCTCCACCGAGGGCCTCATTCGCAGGAATCGCATTCGTGACCGCGCCAAGTTCGGCACGCCCCTCACGCGTTTCGTGGCGCCATGCACGGCTCCACCGAGGGCCGCAATTGCAGGACTCGAAATCGTGACTGCGCCGATTTCGGCACACCCCTCATACGTTTCGTGGCGCCATAGGGAGCCCCACCGATGGTCGCAATGGCAGGAATCGCGTTCGTGACCGCGCACAGTCGGTACACCCCTCGTGCACGTCGTGGCGCCATATGGGGTGATCAACCGAGGGACACGGTGGCAAGAATCGCATTCGTGACCGCGCCCATGTCGGCCCACCCTCACAAGCTTCGTGGCCCCATAGAGCCGAAGGGAGCTCCACAAAGGGCCCCAATGGCAGGAATCGCATTCGTGGCCGCGCCCATGTCAGCACACCCTCACACGCTTCGCTGCATCATATAGAGAGCTCCACCGAGGGCCACAGGGGCAGGATTCGCACTCGCGAACGCGCATATTTCGGCAAACCTCCCACGCGCTTCCTGACACCATGCAAGGCTCCACCGAGGGCACCGTTGGCAGGAATCGCAGTCGCGACCGCGCCCATTACGGCATACCCCTCACATGTCTCGTGACTCGGCCTCATGGGAAGCTGCACCGAACGCCCCAATGGCAGGAATCGCATACGTGCCCGCGCACACCTCGGCGCACGCCTCACAAGTTTTGCGGCCCCATATGGGGGCGCCACCGATGGCCTCAGCGGCAGGAGTTGCATGCGTAACCACGCCCATGTCGGCGCACAAATCACACGTCTCGTGGCCCCATAGGACGCCCAACCGAAGGCTACACAATCAAGAATCGCAGTCGTGACCACGCACATTTCGGCACGCTCCTCATGCGCTCCGTTGCCCTATGGTGAATTCCACCGAGGGCCCCAGAAGGAGGCATCGCATTCGTGACCGCTCACACTTCGGCGCTGGCCGTTTACCTGGAACCTGGAACGAGGGGCCGTGCGAGCGCGCGCTTGCCGCCACCTTGAATCGGCACGCTGCTCCCGCCTCAGCGCCAGCCACATTTGAGCTATCGGTTGGCGCTCAACCTTGCGACTGCAAGAGAAAAGATCACGATGCAAAGCGAACGGGTGGAAAGGAGAGGAAGGGCGGTGATGTGAGGAGGGGTGGCGAAAGCAAGAACATGGTGCAAAGACTGGAGATAGATGAGATTAGAAACGCTGGCTGGCCCCTGGTCCTCGGCTGGAGTAGCGGTCCTTTTCCGCTTCCGAACCCGGGAATGCAGAAGATCATGCTCATCGTGACGGTCCCGATCGCGACGGCGAGCTCGTTGACATATCCACTCAGAGCCAACGTCGATGAATTGCATCGTGTCGGTCTGGCAGGAGCGCACTTTCAGCAACCTGCGGACCACTGGGTGGAGGGTCTCGATCTCCGTCATGCACGTGTGCAAAAGCAAGGCCCGAAACAAAAGCACAGCCAACGCCTCGTCGTCCAAAAGTTTGCCCTGCGTGTTGTAGCGCATGAGGAACGAGGCAGACCACATGCCACGCATGCATGGAGGTATATCTAGCAATGCTTGAGCTCGTGCGGGCGTTCTGTCAACCAAAAGCATAAATACTGACACGTCGAGTTGCCGATGAGGCATCGCCATGATGTTCTCTACAATGCACCCCTGGCGGCTCAACAGTCGAAAGCCGAGCGCTCGGAAACTTACAGTTCTAGCGCTCCTGGGGATGACCAGCCAGCGAGAAGAATCGTCGAACCGTTCTTTGACCTTTGAAGTCACAGCGTTCTCGATGGCACCTTGCGCTGCCAAGAGGGTCCTATACTCTCGAGCGTGGATCAGATCGTCGCCAACAGCTCCTTGTTTGATCCTGGCTGCTTGCTTACATCGCTGCTCGACTTCCCACGCCCGACTATCCACCCGAAGGCGATAGCGAAGGGCTCCCTGCAACGGTTCCATGGCAATTCTGAACAAAGCCATATGTGCGAAAGAGCAATTCCAGTGAAAGCGAAAACCTTCCTGACGATGCTTCGCGTTGACCCTCGCCCAATCTGTCGAGCCAGGCTGGTCAGCGCCTGAATCAGCGCCATCGCCTTCTGCTTTGCCGCCAGAGCCAGCGTCTTCCAGCGCGGGCCTCACCGCGCACTTGCCCCACTGCGAGTTCCTGTCGCCAAACATGTCGAGCGCAGTCTTCTCGACGATGGAAACAGGTTTGCCGTGCGTTAAGACGTACACGCAATACGATTTGCTCCACAAGCTTGAAATGCAATCAGCGCGCGATTGTTGGTCAACGCTCAGATCTGCTCCAACCCACCTGTGCCATTTGAAAGTCGTCAGTGTCTGTGAAAAGCAACCGCTGATGATGGCATCCTCGACCGATTTAGTGATGGCGCCCTTTGTGTCGTCATCGAGCTCGACGCTGTCGGGGGCAATGATGTCGAGATACCGCTGCTCACGCCAATCGCCACTCACTGTAAGCGCAAGAACTTTCCGACAGTCAGCCCGCGCGCCCTCTTCAAAGAAGATCTTCAGACAATGAGCATTGTACTCCATAGCCTCTCGCAACACGAACCCATGATGGATGGAGATGCTCGCACGGATAACGTGGCGCACGCACAATCTCATGCGATTCATGCCAGCCCCCATGTGCACGCTGAGACTTGTGTGCAGAATGCCCTTGACAGTGGTCGAATCAATCTCCGTGAACGTCTTCTTGAAGCACGTGAGGCTACATGTCCAACCGTCACCTCTGTCAGAAACCATTGCCAATTGAGACCGCTTGTTCGACGGATGCTTGTCTAAGCACGCAGAGAGATTTCGCAATTGAAACTTCCCAGCAACCTCTGTGGCGCCAGAAGTGCGCCCATGCGCTTCTCTCAAGACCTCTGCAGTGCACTTCTCCAGAGACTGCATCCAACAGATCGTTGAACCAAACAGGGCCAAATAACAGCCATGGTGAAAAATCAACATGCCGAAACGCTCCTCTGATTGAAAAAGCTTCGCTGCTGCAGGCGTCGTGCTGATACCAATGGAGGCGGCGGACACGCTGGCGAGCGCCAACTTCCCCGCGCTCGAAGCAGCAGCACCCTGCTTTGTTAAGTCAAAGTGATCGTGGCTCAATGCTGTCTTCAAGGGCGTTTCATCGGCACGGTACGTATCTTCATATGCCAACAAGGATGCCGATGGAAAGCATCGCGCGACGGCATCCTCCAAGCAAGCTCGGTCATGTCGGTCGATGTCCACCAGCAACGCAGCCAAGCGGTGCAACGCCGAGTCGACCTTATAAGCTGACATCCCCATGCTATCGCACATGATCTGCTCAGTCATCACGTGGCAAGCAGAATCGCTTCCAACAAAATGCGCACACACTGTCTGCGCGTCCTTGTCGAACTCGATTGGGGACATTTTGCCTACGATTTCAAAAGCTCTGGACATGTGCTCCTGCAGCGGATATCTTGCCTTCTCTGTGGAGCGAATTGATGGCGAATCGCCCTCTTGAACTCAGAGTCGCCGACGCGGATATAGTTCCAACCTCTGGGTCCAGCACTGGGTTTGGGGACGGCACGAACAATTGCAGTCGCTGGCTCTGCTGCGGGCATTGATGCGTAGAGCTCTTCCAATACGCAGTTTTGCCGTCCTCTGCGAGCTCCCTGGCGGATGTTGAGTTCGAAAGGGGCCAGCAATCCAGAAGCATCCCCGTCCACGTCATCAACGAGAACGTCTGCTGGTGGATCCTCGTCGCCGTCAACTGGACATCCCGACGGAGACAGAAACATCTCCTCCGAACAACAATCGCCGTGATGCTCAGACTCATCTGCCGCTGCTGTGCTACCCCACGCAGCGAGGGCGGCATCGGTGGCATCGGCCTCTACAAGGTCATGGCCCTCGCCCGACGCAGCCGAAGCATCCTCGGCTGGGCCCTGGGCCAACGACGCCCATGCCTCTATGAGAGACAAGAAACCTGGCGGCCTGGTTGGAACCAAAACGGTTACAGACACACAGTTGAAACTGGCATAGATGATTCTCTTGTCGTGGCTCAAATGGGACCCATGAGAAGATTATATGTGTTTGTTGTTGCTGTTGTTGTCTTTGTTGTCGTCGTCCCATCCGCGACCCGCCCGCGACCCGCCCCGCGACTCAGCCGCGACCCATTCGCGACTCACCCGCGACCCGCCTGCCGCGACTCCCCCGTCATGTCACAATGGAAGAATCACTCTTATCCGCAATGTCACTCTTATCCGCAATTTCACAATGAAAGAATCACGTCTGAATCCTGTTTCAACGCCTAATGCTTGCATCGTGATTTGCAGCGCGAATCGCTTGAGACTTCTTCGCTCACTAATTTGGAATGAGCTCACAGTCACCAACTGCTCTTTTGAGGGCAGCTGCGTTTCAGAATGCGGCTTTCGCTTGAGATTGTGCTGAACCTCAACCCAGCATGAACTATCAGAATGCGGCTTTCGCTCGAGATCTCATTTCCGAATGGGCTTTCGCATGCGAGCCATCAACCTTGTGGGGGCCATCAAACCCATCTTAAACTCCGCCGACACTTGGGGCCGATAGGCGTGTGAGATTATGCTACAAGGGCCAATCGCCTGGGCCCGCGCACGCGCATGCGATCATTGCTCGCGCGCGCTTCAATACTCTTTATACTATGCGCTTGCGTAACCCAATCGGAGCTTTGCTTCCCCCGACTGCCGTTCCTAATCCTAAAACGTAAAACTAATTTGAGGGGGGCAAATCATTCCTGGCGACCTAATTTCCGAAACAGCTCCGTGGAGCATTTTTTTGCTAATTAATTGGGTTCTCAAGAACCCCATGGCCTCTGAGGCCCCTTGGACCATGGCGTTATCGCTCTCTCTCCCTCGCCCCCAGCCGCGCGCAATGGCTGACGGCGCCGGCGCCGGGAGCCGGCCTCGCACGCGGCAGCCAGGCACGCCCCTACGAGGCGAACGCGACGTTCGACAGCGGCTGTTCAGCCCGCTGCACACCATGGACGGGGACGAGGGCGAGGAGGAGACGAGACCAGCGGCTACCACTCCTTCTACACCTCCGGATGCAGCTCAACAGCCTGTCACCCTCAGTGCTATCGCGGAGCTCTTGGACAAGAAGTTTGATGAACGTCTCCGGCCAGTCTTGGACACCGCCCGGGAGCTCCAGGACGACGTGGCAAGAGTGGAGTCGAACATGGACAATCTGTGGGAGGGGATGGAGGAGAAGAACAATGACCTCATGAACAAGATTCAGGCTGTGAATGACGATCTTCAGACCTTCAAGGCGTCCGTGGGCCCAGGGGGGAGGAAGGGCGGGAACCCGCAGGACAGCAAACTCCAGCAGGACTTGCAGAACCAAATTGTGCAGCTGGAGGCCTAGATGCGCGCCCTCATGAAGAATGGGACCGAGGACACCAAGTTGATTGCAGTTTTTGGAGGTTTGGAAAGTATGGGGGACGAGTGGTCAGCATCCAAGTGGATAAAAGATCGATTGTGGGAGGGGTATGTTACGCCAGCTTCTGACTGCTTCGTGAAAGGGGAGTTCAAGGGGCTGTTGTTCGCAAAATTCCCTAATCAAGAAGATCGCGACACAGCGGTTGCGACGATCAGGAGCCTGAAACATGAGACAGCTGACGGGAAACGTGTTTGGGCCAAAGAAGAGCAGCCCCTAGGCACGCGCGTTGCACGCCAGGTTCTTTTCGGAGCGAAGTGGATGCTTTCACAGTGGGGGTTCGTGAAGTCTTCCATGTGGGTGGACGAGGAGGCCTTCACCCTGCACATGGGGGACCAGAAGGTCCTGGCGGCTGTCGTGGAGGAGGGGGCCCTCAAGGTTGAGTACGAGGCCGGGTGGGAGGGCTACCTGAAGAGCGAGGATTAGCAAAATATCCTCAAGGCCGGCCAGGACAAGCTCCTACGAAGCGCTGGGAAGAGAGGCGCTGGGAAAGGCGTTGGGAAAGGTAAGTCAAAACCTTCCCATCACTAGGAACTCGGACGGCGCATCGGCGTTTCACACTCTGGGGAGTTTTGCGCATCACTTGTTTCCCAAAATGGTGAGGTAGGTATTCATGCGACCGCCCTGGAGGTTTCACCAACCTTACCCTTGCCACCGAATGCTTTCCCTGACCGTTTTCAAGAACGACGGAACTGCCAAAGGCAATTCCGGAGCAGAACGACCCCAAGACCAATCTGCATGGGACGGCTTGCCTCATGGAACGTGGAGGGCCTTTCAGACGAGAAGCAGATGGACGAAACAAAGTTGGAAAATCTTGAGTTGGTTATGAAGGCAGAGAACATAGATGTGGTGGGACTCCAAGAAAAGCACTTGGCTGGTTCAGCATATTTTCTGCACAACGATTTCTTTGTCATTCTATATGGCGGGAGCCTGAATGAGAGAGAGCATGCCGAAGTAGGTTTCTTGGTGTCTCCTCGCGTCCGTTGTGCTGTATTGGGCTTCGCGCAACACAGTCCCAGGTTAGCGAGCTTGCGGGTCCGAGTTGAAGGAGGACGAATGTGTTTCATTACAGGCTATGCCCCTCACAACGGGCGCCCGGCTGAGGAGCGACAGGATTTCTTCAATGATTTGGAAGACGTTGTGCAGAAAACCAAAGTTCACGGACCTATTGTCGTGTGTGGCGATCTCAACAGCAGGATTCACAGACGAGGCGCTGCGGAGCACGACGTTCTAGGGCCTTACGTTGACGGCAATCGCGAAGCCAATATAGATGCTGCGAGCAATCGGGAGCTCCTGGTGGAAACCTGCAGGTCTATGAATATGGTCGTGGCGAACACCTTCCACGAGCGCCCCGTGCACCAACAAGTCACGTACTACGACATCTCTGCACGACCTATGGACGAAATCACGGCGAACAAGTTCGCTGAGATTGATCATTTACTTGTGCATGAAAAGTGGCTTGGAGTTATTCGCGCAGTCCGGAGCAGGCGGGACATTGCCCTGCAATCGCATCATTTCGTTGTCATCGCAGACCTAGGCGTGCACATCCCGAAGAAGCTTCCCAGGGAATCCCGGGATACGCGGGACACCCGGAGTCTCGGGGAGGCTGCAGTGGCGAAGAAATTCTGCGACTGTTTTGTCGAGTTGGGACAGGACATCTTGCGCGGCGCTGGAGATGGTTGCGTCGATGCACTGGCGGAGGAAGTGCGGTCCAACATGGAGGCTGCTGCAGATGCCGCCTTGCATGTTCGCCCAGTCACGGCAAAGCGGCCGTGGATTCGAACGGCCACGCTGGACCTCATCGAGCTGCGGAACAACGCACGGGTTCTGGGGCAGTTCGCACTGGAGGCCTCGCTGAACAAGCAGATCAAATCAGCGGCCAAGAATGACCGGGCAGCATGGTTGGAAGCAGACTTGGCGGACGGAGGTTGGCCTGCAATCAAGCGCCTTCGGAAGGGGTCTGCCCGCCAACAACAAGGCAGACTTCGCAATTCGGCCGGCGACCTGGTGGATTCCAGCGAGAGGGCAGACACTTTGGCGACATATTTGCAGAACGTGCAGTGGCAACGTAGTCCAGGCGCAGGTGTCGGCGTGCCAGAGGAGCCGAAACTTGGGGCAACTCTTGACATACCCTGCGGAGAGTTCTTGACAGCGGAGCTCAAATCAGTCTTGTCGAGGTTGCGGAGAGGCAGAGCAAGTGGGCCTGACAACGTGCCGCCCGATTTCTGGGCTGTGCTTGGCAGGAGTGCGGGCGCCCTCGACATATTGCTACGTTTGTGCAACCAGTGCTGGCATTCGAAGTCAATTCCACAGGACTGGTCGCACTTCTCAGTCACCACGCTTTTCAAGAAAGGTGACCCTGCGCTGCCTTCAAACTACCGTCCAATATCTCTACTGGCAGTTGGATACAAGGTGCTTGCGAGCCTCATCCTGCAACGACTGCGATTTGGAGGGGTGGAGGGCCGGCTCCGGGACAACCAGTTCGGCTTCCGACGTGGTCGCGGCGCCGACTTGGCCATTCTCACCGTGCAGCGGATGCTGGACGCCGCCCAGGATCTCAAGCATGGAGAACTGACAGTGTTGCTCCTAGATTGGTCCAAGGCTTTCGATCGCATCGACCCCGGCGCCATGCAAGTGGCGCTGACCAGGTTTGGCTTACCTGAGGAATACGTGGACATGGTCGCATCCATCTACCAGCACAGAACCTTCACCGTGCGCGACTCTGGCAATGAATCTGGTGCCAGAGAGCAGTCCGCTGGCATTGCCCAGGGCTGTCCGCTCTCGCCATACCTGTTTATCATCGTTTTGTCTGTCATCATGGAGGACGTGAATTGGGAGCACGCAGGCAGCTGGACAGATGACGTCGAGTACGCGGACGATACAGCATTGATTTGCAAGTCGTCCGCTTGTTTGCAGCACGCCCTCGACAGCCAACTCTCGCGGGCCGCCCCGTATGGATTGTTGCCTAATTGGGACAAGACCGTGGTGCTGCAAGTTGGAGATCCGCCACCCATTTACGATCCGAACGGCCAGCCCATCCCAAAGACAGAGCAGCACATCTATCTGGGCGGTCTGCTCACCACCAGCGGCAGTGCCAGGTGCGCCGTGGCACGCAGGGTGGGCGAGGCGCGCAACTCCTTTTCGCTTCTGACGAAGGTATGGAGCCATTCTTCGTTGAGTCGGGCAAGGAAGCAACGCATATACGAAGCGTGCGTCGTCGCCAAATTGTTCTACAGTTTGGAGACGGAGCGATTGAATAAGGCAGAGTTTTCTCGCATCAATTCGTTCCATGTGCGATGCCTGCGGAAGATATGGGGCATCCCGCATCCGATGATATCCCGGGTGTCCAACCAGGAAGTTCTGAAGACAGCGTCGTCGAGCCCGCTGGCAGACCAGCTAGTCGCCAAACAGATGTGTTTGTTTGGGCGGGTGGCCATGATGCCCGACGCATCTATCGCACGACGCTCCGTATTTCAACCTTCATCCACGATGTTGGCACGCCCAGGGGGCGCTCGAAAACGAGGGCGCCCAAGGGTGTCGTGGGGCCAGAGAGTCAGGGCGCATGCACTGAGCGCCGCGCAGCAGGACGAGGACCGGCTAGCAGCAACGCTGTCGAATGGTAGCGGCTCTTTCCAGAACTGGAGGGCCACTGTGCGGCAGCATTGCCGTTCTCTTTCATAGGGGCTTGCCTGCTTACTGTTGCCCCGCTCCGGTCCTCCCCCCTCTCTTCTCCCCCCCCTCCCGCGTAAGCTAAGCAAGCGAGTCGCTATGATGCTGCTTTTCTGTTTCACACACCATATGCACTGCAGCCGATGTGCCGTCATGGCACGGCTTCTTCTTTCGTTCGTTCCCGGCATACCGACGGCCCGAGACGGTCCAAGAGGCCACCAAATATCGCCCCAGAATCGACCAAGAGGCCTCCAGGAAGGCCCCAGAACGGCCCAAGAGGCCCCCAAGACGGCCCCGAGAGTTTGATTGCGAGGACGTGCGCATTCGTGAGGTTTCGGCTTGCGGCACGTGTTGCGCCCTTCCCGCAGCCTTTTAAACTCGGCAGCGGGTGGGCGGGATTCATTTTACTACAGCCCTGTGAGCAGGGCGAGAAAGGCGCGCGCCAGGGGCGCCTGCCACAGCACAAAAAGCATCGGGTGCATTCATCATCATCATCATCATCATCATCATCATCATCATCATCATCATCATCATCATCATCATCATCATCATCATCATCATCAGCATCATCATCATCATCATCATCATCATCATCATCATCATCATCATCATCATCATCATCATCATCATCATCATCATCATCATCATCATCATCATCATCATCATCATCAGCATCATCATCATCATCATCATCATCATCATCATCATCATCAGCATCATCATAATCAGCATCATCATCATCATCAGCATCATCAGCATCATCAGCATCATCATCATAATCAGCATCATCATCATCATGAGCATCATCAGCATCATCAGCATCATCATCATCATCATCATCATCATCATCATCATCATCATCATCATCATCATCATCATCATCATCATCATCATCATCATCATCATCATCCTCATCATCATCATCATCATCATCATCATCATGATCATGATCATGATCATGATCATGATCATCATCAACAACATCATCATCATCGTCTACGAATAGACACGAGTACCTGGGATCGGACGAGCCCTCGACTTCAGATTCGTAGCGGGAGCCGAGGTTAAGACCACGGCAAACAATGACGAGTGGAGCGTCATCTTCAGGAGGCGCAGCTGGCCTCCGCCTAGAAGCCTACTGTCGTGCAGGTTCGATGTTGGGCTCTTCAGCAAGAGCTGTAAGACGCAGGGCAGGTACGCGGTTGGGCCCCAGCATCTGAGGGCGCTCGGGGCAAGGACACGGCGACTAGCACAGGCGTGCCCCGACATCGACAAGATCGACGAGGTAACGGAGACTGGGAAGCTGACAGGTTGGAACCGTGTCTTCGATTTCCTTCTCTCCGAGCTCGACCTGTCCAATGTGAATGAGATGGGGAACTCAGCAGAGAAGTTCTTCAACAAACTCCAGCGGGAGTCCGGTGGGGTTACCCCGAATGGACAGCGCGCTGGGAAGCTCATGAGCGGGACTTCCTGTCACAATGGAAGGCGGCGGACGGCTCCGTGACGGAGGTCATCGCGGGACCGCTGAGGACGCGGCGGCAACTGCGCCGCTCAAGGCCGACGCCTGTTGCGCGCGGGGGAAATCGCGGCGACGGCGGGCGGCGACTACCATTTCGACAAGGCGTACAAGGCGCTCTGGAGTAGATACCCGATGGAAGCGCTGAAGGAACTGGACGGGGTCCGCGAGCAGTGGCGCGGGCTTCCATGGTGAGGCGGACGAGAATGGATACGACGGCCACGACGGTGATGATCGATCGGAGCTCGCAGACATCGCGGACCAGCTGGCGAGCTTGGCGGACGAGGGCGACGCGCTGATGTTCGACGGCACTGAGTTCCAAGACGAACCCGAGGACGGCAACTATGCAGAGTTCAAGCAGATGGGCCGGAAAGTCTGAAATGACTCTGGCAGGTCATATCGCATCCAATTCCATGTCGAAGGAATACGATATGGGGAGTGGATGGGTAGGATAGGATAAGATCGATGTAGTGATCTTTCCAGCACATAGCGAACACTAAGGTAAGTGTCCGGGCAAATAGGGCGCGCGTGCCTTGAGCCAAGACAGCGGCGCGCAGGCTATACTCCCGATCCTCTATGACATCTCCCCAAGAGCTACCCGTAAAGTCGGGGGGGGAGGAGACGGAGAGTAAAGCCGCGCAGCCGCTAGGCTCTAGAAAGGCCGCGCGCGCAACTGTTTGCAAGAAAAACAGTGCGCACAGTCTGGCCCACCACCAGACTGAAGGGCGAGATTATTCGCCGGCGAGTTTCCTCGCAAAGCTTTCCCACGCACACGCAGGATAGCCCCTTGGATATACAAGGGCTATCGGCGCGGCTAGAGGTAAGCCGAACAGGCTATTCTCCTCCAGGCAAAAGGGTATTGAGGCAAAGAGCCTGAAACAATCTGAACAGGCTCGCTGCCAAGCGTGAAAAGTATGGCTCGTTTCCGAGCAGATAGGAGGGCGCCCCTGTACTAGGCGCCCGTGCTGGCAAACTGGGCCGCGGAGGCAACAAGGACAGACTAAAACTGATTCGACTTAGGTTTGTTTTTGTCCTCGGGCCCCCCAAAGGGGACAAACTGCTTCACGTCGTACTTAAATGACTGAGTGCCTGACATCACTTCCAAGAGCAGCTCCCGATCGATACTCCCCTTGATATGCCCATCTGCGGTCATGTCTCTAGTATCACACCACTGTACGTTATGCGCGATACCTATACCCATGAGCCCACGTATCCAGCTAATATGGCCCAGCAAGGTACGTTAAGTCTGCATCTTGAGGTCTTTGCTGGATAAAGATTTGTATACAGACTCAGCGTCGACAGTAAGGGATACTTGGATAGCTGGGCCTCCAACTTCACGCATATCTCGTAGTTGTCGTGGAGTAAGTGCTCCGGCCTTGAGCTCGTGGAGAGTGATGAGCGTGGGATAACACTCATCAAGATTATGTGCAGCTGCAAGTGCCTCAGCCGCATAGCTGGACCTCACCTGCAGTCGGTGTGACTTGCATAGTCAGTCGCAAAGGTGAACGACGGATTTGCCTTGAGGCGAGTTTCCTCGCCGCAATGCGTTAGCCCCACGAATGCCGTAGCCCTTGGTTTCATCGTCCTCCTCCCCGGTGAGTTTCCGATGCCCCGAATCACTGTGTATGTCAACTTCATTCGTCGGTTTCATCCGAGGGAAAATGATGCGTTTCGGGCTGCTGATCAGCTTTCGCGTCACAGCATTCAGTCGTATGACTTGTAAGTTGGCGGGCTCGTGGATCTTCTGGAGAGAGACCGCATGCACCATAAGCCAGACTTGAGCAAGGAGGGCATAGGCAAGAGCTCCTCGCAGGCTAACGAACACGTCGGTGATAAGTTTGGTAGATTTGGCGTCTGCCGCTGCTCCCGTGAGCTCAGGGTGCGTGATAGGACGTAGTTGTTTAATGTACTCGTCCTGGTCCATGATCGCATCCCCTTGTTCATTCTTCGTTCAGCGAACGGCGCAGTTCGTGTAAGAATGTTTGTTGAGCTTGCATGTGCCAAACACCTTTTCGACGCGTTGAACGTAGTCATCTACGTTTTTCTCTAGGCCGGTCATATTGATGTCATCGACATGTTTTGCCGTTAACAGATCCTGACTGAATTCAAACTCAGGATCGTAGCTTGTCGGTGCGAGGCCTATAGCTCGTGTAGTCGCACGAAGCTTGAGAGAGAACGCTCTTGGGGCGTCCTTTGTGCCCGTTCCTGGCTTGAGGCACCCGAGGCAGTGTCGGCTTTCATCGTAAGAAGAGAAGCCTGGTAGTGTACGAATCACCTGGGCACTTCCTGGTGGAAGGGTGAAGCAGACCATGCGAGTTTCCTCGCCGGTGGCATGAGCAAGTTCCTCATATGTCAGTCCTTTGAGGAACGCTTTGTCGATGTCCATGGATGCTAAGATCCATTCTGGATGACATGCCGCCTCACTTCCCAGAAGCCTCTGGGACTGTCTGCGGGCAGGTTTCTACATCGAAAGCCTCCGTGCCCATGAATCCGCGGAGGACAAGTCTAAGGCGGATGGTTTTAACATTCTCGGTGCCTACTTTCACAAACTTCCACTTGTATACATATCTGGATGTCATGATGTTGGAAGCGTTTGCTAGGTCATACATCTCAAAGCATCGGTTGTCAAGCCAGATCTTGAGTTCGGTGCACAAGGCTTCACTGACCTCTTTAGGATGTGCTGCTATATCGGCTTTGGTGAGGAGGTCGTCTTCCTTGACTACCACAGCACGCTTAGCACCCGTTGATACATATACTCTCATCGTTGCGGCCATGTCTGTTTCAAGCTTTGCAAGTTGAGTCTGACCCCACAATGCCTTTGACATTTCTGGCGTGAAACATAGCTCAACATAGGGACCATATTCGTCACTGTCAAGAGAATAGCCCTCGTCAGGGGTAGTCGAGCATAAAGAGACAAGACAGGGCTCTCGTGGTTCAGGCTCGTCCCCGAGCATCTCCGACACAACGGTATCTTCCTCGTCCACTGATGATGAGACCAAAACACATTGGTCGGGCAGCATGGTTGTTGGGACGCAGTAGAGATAGTCGTCAATAAACGTTGTGGGATGAAGGTCCATGCGTAGCTCATCGTACCACTCCTCCATCATCATAGCCTCGATGTCGTGTTCCTCGCTTTCTTCGTAGATTGCAGACAGGCGACCTTCACTTGGTGATGAAACACCTGGGGTGTCTGGAGGAGGCCTGTCTCCAGGCTGGTTGTGTTCTCCAGACACTGTACCCAAGTGCTGATACTTGGCAAGGTCGTCATGAAATCCTAGGGAAGGAACTTGTGACGTCAGGCACTGGATGAGTCTGGAGTGAGTGCTACCAGTGATTTGAAAGATGTTCAGGCCGGTGCCTACACACTCATAATAATGGAACGCTGGGTTAACATCGCTGTCATAGTGGATCAGTGTGGACCCGGCGGCGTACTTCACTGCAGGTAGATTGGACACGCCCTTGGCCAGTCTCACGGCCACTACACGTTCAACTCGGAAATAGTTTCGCACGAGATACTGCAGTGCAAGGTGCACGCGCGGGTGAAACTTGATGTCGTCGGAAAGATTGAGGTTCCCCTTGTAGTCTGGAATATAGCCAAAGACTTTGGCAGGTTTCCCTGCACCAAGGTGTGCCACATAAGTAAGGACGGTTTGCATGGCCACGTTGTCCATGCCACGTTCCCTGGTGAGAAGGCATTCACTGTATAGCGTGTGGCGAGCATCAGGGCACATCACAAGTACCTCACGCGATCCTGCCTTGACGACGACGTGTCCTCGCTCAGGCACGTTACGAATCACAGGGAACGGGCCATTCCAGCCTCCATGGTCGTCCTTAGTGGCTGTGGGTCGGTGATAATCAACCGAGTCCCCAGCTGAGTATAGGCGAGCACCATCTGGGGCCGTCTTAGCCCTGAGAGCACGATTCGTCTTAGCTACCGCCGTGGCTTGAGTTATTGCTTCCAGGCTAACTTCCCTCACACGGCGTTCGCGTTCGTGGCCTGACGTCTCGGGTCCCTTTGGGAAGTCAAGGGTGTCGAGGTCAGGAAGAAAAGAGGGCTGACGCCCAGTGTGTGCTTGGTAAGGCGATACTCCGTGGTAAAACGTGAAAGCGCTGGTGACGAAGATGCTTTCAGCCAATACTCTAGTAAATGCAATGGGGATGTTGTGTCCGTTCAGCTCTTCTTCCTCAATCATATGGAGAGTGCCCCTAAAAATGCCGAGGCGTGACTCGATCGAGGTCGTGTGCTGGCCAGGCGCTCGGATACGAAGTGTCGCACCTTTGTTCGCCATCATGGCCTTGGCAGTTTCATTGTTGAGGGCACCTTCTCCATCTGAATACAAAACTTTGAAGGGTCCATGATAGGCGATCCAGCAGTAGTGGTAAGCGTCGAGTATAGTGTCACGTTCTCTATCAGGAATTTCTTGGCCTGCTGCCAGGCGGATACATCGGTCCATAGTATGCAATATGGTCCGTTTCTTGTAGAACATGAGATCTACTTCGCCTTCGTCAAGCCAGTTTCCAGGAAGGTTTACGGAAGGCAGCGTAGAAGTACCTGGACGTTCCCATGCTCTACATTCCCGACATGTGTCACAAATTTATTTGAGCATATTTAGTCGAACGCTATCCAGCCCCACTTCATCTAGGATCAGCCTCATCTAGGGTTCCTTCGCATGATACCACCGAAAACTCAGTTAGTGGAGTTCCTTTTAGACTACGTGAGGTCCGCGACTACGGAGGTTTTGCAGACTGTGTCGGATGTCAAATCTCGCCCAATCGGGCAGTCGTGGGGCCCCCGAGCCGGTTGAGGCAAGAGGGTTCCTCGTAGCTCTCCGCAGTCGGTCTCCTTCATCAACTGCATCTGGTGGTGGGGGTGCGCCTTGTAGGCGACCGCGGCGGGCCGCTACTTGTGGCGGCTCGCCCGAAGACGCGGAGGGCGTGTTTCCACGCTCGGGCGCGTCTCGCAGTATGTCATAACTGCTGGCGCCAGATGCAGGATCAGTGCCCCCAAAGGCGCGTGGTCGCGGTGGCCTGGCGTGAGCGCCCTGACGGCCGCCCGATGCCGAGGCTTGGCCCTCCCCAGGCTTGGGTAAGGGTTTCCACCATGCTGGCACATTGCGGCCCTCGGGATCGTGATCATCTGGGAGTTTGAACGGCTCGGCAAAGCGGCACTTGCCGGGCTCAGTGTCGAGGTGGTGCTTAACGCCCCTGCTTCTCGTAAGATCCCTTTGGCATGCAGGGCATGGCCAGTATACAGAGATAGAGTCATGATACTTACACTGTGTAGGATCTCTGTTGTGGCTGGGACTGTCCTTTCGGACATTGTCGATGCATGCTGGGCATGTAGCCACCCTTGGGATGATGCGATCGCCGATGCGTCTCATACCCTCTCCTGGTTCAGCTTGATGAGGGAGGTCAGCAGGATATGCATGCGCAGTTCGTGTAGGCGCGTCTCCGCGCGTGTTGTCGATGGCTTTCGCCAGATAGACGGCTTCCACAAGGGCAGACTGCAGTCGTCGAGTGTATTTTTGTGCCAGTGAAAGCTCCCTGTTGCACGGTTGCGCATGCACATGCTGACCGTTGCACTTGAGTCGCTCAAAGGGTTTAAGAATTGCCTCGTCGTTGCTGGTATATTTGTCTGCGTCTTGATATAGTCACCAGCCGTATCTTTAAGTACCGTCGCACATTGGTCGATGCGTACGGTCGTGATATGTGATCGGTCGGCAAGTTCTTCCCATGGGGGAATATCATCCACCCATGTTCCTGTGGGTTGTTCGCGTATGAACCACCTCCGTGCATTATCTTGAATAGCAGCTATTGTCCCACAATAAGTTATGTGTATCTTCTTTATGATGCTATTCCCGAGTGTACTTGGCTTTGTAGTTATAGTAGGATGGTGGTCCTGTAGTGCGGCAGTTGGGCTGTAGCATGGCTACTCGTACGTAGCATACTGCGAAGGAATGGTCTACAGCTCGCTGCACCGAAGGATCTCCCAGGTCGACGCACGTGGTCTTGTCTAAATTGCCTCCTGAGGAGAGACCCCATGAGAAGGCAAGCTCTGGAATGCCACCCTCACCCCCACGAAGCTCCAACATATCCACGCAATTTTTGTGACCATAGCATAGAGTGGCCACTATGCTATGTATGTCCGCGCGTGTCGGGCATAGATGTGGGGAGGGTAAGGAACAGGTCATCTTCCTCGTCTGAGCTACTCAGCTCGACAGGGACGTCAGTGCTCCAGGTCGCCATAAGATCCTGTCCGAGTCCTGACAAGTCGTCACCGCAATCATCGTTTCCTTCTTCAACGTGCTTTTTGATGCGGCGAGGCTTGATGCCTGCCACCTTTTCGGCTTTGAGCCTTTCCTTCTGTTTGATACGCGACTCCGTAGGTAAGACTTGCTCGTCCTGTTCACCGGTCTGTGTGCCCATCGTCGTTGATGAGTGGGCACCTGCATCAATCGCCAGAGTCGGGAGGGGAGAAGGACAGTCATCTATGATGACGCGTCTAGGTTTCTGTGGTGATTCTGTAAGCTCGTTTCCGAGCATGACCGGTTCCTCGGGCTGCCAGTACATCCGTGTACTGATGTTGGCAACCCCTGCAGGTAGTGGTGCATGCAAATCATATCCCGTTGGTTGACGGGCTACTGCGATATCCTGAATAACCGCGTTGGTATCCAGGTTAATCGTTACACGTGGGATGACATCAGACCATTTCGGTCCTCCTTTGTTGGTCGTCACATAATGATGTATGTTGTGATCCGTACGTGTGTAAGTGTTCAAGTATATAAGCGCGTTTCCGTGTGTAGGTTGCTTACCAGGATTCTATCGTTGAGGTGACGGATAAGTGTGATGCGTGTCTGGGCTCTCATTTCAGCATGTCGTACCGCTTGGCCGTACCAAATCCAAGACGTGTTGTGGTATCGCCAGTTTGCACGTACATGCCCACAACTTAGAGCTGATCGGTATCGATGTGGCTACCTGCAAATAAGTGCCACTCGGTGTATTGTATTGCATATAAACAGAATACCGAAATGGCATAACCGCATCCGTACCACCGTCAACTTAAGATCTTCCAGAATATCACGTATTGGAGATAACTGCCAAACGTATCTTGGGGGGCCAAACGCTATAATGTTCATGCGGAGCTTCTTGGCTTTCGTCAGAAGGTTCTGAATGCGTGACCAGTGTGGAGCTATTTTTTTACCTGGAGTTCGTACGTACCAGTCACCCAGGGTACTAACCCATATTAGAGCATAGTCCCCACTGACCACCGCACCCAGATACTCTGTGCCCACAGCTGTCATGAGCTCATTGTGGGAAATACGATCACAGGTGTATCCTCGGGTGCGGAGGTTAGCGCAAGCCTCTCTCGTAGCTTCGATAACGAAAGCTCTTTTACTATGGCAGGTTGCCCCGCTGTCCTTGTTACCCCCCAGCCTCTCGGCTATCAGGCAAGGCGACGAGGGGGCAGCGCCGCCCTGCCATCTTCAAGATAAAGAAGATGCGCCTGCAACATCTGCCGCTCAGATGCTGGAGCTCTGCGCTGCAGCGCGCGGCAGCCTCACAGGCGGATTGCTCCGCAAACGTGGCCAGCATGGATGGATTATCCACCAGCTGCTTCAATCGGCCTTTCGACCTTGCGTCGTTGACCGTCTGCAGCTCATGGTTCGTGTATCCCATCACGATCTTCCGGCGTGACCGTACAGCACTCATGGGTACAAGTCCGCCATGCTGGGCCAGTGTCCTGGCTACGAGGCAATCGAACGTCTCCAGATCGTCAATGCTGTCACCTCTCATCGTCGCCTTGGCGAGTATCGCGAGCAACCCTTGAGGCAGGTTTCCCTGCAGTTGTTGGCGCTCTTGCGCGGGGGATGGCTCGCCTGTCAGCACCGTCTGGAACGATGTTGCGCTTGTGCTCGAGTCGGGCTGCCCCGCGGCTCCAAATCGATCACCTGATTGACAAATGTCCTGATGGCAGCTTCGTTGTCGGCATGATCTTGGAGCCCTCGGGGAGTTCCATCTTGACCTGTCCCTTCCCAGGGAATATCAGCTTCTCCTGGCCTCGTTCGAGCACAATAATAATGCGCCTGTCCTGCATACTATCGAGGCCCAGGATAGCTGGCAAGTCCTTGCCGCAGCCTGACACAATATTAGTCTTGTACGAGTCGAGCTGGGTCGAGCCCTGGTACTCGCAGGCAATGCTGAAGGTGCCCGCGGTATCAGCTGGGGCCGACCCCTCGCCTACCCCGTTGATGTTCATTCGAGAAAGAAGTTCAAACGTACAAGGACGATTCTGTGCCTCAGCAGCCTGGATGAATTTGCGGCTCGTATTTTCTCCCATGATATTGATCTTCGAGCCCACGTCTATGAGGATCGAATTTCCACCGTCCTCAAGAAACGTCTTACTCGGCTGCTTTATGTGCACTGTCTCTGACATGCCGGCTGCGCTGTCTGGCGGGTTTCCCCGCATCTCGGTCGTACCTCTTGGCGGGTTTCCCCGCGTCGTGCTGGCATCTGGCCTTCCTGCGGCCATACGTGCCAGGTCGATGTACTGGAAGTGCGACACGTCCTGGGCTTGAGCGCCCTGTTCCTCCCGCCAGTTAGCATACTCATCGCGTGTGCTCGTGTGCTGTTCACGGGTAGTGCGCCGCGTCAGCGTCAGATACGAATGAAGGGCGATGTCCTGTAATCCCTCATTTGTAAGGTGATCCCTGTGCTGCAACCACTCGTCGAACTCAGTGTTCGTGGCTAAGAGTTCGACGGCCCTGACTGCTGTTGTCGCTGTCGCCGCTGCAGAGTCTGAGAGGTCAAACGACTCGCTCTCAGGATTATCGGCGTCCAGCATGAACGTGGTCTGTGCATTGTCCATCTGGGTCTGGAAGTGGCGAACACGCAGTTCTCGCAGCTGTTCAGGGTCCAGTGGCAGCTCGGCCCCACCTCCACTCTGGGGTGACATCGGAGGAGCCACCTGCCCGACTCCAGGCTCGTAATGAGTCGAAAGAATCGGCACAGGTGGGGTATTAGGCAGGTTTCCCTGCTGCGGCGCCGTCGTCGGGATAAGCTGGTCGAAGTATCCCGTCTCCATCGGCGTCCCCACCTCCTCCAGCGGGTTTCCCCGCTGCTGGGACTGTGCTGTCTGCCTGTCTAGCATGCTGGCTGTCATTTCCTCCACCATGCTCCTCAACTCTCGCAGCTCCCTCGCTGCCTGTTCGGGAGCCTGAGTGACGGAGCCGGTCCATGGGAACGATGACGCTATGATGCCTGGCGCTCGGCAGATAGCACATACTGGTTGCTGAGGATCTCCTTCTCGCTGATTCGCAACATGGCCCACCACATTCGAGTTCCAGCACCCCTCGTGGAAAAGATGGTTGCACCTCAAGCGGTAGATGCTCTCCCTCGGCAGAAACTCCTCGAGGCATACCGCGCAGGTGTCTTCCATCCCAGTATCGATTTCCACATCTGCCGCCCTAGGGCACACCCGCCGCTGCCGCTCCAGGACTGTTTCGGAGCCCAGGAAAGCAGCTGGAGGATCTCCTGCGGGGGCCAGTACCTCCGGCGCTACGGCAACCGCTGCTGGAGGAGCCGCCGCTGTGGAGGCTGCGGGCGACACGGCTGGCGAGTTTCCTCGCATGGGTGAGCCTCTGTTCCTCGCGACTTCAAGTGCGGCTGCGCGTGCTTGGTCACGTGCACTCTGCACCGCCTGCCTGCGCCTAAAACACGCCTGTTGAGTGTGGTACGTCTGCCTGATGTAGTCTGGCATTCCCCTACTGCCTGATGATATCGAATGGGCAGTAGACTGGACGGCCACCTCTGGCGTCGTCGGTGCAGGCATGAAAGCCATGTGCGGGTACATGGACTGATCATTGCAGCGCACATTCGTGAGGCTATGAAACGATCCGCAGTCTCGCGAACAAATCTGTTCGGGACTCTAGACCCGTCTGGGTACAGTGGCGGATCCATTGGAGCTGGTGCTGGCCTCTGGCCCTGAGCCATGCTCGGACGAGCATTGAAGGCCGGGATAAAGGCTCGTTGCCGAGCAGGGTCAAGTATATTCGGACCCTCTGGCTCCCAGGACCAGGCTGGCCTCCACCTCTGACCGCTCGGGTGGGGCAGGTTGTGATTCTGCACCTGTTGTACCGCAGCTGCCACCCTTGCGCGGTAATCATCAGGCACTCCAGTAGCAGTGTTTTGGCCAGCTAAAGGTCGGTGGTGTACAAGTACCAGGCAGGTTCCCATGCAGACTCGTTGGCGTGCCCGGTGGCATCATGTTCAACAGAGCTGTGCCATGCTCAGCTGTGGCCGCGGCAATCCGCTCCATGAGAGTGCCATTCGTGGCAGATCGACCAGGAGTCCCAAACGGAGACTGTGCTGGCGGTGTCGCCACTGGGGTTATGCCCCTCGGTGTGTGCATGCTATGCGAGGGGCTCCCTGGCATCTGCTCGAATCGAGCAGGCTCTCCGAAGATGCGGCCGAACGTTTGCGGGTCTCCCTGCGGTTCGGGCATGTCGTTCCTGAGTCAATTAACGGGCAGGTTTCCCTGCGCGGCCTGGCGGTTGCGTGTCACCATGGCGGACATAGCTCCCTGACCTGCAGCCCAGGGATCTTGCTGGTACAGTCTGTCCGCTAGCTGTTCCACCTGCTCAGGATTTAGAGCAGCCGCGATCTGATCCAGATCCGAGGTGCTGAGGACCTGCCAAGATATGGCACTAGGCCCGTGGCTTGGAGCACGGGTTGGAGCCGCGCTCCCCGCCTCACTCTCGTTGATCATGAGGATCTGGTGGATTTCGGGCTGGTTTCCCAGCATTGTTGGGCTGTAATGGCCCCCTACCTCTCTTTGACCATAAACCGCATGAGGCTCATTAGCATCTCGGTCAAGGGACCATCTGTGCATAATACTAGCACTGCCCACCGTTTTCCACCTGTTCGGTGCCGTCATTATGGCAGTGGAACAGCGTGCACGGCGACTACCCATATATCCTGGATTCCGCCAGTGCTTTCCTGTGGAGAGTTCCTCCACGTATGTAATATAATACGGCTCAATAATGCCGTTTGTTCCTTCTGATAAGAGAACCCTATTGTCGGACCAGCAAAAGTCGATCCCGTCCTTCAGGGCCGAGTGCCAGTCCACAAGGATGACGATCTCGGAGTCGGGGCCCCACCCACTCTGCACGTCACGACGACGAAGCGTCGGAACAAAGTGGATGTGTGATCGGCCAGTCCCTTTCTTCTTGGAGTTGTGTTCTTTGCGACAGGAAAGGCCACGCCACATGATGCCCTCGAAGACTGCCCACCGTGCGCCGTGCATGGCAACCTCCGGGTATGGGGCCGGCCTCCCGGCAGGATTGTCGCGCAGTGCAATGTACTTGTACAACGACCAAGGAGCCTTGAGCGTCCACGAGTGCCCTTGCGAGGCACGGATGAACAGATCGGCCGTGCCAGAATCTCGCACCAGGACCTTGAACTGCAGACGCTGCTTCTCCTCACCGTCCGCCTCGCGGACGTGGACGATCGCCATCATGATGGCAGCCATCTGGTCAACCGTTCTTCTGTAGAAGGTCTCGGCGATGATCTTGGCCTCATCCATTCTTGGGTTGTACCCGTCCTGACTCGTACGTCCGTTTTGCCGCGGAAACTCGTGCGCGAGCTCATGGAGCTTGATCCATCCATCATGATCGTCGAACGTCTCAAGGCTCCACGATGGATTGCGTGGTTTGTCAGGCGCGTGTGTGCAGATCCTGCTGAGGCATTTACTAAGCTGCTTGAGCGTGTGATTACTACTCGGGATAATATTTGTCTGCCTGCAGCTCTCCATGAATGCCTCATCAACCGAGCGTATCGGTGGAAGATTCCGTAGAGCACGTCGATCATTGATTAACGCCTGACTCCCGCTAGTACAGGAGGTATCGCCTGGGCGGTGCAGCTTGTCATCTGGCGGGCTTCCCCGCAAAGGAGCCTCTGTCGCCGATGAGGCCGCGGCTCCTGAGGATGAGGATGCTGCGGCTGCAGCGCCTGGCGGGTTTCCCCGTGGCGTCTCTCGGCTGGCGCTGCTCCTGATCTTCGGCACCCAGGTACCTTTAGACAAGGCGCCTTCCTCAGACTTCTTGGAGCGTGCCGCCGCAGGCGAGGCCGGCGTAGGGGTAAACCCTGTACGCTCGAATGCCTTGGCCTTGCCGGCGATAGAGCCGCTACGGCTAGGCTGTCGTCTGCGCATCTCCAAGGAGTCCTGAGGTTGTTGCCTGGGGTCGGGTCTCTGCGCAGGAGTCGCTCGAGTCGGTGACTTCGGCACTTCAGAAAGGGGCCTCCCCATCTGCACATCGAATCCGAGCTCCTCTGAGCGGGTCGACACTTTCTGTCTTTCCCCCGAAGGCGTCCTAGGTAGACGTGTTTCGCTTTTGGCCTTCGGCTTGAGTGGGGGCTTCCTTA
This sequence comes from Prorocentrum cordatum, assembly GCA_963575745.1. Classification (NCBI taxonomy): domain Eukaryota; class Dinophyceae; order Prorocentrales; family Prorocentraceae; genus Prorocentrum; species Prorocentrum cordatum. The sequence goes on from CAUYUJ010017423.1 coordinate 209,786, forward strand.
CTTCCCCTTGTGACTCCAGCAGCATTCGGCGAGTTGCCTCGCGGGCGCGTTCTTCTGCCACTCGATTGCGCTCCGTCTCTGCTGCGGCTCGCTGAACCTCATGTTCATCGTCATCCGTCATCTCGTGCTGCTGGGCCTGAATGGAGACGCCAGGCGGGCTTCCCCGCATTCCAAGAAGGCGATTGAGCGCCTCTTTCTCTTCCTGGGTCATAGGCACAAGTCCCCGCGGAGGCTGGACCTCCCCGGCCGTAGAGCTCCTGTGAGCCGTGGTTCCGAGACGACGGTTGACCTCGTCGATCTCTGCTTGGGTCATAGGAACCAATGGTGGATGACCCTCTTTTGCAGGAGTGCGGCCTCTGTTCGGGCTTAAAGCGTCATTGAGGCCTACGGGACAACCAGGCCTGTGTTCCTGGAAATCCTGTGAGCAAGGACCGCAGACCGCGTTTGGCCTGTAGCGGCGGCGCTCCTCAATGATGGCTCTCAGCTGTCTCCGCGCTGCTTCTTTATCGGCGCGTCGAATGTTCGTCGCGAGCTGATATCCACCCCGTATGGGTCTGCCTTGGGCGTCCCTGTAGGCTGGGTTGCCCTGTCCAAAGGCAGAATGCTCACCCGTTTGACGCCTAGGGTCGTTGTGGGCGAGCAACTGACCCCCTCGTCGAGAGGCGTGCTCTGATGGGGCTGCTTGCCTCCATTCACGTGGGAGCCGTGCTTGGGGGTGAGGGTCGTTCCTAAGGCGTGGATGCGAACGAGACCTCCTGGCCTGTTCGTCAGATGATGCTGCCGACGTAGCCTGAGCAGGAGCCGGCGGGGGTTCCTGCGGGGCCGCAGGCAGCGCATCTTGGGCAGGCAGGTCTCCCTGCTGACTGGGGTCTGGCACAATTGGCTCTTGTGCGGGTGGTGGTGCGTCAGGACTGTCTGGGTCAAAGTCCACCTCCTCGTCTTCGCCATTGACTTCCATCATGAGGATGGTGGTCTCGTCCTCGCACATTCCACACCCATCACCTTCTTCAACTTCTAATATAGGGTTGCCAATGACAATGGTCATTGGCGCAGACGGGACGGGCAGGTTTCCCTGCTGTACAAGCGTCTGAGCATCGCTTGGCTGTCCCGGAGTCGGCGGAACGGTAGTCGGCTCAGGCTCGTTACCGAACATAGCGTGCGCCTCGAGCTGATCATAGTCATGTGAGGGCTGCCCGATAACATTTCGCATGGCCGTGTGGTTGGGCTGTAGTCCCACCGCCTGGAGACCCCATCCCGGCGGAGGGAGCGCCTGCCCGCGCATGGAGATAGCCCTTTCAAGGGCTTGGCGCCATCGCCCTCTAGAGTACCATACATGTCGCTGCAGGTCCTCAGGGTGCACGCTGTCGATGAGAGTGAGGGCCGCCAACAATAACTCCGAGTCGTCGCAGGCATCGGTGTCTTGTAGCACCATGTGGCCACTCTCGACGCTCTCTTGACTCTCGGGATATGCTACGACCAGTACAGCGTGCATCTGCATGAGAGTCTGCAGTATCGTGTACGGTCCGTACTCGCCTGGCGCGAACATGCCAGGTGGTACGTGCGGATTTCATGGCACGCCCACGGTGAACGCTTGAGCCTCTAATTCCATCAGATCACCATAATTTGGAGGATATACTGGAGTAGGCCTGTTTCCAAGCACGAGGTCGGGTTGACGTCGAAGGTTGTGGTCAACCTCCGAAGGCGAGGCCTCAACAGTGACTTCCTCGTCGCTGCTCTCGTAGGCTATGCTATTGCCTGGGTTACCGAACAGCCTGTCGAAGAAAGAAAGGGGCTGGTTTCCCAGCGTTCCGTTCCCCGCAGGCGTAAGCTCGATATTTCCGAGGACAAACCTGCGGAGGTACTCGAGGTAGTACGCGTAAAGCCCATGGCCGTACGCCTCGAGCTCATCCAAATTGCCCACATTGCTAGCCCAAGTGAAAATCTGTTCCACAGCCTCGAAGTCTTGGAGGCTCAGATATTCAATAGACGGTTCACTTGAGCCTTAGCGGACTTCGGTCGATCTACCCTTTCCATTTCCCTTCGCTGGACAATCCTTTACAAGGTGATCGGTACTATCACACTCAGGGCACTTCAAGATCTGGCCGTCTCTACCTCGCGGGTTTCCCCGCCTGCCCTTGCCTTTGCCGGAGGTGTCCCTACGGCCTTTTCCACGGCCTTTTCCCCCGGAAAATATCTCATCATACTGATCATCTGAAAGCCTCTGGAGGAAAGCCGCGATGCCTCGTCCGTTCAACCTTCGGCGACCCCGTTTGCCTTTACCTTTTCCTTTGAAGCTCCTCCGTATCCTCCTCCTAACACGACGCACCGGTTTTCGTGTAAACCTCCTCCGCCTACGCTTTGCTCGTTGTAATAACCAGAACAGATGTTCGGCACGCTGATTGCCACCTTCAATTTGCACGATATCTGTCCAACCTAGGGGTTCGATACCATCTGATGATATAGTGTCGGTGTCGGTGCCGGAGTCGAAGTCGTCGTTACCAAAGTAGGTGGATATACCGTCGTTTAAGGGATTCGCTTCACCCCATAGAGAACGGTGAGGTTGAGGCTCTCTAGGAGGAGGGCTGGTTGCCCAGCTTGGTTGTGATCGATCCCCTGCTAGTAGGGCAGTAGATTATCCAGGATCGTCGGCCCATATGTTTGAGGGCCCGTTGCCAGGCTGAGCTTCAGTGGTTAAGGTAGTATAGAAATTTCCACTGCCAGTTCCCCTTCCCCCTTCCAAACGCTGATCCTATGTTGCCAGGAGACCGTTCTGACAAATGGCCTATCGAACGCATCCTCTCGCACAGTTCGTTATGCTGCTGTTGTGTTCGGGGCATTTCGTGGTTGAGTGGCTGTAAGAGTTGCATGGCTCGCTGGTTGCCAACGCCTAGGGCGCGGAACAAGATAGTCGTGAGCAGTTGGAAGTTGGGGAGGTCAAAACCCACCGACTGTGCCTCAAGGCGGGCCATCTCGAACCGAGTACGGGTTACGTCGATTCGTTCTCCGTGGGGCACATGAAAGTCGATGAGCTGAGTGCCTGAAGTGAGCTGGCGCTCATCTTCCAGGCGTTCGAACTTCATGCTTAAGAGGAGCATAATGTAGGTTGCTGGGTCGGTGTGGACACCATCGATGTCCGCACCATAGTTTATGATGTCAGGTGGTACCCTCATGGCGAGTGTCCTCGCTAGGCCGCCCAGGCCGCTTTGCATGGCGGCTGCTTGGGCTTGTGGCGTCATGCGTCCACTCGTGGCGTTAAGCCACGCGCTGACCTTGTAAACGTACTCGCGAACGGGTACGCTGCCTTGAGGGTCCCAGTATGGGCCATGTGTTTGCCCATCTGTGCTATTGTCTCCTCGACGCATGTGTCCGATTGCCGCCCCCAGCGCAAACCATACGATGGCGAAAATAACCAACCCTAGGCTGTGAAAATATGGGTGGTTCTCAAGCGCGTTGCCGCGCTGGGGTAGGGCTTGTAGCGCCTTGTCAAGTCTGCGAGGCGCTTTATCTTGCGGGTCTCCCCGCCTACGTTTCAAGTACTGCGCTTTTGGCTCGTTGCCGAGCGGTTGGTAGTAGCGCAGTGATGAAGCGTATATGGTGCCAATGTTGCTGTCTAGACGTCGTACCTCTCGTGTTGCTTATTGCTCTTGTGTTTATCCTCGTAAGTGTAAGTGGAGTGGTGGCGCAGGGTAGAGGTCGGTCACGAAGATCGTGCCTGGTAGCGTGAGGACAAGAAGAGCAAGAGCTGACCACACGAGAGTGCGGCCAGCTCCGCTACCAAGTCTGAAATGACCCTGTCAGGTCATATAGCATCCAATTCCATGTCGAAGGAATACGATATGGGGAGTGGATGGACAGGATCGGATAAGATCGATGTAATGATCTTTCCAGCACATAGCGAACACTAAGGTAAGTGTCCGGGCAAATAGGGCGCGCGTGCCTTGAGCCAAGACAGCGGCGCGCAGGCTATACTCCCGATCCTCTATAACATCTCCCCAAGAGCTACCCTTAAAGTCGGAACATCAAGGACGCGCTGGACCTCATCCTCAGACTGAAGGTGGCAAGGGACTACTACCCGGTCTTGGCGCCACGTCCTCCTGAAGCCCGCGAGCCCCGCCCTCGTCGCCTTCGTGAGCCACAGCGCGGAGCTCGACCTGAGGGGGGCAAGGAAACGGGACGTAACAGGCGCGTGCCGCATGACGAGGTGCCTGGCTTACCGCAGCTACGGGCGCCAGGCCGAGGACTGCCCTGACAGGAACAAGACGCGTGGCAAGCCGCAGCCCAACGAGACGACCTCCTTCGCCCTCCTCGGGCTGGGCAAGCTGGTCTTCCTCCTGGACGACGCGAACGGCATCTGGGCGATCCTGGACTGCGGTGCTACCCGGAGCCTAATCGGGGCCACGACGACAAAGAAGTTCGACACCGAGTTCGACCTGGCCGAGACGACGCGATTCTTCATATTCGGTGATGGCCAGCTCAAGAGCTCCATGGGCTCCATGGTCGGCGACATCTTTCTGGGCGACGGACAGGAGAGGACCGAGATCTCTGTCATGGACAACGACGTGCCGCTGCTGATCGGGATGGACATTCTGGGAACTGACCTGACCACCGCCCTGATCGACTGCGGGAACGGCTACCTGATGCTGCCCAGGATCTCGAACCACGTCTACCAGTGTCGGAAGATGCCGAGCGGACACCTGGCAATCAACGTGACGACGCCGACCTGGTGGCAGAACGTCCCGCGGAGCCTCCCGGGCCCCCAGGAGATCGCGAGCTGCCGCGCCCTGGAGGGCGCGCCCAGCCCGCCTGAGGCCGCGGGCTCGGCCGAGCCTACCGCGGAAGAGACGGCAGCGCCCTCGAGCTAGGGGCAGCACCCCCTGGTGGATCCGAGAAAAACCTTCTCCACGCGTCCATTGGGGGGGGGCCAGAAAAAAGAGAACCAGGACAAATCCACAGAGAATCGAACTGCTCCTGAGAAGCCTCCTAGAGGCTCCGATGATCAGAAAGGCCCTCTGGCATCCTCGACCCCCTCTGGCACCTCGCGGAGACCTCCGAGCTCCCCACGGGCTACTGCGGAAACTTCTGCACCATCATGGACTCCAGGGGGTACGACATCGGCGAGTTCGAAACGGTCACCATCTTCGCGGGCATCTAGGGAGACATCGTCGGGAATGCACAAGACTGGTTCGACAATCTCGGAATCCCCGTCGACTTCGCGAAATCGATCGAGCCCGGCATCGAAACTGACGAAACGCCCACCAGAGCCACTCACCGATCCGGACGACTCCGATGCGCACCGAGCACTTTCGGCTCGAAGAGACGAATAGTCAGGAACTTGCATCAGCTGTTTAGATCATCCTACGGATGGCAAGCCGCCGCGGCACGGGATCGTCGCCTTCGGCTGTGCCACAACCGCCTTCGCCAACACAGGAGCGTACAGCTGGTCACAAGACGACCCCATTCCATGCGAAGTTGCCGTCATCTCCGACAGCTAGTTCTTCGCAGATCCAGTGCGAGGCAAGGGCCAGACAAAACGATTCCGCTTCTGCACCTCCGAAGGATGTGATTCCGAATGCTGCCGGGGCCAACCCCACGGCTACACTGGTGCAGGCAGCGAAGTCTCGTGCCCAGGGCTTTCGGAGGTGCGGACGCTGCGGCCAAGCAGGTCAGAACGGCTGCTCGTGCACGGGCGGCGAGACCCACCCGTGCCTCCTGAGGGTCGCGGGTAGGCCCTCGCTGAACTCTGCGCAGAACTACCGCCCGCCGATTCGGAAGAAGCAGCTGGCACAGGCGGAAGAAGCGCTGCCGCGAATGGCAAGCCCACCAAGGCCAGCAAACCCCGAGATCAGCTTGCTTTGCAGGCCCGAGGTGATCTACATGCGCTGAACACACACATGCTGATCAATATCATGAAACTGGCAAACGACCCCATCGTCGGAATCCTTCGAGATACTGGACGACTCTGTGACGCCCGAGGCAGCCTCCAAGCGAGGCCGAGAGGAGCTCTGAACAGCCGCGACCTGGACACTTTCCCGCAAGCTATCCACCAGTACGACCTGGACTACAAGAAGGAGATAAGGGGACGACGTCAACCTGCTGTCCCGCCACGGGCGGTGCGACCTGCTGGAACTCTGCTCGCCGCCGACGTCTCGACTTGGGCGGCCGCGCCCTTGACACGGGCGCCCACTACGGCTTCGACATGGGCACCAAGACGGGAGTCCGACGACTGGCTCACTGGATACGGCAGCAACGACCTCGCAGGATCGTCATGAGCCGTCCGTGCACGGCCGACGGTGAACGCCTTCGCAGGAAGATCCAGCAAGCTCGCCGGATTCAGACAGGCTGTGAGACCATCCTCTCGGTTGGCCTTCAATACCCTGGGACCGAGGTCGACCTTGAGCAACCTCAGCGATCCCAGAGCTGGCCCCGGCCCCCGGCCCTCCAGCGGATCCGGGGGCAGACCCGCGAGACCCTGGTCTCGGGATGTGCGCGCGAGCTTCGATGCCCTCGCAGTAGACTGCTGCTTCGCAAAGTCTGGCGGATCTGCTCGACTGACCCCGAGCTCCAGAAAGCCATCGGGCAGCGGTGTAGCAACCGCTCTGGCCGGCGCGACAACCATGGGCGATCCTTGGCGGCAAGGTGGCGGCATCGACAGCGTTCTACCCTGAGGCGATGTGCAGGGCCTGGGCAATGCACATCCTCCGAGCAGGAGGCGGCGCAGCTGCAGGTTCGGCGACCCTGCTAGCCGCGGGCCAATACGAGACCGAGCTGATTTACGAGTGCACCGCAGAAGACGAGGACCAGGATATGGAGGACCCACCTGGGCCCGACGACGGCTTCGAGAAGAATGACTTGAAGGGGCTCACTAAGGACGAGGGCCAGTTGTCGACAAAAGAGGAGCAAGATATCGAGCACCGTCTCAGTCGCCTACATCGGAACCTGGGTCACCCCAGTGCTCGCGCGATGTTCAAGATCCGGAAGAAATCGAGGGCTAGCCTCCACGTGCTGAAGATGGCGAAGAGTTTCAAGCGTTGTGCCTGCAACTCGCCCGTCCTGCCGAGAGCAGTCTGGACCGCCGCAGGCATCGAGATCCCCGACGTCTTCGAGGTGATGGGCAGCGACGGTCTGGAATGGACCGACCCAACGGACGACGCGATCTACCGCCTGACGCTCAACCTCGACGAGGGGCCACGCTTTCCCGGGGTCGCCAACCGCGGCGATAAGTCCCAGCGGCTTGGGAATCGCTCAGCCGCCGATCTGCTGGAACCCTGGAGATCATGGACCAACCACTATCGGGCTCCTCGTCTGATTCGTTGCGATGCTGATGGGTGTCACCGAGCAGAGCTCGCCAAGAGCTGGTGCAGCTCCCGCGGGATCGAGATATTAATGGCGCCTGGAGAAGTTCACTGGCTCATGGGCAAGGCGGAGCGGCGCATTCAGCTCTTCAAGCGCACGCTCACCAAGTTTAGGAGCAGAACCACGACTGCGACGTAGACGAGGCCATGAGCCAGGCGGTTCACGCCATCAACGACCTTGACAGGGTAGGGAACCACTCCCCGTTCGCGCACGCCTTCGGCATCGGAGGCGCCCAAGCTGCGGGTAATCCCTTCGCTATCATGGACGACGGGAACGGAGAGCAGAGAGCCGCGACGCCTTCAGGCGCGACAGAGCTGCATCGAAGTGGAATACTCCGAACGGCACCGTCACCCACATCACCGACACCACATCACTCGCAGCCGCATCACTACGCCATGGAACGCCGGCAAGCACTGCTACTACTGGCGGAAAGGACGCGGACCCGTGAAGGCCACCTGGTACGGCCCGGCTGGGTGCTGGCACAGGAGCAACGCCTCCTGGCCCGTTCGTCGCGGCCCACCTCGGTCATCTGGATCTCCCACGGCGACGTTCTCCTACGATGCGCACCAGAGCAGTTTAGACCTGCAATGGAGGCGGAACGCACGGTCGTCGAGCTGAGCAACATGGAAAGGAGAGGAGCTACCATGTCTGACCTGATGGAAGTGGCGCACCGCGGCACCTTCGAGGATCTCACCTCCGAGAGCCGCCCGATAATCCCACCAGCCCTCTGGGCGTCGGTGGTTTAGAGCGTTTCCGTTTTCACCCCTCCTTCTTCCTCTTCGGGGAGGGGTTTACCCCTCCCCCTACCCCCTCCCCACTGACCTGGACAGGGGGGGCCGCGGGTAGTTAGAGCGTCCAAGAACGACCCATGGGGGGGCTAAAATTCGACACCCCTCACGAGGATCGTGGCCCCCAGGGGGGCGACGCTAAAAATGCTTCCCCCTTCTGTGATCGATGTCCTCCAAGAGGGCCTCAAGAGACGTCTCGGACTCTCCTCTTGCGCCCTGCGCGCGGGCGGGCGGAGCGCCGCCCGCCCGCCCGCGAGGCCCAAGAGCCCACCAAAACGTTCGAAGATACCTCCAAGACGCCACCAGGGAAGAGGAGGAGGCGGAGGAGGAGGAGGAGGAGGAGGAGGAGGAGGGAGGAGGAGGAGAAGGCGGAGGAGAAGGAGGAAGACGGGGAGGAGAACAGCTGCCGATCATCGGCGCTCTTCGTTCGAGTGCCTGGTGTAGGATGGGCTGGTGGGGATGCGCGAAGCGTCAAGAATTCAGGATTGCAAGCAGCAGGCCCTCGGGCTGGCCGAGCCGCCCGAGAACCCTGACATCGCCAAGCCGATGATCGAAGACGCTGCAGGACCCGCAGGAGCTGAGGTGCAATCCGAACCCGCTGGTGAACCGACACCACCTGAGTCTTCACCTACCACTCCCTCGACTATCTCGGACATCGAGCCACCTGTCTTCAAGCAGATGCGTTCGACGTCGCAAGCGGCCCCAACTCCAGCATCTTTCACTGGCAATCCCAGTCGACGTTGTCGGATGCACTCCAAGGCCGAGGTTGCCTACCGCCAGCCACCCGCCGAACGACATGCGCAACGAACTGGGCCCTGCACTGCCGGCCTGCCGACGAACCCCGAGAACGAGGGTGGCACCGACGAAGATCTCGTCACTGGCCTTGCCTACGACGGGAACCCGAACTCTACGAACTTCGCGCTCATTGACGAGAATCTGACGATATAATATGAAATGCGGAAGTCCGAGCTGGAGGACAGCCAGGTGCGCCGACGTCTCACTACTCAGCTGCTCGACTGCTTCGTCGCCAACCAAAGGAGGAAGGACAATATCGAGTTCCACTGGAAGGGTTTGTCTCCAACGGAGAAGGTGGAGTTCCACTGGGCCATGACAGTGGAGGTCAAACATTGGAAGCAGTAGCAAGGCTTGCGCCCAGTACCCGCGTCCGAGGTCAAGGACCCCGCCGACGTGATACGTTGCCGCTGGGTGCTCACGCGGAAAGTGGACGGCACCGCCAAGGCCCGCCTCGTCCTCCTCGGTTACCAGGCCAAGGACGTCGGGAAGGGGCCGACAGCTTCTCCGACAGCTTCGAGGAGAGCTCGGAACATCCTGCTGACCGTCGCGGCAGCGAACTCCTGGAGCATCGCGAAGGGCGACGCGACAAGCGCTTTCCTCCAGGCCCACGACCTCCAGAAGGATCTCTTCGTGGAAGCGGACGAGGCCCTCTCTTCCACATTCGGAATACGGCCGGGCGAGGTACTCCGGGTCGCGAAGCCGGGTTACGGTATCGGAGAAGCCCCTCGAAAGTGGTGGCAAACGGTGAAGACCGACTTTGCGAAGCTGGGGCTGCAGGCCTGCGACCTGGAGCCTTGTCTGCGGTGCTTGCGGTGTTCCAGGTCCAGCGCGCTACTGGGCCGGGTGATGTGCCACGTGGATGACCTCATCCTCTGCGGGGACCGCGGACATCCTGCCTGGAGGGCCGCCATGAAGGGCATCAGGGAGCTATGCACCTGGAGCATCTGGGAGGACATAGACGAAGGCGCGAACTCCATCGGTCAATGCGGGGTCACGATCTTGAGCGACGAGAGCGGCTTCTTCCAGCGCCGACAGAGCTACATCGACAAGCTGAAGGAGATCGCCCCGAAGTACCCCAAGGCCCGCTCTACAGTCAAGCTGACAGAGGCGGCTCAGAGCACTCTACGAACCTGGTGTGGAGCTCTTTCGTGGCTGGGGGTAAATAGCCCCATGCCGATGAGAATAAAGTAGCCCCCCCTTAAGTCATTAGAGTTTATTATCGCCCCCTATATAAAATTCAAATTGGGCGGCGAGCGTTGAGGCCAAACTTCGTTATCACCTCGGAACGCTATGTTGAGATAGCAAGATCAAGCTATGTTGAAATAGCAGCATCAAGCGAAGCGATCACACTTTTTTCAGGATGTCTCAAGCGAAACCAAGAATTTTGGGAGGCAGGCTCAAACGAAACGAGCAATGTTTCAAGGATGTCTCAAGCGAAACCAATAATTCTGTGAGGATGTCTCAAGCGATTCGAGAAGCTTGTCGAGGATGTCTCAAGCGAAACAAGCATATACTCGAGGATGTCTCGAGCGATTCGAGAAGCTTGTCGAGGATGTCTCAAGCGAAACAAGCATATACTCGAGGATGTCTCAAGCGAAACAAGCATATACTGAAGGATGTCTCAAGCGAAACGATACGTTTCTTAAGGATGTCTCAAGCGAAAACAGCAATTCTGTGAGGATGTCTCAAGCGAAACCAAGAATTTTGGGAGGCAGGCTCAAACGAAACGAGCAATATTTCAAGGATGTCTCAAGCGAAACCAGCAATTCTGCGAGGATGTATCAAGCGATTCGAGAAGCTTGTCGAGGATGTCTCAAGCAAAGCAAGCATATACTCGAGGATGTCTCAAGCGAAACAAGCTTATACTGAAGGATGTCTCAAGTGAAACGATACGTTTCTTAAGGATGTCTCAAGCGAAAACAGCAATTATGTGAGGATGTCTCAAGCGAAACCAAAAAAAATGGGAGGCATACTAAAACGAAACGAGCAATGTTTCAAGGATGTCTCAAGCGAAACCAGCAATTCCGTGAGGATGTCTCATGCGATTCGACAATCTTGTCGAGGATGCCAAGCGAAACTAGCATATACTCGAGGATGTCTCAAGCGATTCGAGAAGCTTGTCGAGGATGTCTCAAGCGAAACAAGCATATACTCGAGGATGTCTCAAGCGAAACAGGCATATACTGAAGGATGTCTCAAGCGAAACGATACGTTTATTAAGGATGTCTCAAGCGAAAACAGCAATTCTGTGAGGATGTCTCAAGCGAAACCAAAATTTTTTGGAGCGATGCCGAGGTGGCGCAGACCAATTAACATGGCGGCGCGACCGCACGCAAACGACGACGACGACGACGACGACGGTGGCACCGCAACCGTTGTGGCTCGAGCTTTCCGAGCCTGTCGAGCTGCAGACTCCAAGCCTTCGAGCCTCGAGCCTCAGCCTGCCCGTGCGAGCCTTCGAGCCCGTGACTCTGATCATGGGCGCCGCCGCTTCCTCCGCCGAGGCCGAGGTTCCCACCGCCACGAGCTTCAAGATGTTGATCGAGGAGACCAAGAAGACCAACGAGCTCTTGGCCGAGCTCTTGAAGGAGAGCAAGAAGAACAACGAGACCCTCGAGTGGTTGGCGGACAAAGCTGGCTGCGCAGAAATGCGCCAGTGCCACTCGAGCGGCGAGGCCACGGACTCGGCGAGAATGACGAGCGCGCGCCAGCGTGGCGAGAGCGCCGCTTGGGGCAAGAACAGCAAGCTGCAGATGCTCGAGGCGGTTCTCAAGAAAGGCGGCCTCGAGAGGACGCCAAGGACACGAGAAGGGCCGAGATGCTCGCGGTCGTCTTCTTCAAGACCCTCATCGAGGGCAGCGAGGCGCATTGCAACCCCTTCGACCCCCAGGACACAAGCTGCAACGAGTTGTGGAAGTACTGCCCAAGCTTCCGCAAGGAGCTCCTGGACGAGGCGAGAGCCATGGACGAGGAGACAGCCAAGAATTTCGAGAAGGCCATCGGCGAGATCCCCCAGGACCTCCAAGCGCGTTTCGAGAGGATTCTCCCGCTCGACAAGCAGTTCCGCCCGGTGCTGCCGAGCAGCGAGGGCGCCGAGGAGCACAAGCCGCTTCTCATTTTGCCCGAGAAGGCCGAGGAGTACTTCACCTTCGGGTGGGACAAGGATGCCAAGGACAATCGAGTCACTATGACCGACGCGGTCGTCAGGTGGGTCGAGCAGATCGCCGAGACTGCTTCGAGCAAGTACGTGGTCGACGAGCACGCGTGCAAGGCCAAGCGCGCCAAGCTCGACATAGATGAAGAGGCCAAGGGGAAGTGCAAGAAGGAGACCGCATTCGCCCAGGAGTTCCACTCGAGGAAATTCCCCAATAATTTCGAGATTCGCAAGGAGGCCAAGGAGAAGCGCGAGCCCGAGAAGCCCGATCGAGAGGCCCGAGGCTCACGAGAGGCCTGGTCGAGGAGTGATGGGCGAGCAAGGCCCAGCTTCCTCGAGATCAGTTTTGCAAGGAGCGAGCGGCGATGAGCGCCCAGCTCCCTCGAGTTTTTCGAGAGGCGTTCTCCGAGAGGCTTCGTCAGCCCCCTCTCAAGAGTAAAATCGAGCGTGACTCCATCGAGGCTCGATCCTCGATCGATCTTCGGATCGAGGCTCCGAAAGCCTCGGGCCATCGTTGATCCGAGATCACATGATCTCGGATCCCTGGCCCGAGAACTCTGGACTCTCGATCGGAGGATCGATCCAGGATCGACCCTCTGTCTCAATGTCTCCCTCCTCTTCGAGGCGCGATCCTCGATAGATCTTCGGATCGAGGCTCCGAGAGCCTCGAGCCATCGTTGATCCGAGATCACAAGATCTCGGATCCCTGGCTCGAGAATCTTGGACTCTCGATCCGAGGATCGATCGAGGACGGAGGGGGGAGGGAGGAGAGGAACTCTCGAGCGACGCAAGCAATTGCTCGAGGATATCGCAAGCGAAACGAGATATTCGCCGAGGATGTCTCAAGCGAAACAAGGAGGATGTCTGAAGCAAAGCGAGGAATTTTCGAGGATGTCTCAAGCGAAACGCGAGATTTGTTTGAGGATGTCTCAAGCGAAACAAGGAGGATGTCTCAAGCAAAGCGAGGAATTTTCGAGGATGTCTCAAGCGAAACGCGAGATTTGTTTGAGGATGTCTCAAGCGAAACAAGATATTGCTAGAGGACGTTGGAGGGGGGAGGGGGGGAGAGAGAGAGAGAGAGAGAGAGAGAGAGAGAGAGAGAGAGAGAGAGAGAGAGAGAGAGAGAGAGAGAGAGAGAGAGAGAGAGAGAGAGAGAGAGAGAGAGAGAGAGAGAGAGAGAGAGAGAGAGCGAGAGAGAGAGAGAGAGAGAGAGAGAGAGAGAGAGAGAGAGAGAGGAGAGAGAGAGAGAGAGAGAGAGGAGAGAGAGAGAGAGAGAGAGAGAGAGAGAGAGAGAGAGAGAGAGAGAGAGAGAGAGAGAGAGAGAGAGAGGAGAGAGAGAGAGAGAGAGAGAGAAGAGAGAGAGGGAGGAGAGAGAGAGAGAGGAGAGGGAGAGGAGGGGGAGCGAGCGAGGAGGGAGGGAAGGGGGGGGGGGCGGAGGGGGGGGGGGAAGAGGGGGGGGGAGGGAGGGGGGGGAGGATGGAAGCGGCGGCGGCGACGGCAGCGACGACGGGGGCAGCGACGACGGCGGCGTCGTCGTCGTCGCTGTCGTCGTCGTCGGCGTCGTGGTCGTCGTCGTCGTCGCCGTCGTCGTCGTCGCCGTCGCCGTCGTCGTCTCTGCCGGCGTCGCTGCCGCCGTCGCTGCCGTCGCCCCTTTCTCCCTTCCCCCCTCCCTCTCTCCTTCCCCCCCGCGCAGCGACGAGCGTCGAGGCAAGCCTCGAACCTCGACGCTCTCGAGCTCCAGTGGGCCTCGAGCTGAGATCTCGAGACTGCAAGGGCCTCGGGCCTCGGTGGACCTTCGAGGGGCGCAAGGGGGCGCCAAGAGGATCTCCGAGAAGGATTCCAGGAGAACCCCTGCAAGATTGCAAGGATGTTTCAGGCGAAACGAGCTTGTCTTCTTCTTGGCCTCTTGCTCTTCCTTCTCTTCCTTTCCTGCCTCCTACTTCCTTCTCGGTGTCTCTCTCGCCCTCTGTTTCTCTCGCCTTTTCTTTCTTGTTTTTCTCTCTCTCTCTCTCTCTCTCTCTCTCTCTCTCTCTCTCTCTCTCTCTTTCTCTCTTTCTCCTCTTTCTCTCTCTCTCTCTCTCTCTCTCTCTCTCATCTCGCTCTCTCTCTCTCTCTCCTCTCTCTCTCTCTCTCGCTCTCTCTCTCGCTCTCTCCTCTCCTCTCTCCTCTCTCTCTCTCCTCTCTCTCTCTCTCTCTCTCTCTCTCTCTCTCTCTCCTCCCTCTCTCTCTCCCTCTCTCTCTCTCTCTATATATATATATATATATATCCCAATGCGCCCCTGAACTTGCTTATCCCTGGGGTTGATTATCCATGGAAAGCGAGGCGCATGAGCTACCCTACACGAGCACTCACAAAAAAATCAGAAAGCGCTTGTAAGTTAAATCTATTTTTTTTTTTTTGCTATGTTTCTTCCTCTTCTATTCTCCTTCTTTGTTCTTAATTTATATCTTTATTTCTGTAGATTGTCTTTATTTCTTTGTTTTTTCCCCTCTGCCCCCATGCCCCCCTGAACTTGTTTATCCCTGGTGTTGATTATCCATGGCAAGCGAGGCGCATGAGCTACCCTACACGAGCGCTCAACAAAAAAAAAAAAAAAAAAAAAAAAAAAGCGCTTGTAAATGAAATCTAATAGATTTGAAACTTGAATTTGTTACTTGTAGTCTTCCTCTTCTCTTCTCCTTCTGTTTTCTTAATTTATATGTTTATGTCTTCATATATTTCTTTATTTCTTTCGTTTTTTGTTTTTTTTTTTTTTCATCCCCCCGCGCCCCCCTGAACTTGCCCATCCCTGGCGTTGATTATCCGTGGCAAGTGCGGCGCATGAGCTACCCTACACGAGCACTTAAAACATCCATTTTCATAAAGCGCTTATAAATAAAATCTGATAGATTTGAATCTTGAAAGTTTTGCTTTTCCTCTTCCCCTGCTCTTCTACTTCTCCTCCTCATTTCTTCTTGTCCTTTTCCTTTCTAATATTTCTTTTATGTATTTCCCTCAACTCTCTCTTTGTTTTCTTTATTTCTCTCTTTATATCCCCCCCCCCCCCCCCCCCCCCCCCCCCCCCCCCATGCGCCCCTGAAACTGCTTATCCCAGGGGTTGATCATCCACGGAAAGTGAGGCGCGTGATCTCGAACGTCCTCTCAGCCTAATCAGGGCGGCTTGAAATGATATCAATAGATAGGAAACTTGATTTTTGTTGCTTGTCCCCTTCCTCTCCTCTTCTACTTGTCCTCTTGACTTTTTCTTATCCTCTTCATTTTCATTCTTCCCTCTATCTCTCTCTCTCTCTCTCTTCATCTCTTCTCTCATCTCTCTCTCTCTCCTCTCTCTCTTCTCTCTCTCTCTCTCTCTCTCATCTCTCTCCCCCCATGCCCCCCCCCCCCCCCCCCCCCCCCCCCCTGAACTTGTTTATCCCTGGGGTTGATTATCCATGGACAATCTGATCTGTTATATATGTATATATATGTATATGTAAATATATCCTCTCTGTATTTTTCTATATGTTTCTCTATCTCTCTCCCCTCTTGCTCCTCTCCTGTCTTCTCCTTTCCTCTCCTCCTCTCCTTCCTCTCTTGCTTTTCTTATCTCCTCTCTCTCTCTCTCTCTCTCTCTCATCGCTCTCTCCTCTCTACTCTCTCTCTCTCTCATCTCTCTCTCATCCTCGTCCTCTCTCTCCCTCTCTCCTCTCTCCCTCTCTCCTCCCTCTCCCTCTTCTCTCTCCTTCTCTCTCTCTCTCTCTCTCCTCTCTCTCTCTCTTCCCTCCCCTCTCTCTCCTCTCTTCTCTCTTTTTTTCTCTCTCTCTCTCTCTCACATCTCTCATCTCTCTCTCTCTTCTCTCTCTCTTCTCTTATCTCTCTTTCTCTCGTCTCACTCTTTCTCTCTTATCTTCTCTTTCCTTCTCTCTCTCTCTCTCTCTCTCTCATCTCTCTCTCTCTCTCTCTCTCTCTCTCTCTCTCTCTCTCTCTCTCTCTCTCTCTCTCTCTCTCTCTCTCTCTTTCTTCCTTCACCCGAGGATGTCTCAAGCGGAACGCGTTTGTTCTGGAATGTTTCAAGCGCAACGGGAAATCGATCCGTAGTTGCTTCATTGCTCAAGCTTTCAAGTTACGAGCGTTCGACCCCGACGCGCCAGGGCGCCCCGGCTAGAACCTCGAGGATGTCTCAGCCGAGCTTCATCGAGCAAGAGGCACGCGCCAAGCTACCCCAGCGTGCCAACGCCGAGAATCCCGATAAGGTCGAGAAGCCTAAGAAACCTGAAGCGCGAGAACCTCAAGAAGGAGGAGAAACCGCTTCAGGGCGCCAAGGGAAGCGGCAGCGAGAAGCCGCTCGAGGACGACAAGGGCCAGAAGCGCGGCAGACACCTGCGCGAGATCTCGAGCAGCAGTGACAACGAGGAGAAGCGAGCCTGGCAGAGAGCCAAGCGCCACAAGTCGGCACCGCAGCCCGAGGACGAGGAACCCGAGGACGACGAGCCCGAGGGCGAGGGGCCCGAGGACGACGACCCCGAGTCGGTCCACACGCCTGCCCTACACTTGCTGCCCGAGCGGCCCCAGCGCATGCGGGCGCTCGAGGGCCCGCCCTAGCATCGCCCAAGCCTTCTCGAGATAGCCGAGGCTCGTCTCATTCGAGGAATTTTAGTAAAGCGACGCTTCTTGCAGGGAAAACATTTCGAGAGCCTCGAGGAAGCCAAGAGAACCCCAAGAGGACAATAATTTCTTCAAGAGCCGCCACCCCAAAGGGAGAACAGGAGCACGAGGGGGGAGGATGAGGAGGAGGAGGAGGGGGAGGAGGAGGAGGAAGAGGAGGCCAGGAAGATTCCAGCGAAAAAAGCAACTGTTCAAGGAATTCTCCAGCGAAGCGAGCAATTATTGCAGCGAAACAAGCATGCATTCGAGGATGCTTCAAGCGAAATAAGCAATTATTTGAGGACGTCTTAAGCAATTGTTCGAGGATGTCAAGCAAGGAGGTACAAACGCCAAGAAAACGCAGGGCGAACTTAGGAAAAGGACAACAAGAGAACCCCGAGAAACCCAAGAGGACACCAAGAGAACCCCAAGAGACCGAACAACAAGCTCCGTGGCCATTTGGTGGCTCAAGATTTCGAGCTCTTCAAGATAACTTACTTGCTCCAAGTCGACAATGAACCAACGGTCTCGATCGAGATCGCCGAGATCCATGGCTGACCGCCACGAGAGCCGTTGGCGAGACATCTTCCCCGAGAACGCCGCTCTTCTCCCGAGAGATTGGCGAGCAATCTTTCCCGAGGAGAGCCTCCCATTTGAGAGCGCCCAAGACATGTTCGAGGGGCTGCGGCAAGAGCTCGGGCCCCCACGGCCGCCCGAGAACACGCAGCAGCACCTGACCGAGAACGCGCAGCAGCACGAGGCCGAGGTCGAGCACAGCGGCGACGAGCACGAGGCCGAGGCCGAGAGTCCGAAATTTCGAGAGTCCGAGATGCCCAAGGACGCCGGGAGCGAGACCGCCGAGCTCGACGAGGAGGACAGCAGGCCCCAGGAGCTAGCGCCCGAGGAGAGCAAGCGCCAGGAGCAACTGCCCGAGGAGAGCTCTCGAGAGCCCGAGGTGCCCGACGACGAGGACAGCAATCGCCAGGAGCTCGTGCCCGAGGAAGTCAAGCGCCAGGAGCTCTTGCCCGAGGAGAGCAAGCGCCTCGGAGAGGAATCCGAGGCTTACGTTGTTTTCTCCAGCCCCGACACTGGGGCGACCGAGCCCGCCTCAGACGCCGAGGCGCTAGCCTTCGCGTCGCATGGGCATAAGCAGAGCCAGTGGGACCTCGAGGGGCGCTCAAGTTAGACACCGACGCCCACAGTGCTTCGAGAAAACAACGAGGAGAGCGTCGAGACGGGGCCAAGGATTATCTAACGGCCTTAAGCGAAGGAGGAGCAGGAGGAGGAGGAGGAGGAGCAGCAGGAGGAGGAGGAGGAGGAGGAGGGAGAGGAGGAGGAGGAGGAGGAGGAGGAGGCAAGAGGAGGAGCAGGAGCGAAGCAATATATTTTCAGAGGATGTCGCCAGCAAGCAAACATTTATTCGAGGATGCCTCGGGCGAAACAAATAAGTTTGCAAGGATGTCTCGAGCGGGCCAAATAATCATTTCAAGGGTGCTTAAAGCAAAACAAGAAATAGCTTGATAATGTTTCAAGCGAAATAAACAATCGCCTCAGGATGTCTCAAGCGAAATAGCCAATAGTATAAGGATGTCTCAAGCAATTGTTAGACGAGGTCTCCAAGGAAACAAGCATATATTCGAGGATGCCTCCAGCAAAACAGAAGATCTGCCGAGGATGCCCCAAGCGAAGCAAACATTTATTCGAGCATGTCACCAGCGAAGCTAAGGTATTTCGAGGATGTCTCAAGCAAGGCGAACGTGCTTTCGCGGATGTCTTTCTCCGTAGCTCACTCGAGCTCAAGACTTTTGAGTGCGAGCGAGAAACGCACCCAGAACGAGCAAACCCGAAGCGGCATGGCCAATCAAGTGACGGCGCCCAAGAAGCCAGCGCAGGCCGCGAGGGGGTCCAAGCCCACTGCCGTCAAGAAGCCAGCGCAGGCAGTTTCGAGGGGATCCAAGCCGACAGTCCCGAAGAAGCCGTCGAGGGCGCAGATCGAGAGGAAGACGAGCGCCGACAAGCTCGACGCAGTCGTCCAGGTCGAGACGGAGGTCATGATGGAGACGACGCTCAAGCCCGAGAGTTCATGGAGCGAGACGGAGATCGAGACCCACCTCGACCCCGCCCAAGAGGCCGAGCTTCATGCCTCTTGGAGGGCCGAGAGGTTCAACTCGGGCGAGCTCACGGGGCTCCAGGGCGACGAGCCCCAGCCACGCTAGGTTAGCCGAGGCCAGCAGTCTAGCGATGCTTAGCGAGAGAAAAAATCTCGAGAGCCTCAGCCTCGAGGCTCGACCCTCGATGAAATCTGGAGAGCCCCAGGAGAACAAGCATTTGTTCAAGGATGTCTCTAGCAAATGAACAACTGTTCAAGGATGTGTCAAGCGAAACAAGCAATTATTTCAAGGATGTCTCAAGGATGTCTCAAGGTCAAGACTGTCTCGAGGATGTCTTAAGCGAAACAAGCATATACTGAAGGATGTCTCAAGCGAAACGATACGTTTCTTAAGGATGTCTCAAGCGAAAACAGCAATTCTGTGAGGATGTCTCAAGCGAAACCAAGAATTTTGGGAGGCAGACTCAAACGAAACGAGCAATGTTCAAGGATGTCTCAAGCGAAACCAGCAATGTTGCGAGGATGTCTCAAGCGATTCGAGAAGCTGGTCGAGGATGTCTCAAGCGACAAAGCAAGCATATACTCTAGGATGTCTCACGCGATTCGAGAAGCTTGTCGAAGATGTCTCAAGCGAAACAAGCATATACTCGAAGATATCTCAAGCGAAACAAGCATATACTGAAGGATGTCTCTAGCAAATGAACAACTGTTCAAGGATGTGTCAAGCGAAACAAGCAATTATTTCAAGGATGTCTCAAGGATGCCTCAAGGTGTTTCAAGACTCCCTCGAGGATGCCCTAAGCGAAACAAGCAATCATTCGAAGAATGCATCCAGCGAGATGAGCAATACTTTGAGGATATCTCATGCGAACTACATCATATTTCATTGTTTGATTGATGATTTCTTTCATTGTTCCTTCTTTCTTTTTCCTTTGCTTCTTTCTCCCTCTATGTTTTGCCCATCTCCCCCCCTCTCCCCGCCTGAACTTGTTCACCCCTGGGGTTGATTGTCCGTGGAAAGCGAGGCGCATGAGCTACCCTACAACACGAGCACTGAAAAAATCAATTTTTAGAAAGCGCTTGTAAATTAAATCTAATAGATTTGGAACATGAAATGTTTGCTCTTTGTATTCCTCTTCTCTTCTCCTTCTTTTTTCTCAATTTATATTTTTATTTATTTCTATATTTCTTCATGTCTTCTTTTGTTTTGTTTCCCTCTCTCTCTCTCCCCCATGCCCCCCTGAACTTGTTTATCCCCGGCGTTGGTTATCCATGGCAAGTGGGGCGCATGAGCTACCCTGCACGAGCACTTAAACACATCAATTGTCATAGAGCGCGTTTAAATAAAATCTGATAGATTTGAATCTTGATTGTTTTGTTTTCCCTCCTCATCTCTCCTTGTCCTTTCCCTTTTTTTTATATATAAAAAAAACAAAAATATTTCTTGCATGCATGTCCCTCAACTCTCTCTTTATGTTCTTTGTTTCTCTCTATATACCGTTCTCTCCCCCCATGCGCCCCTGAACTCGTTTATCCCTGGGGTTGATTATCCGCGGAAAGTGAGGCGCGTGAGTTCCTACGCGAACACTTTTTTTTTTTTTTGAAAAAAAAATAGTCATAAAGCGCTTGTAAATAAACTATAACAGATTTGGAACTTGAAATTGTTGTTTTTTCCTCTTCCTCTCCTCTTCTACTTCTCCTATTGAATTGTTCTTCTCCTCTTCATTTTCATTTTCATAATATTATATATATATATATATATATATATATATATATTTTTTTTTTTTTTTTTTGTTTTCTCTCTCTCTCTCTCTCTCTTCCTTCCAAAAAAAAAAAAAAAAAAAAAAAAGGGGTGGTTGGGGTCTCTCTCTCTCTCTCCCTGCTCTTCTATCTCTCTGTCTCTCTCCCCCCCATGCCCCCCTGAACTTGTTTATCCCTGGGGTTGATTACCCATGGAAAATCTGATAGGTTTTGCATTTCTTTGTTAAATAATATTTTTTATAGTTATTTTTGTTATTTCCTCTCTGTCTTTTTTTCTCTATCTGTTTCTCTATCTCTCTCTCCTCTGCTCTTCTCCTGTCTTCTCCTTTCCTCTCCTCCTCTCCTTCCTCTCTTGCTTTTCATTATCTCCTCTTCTTCTTCTCTCTCTCTCTCTCTCTCTCTCTCTCTCTCTCTCTCTCTCTCTCTCTCTCTCTCTCTCTCGTCTCTCTCTCTCTCTCTCTCTCTCTCTCTCTCTCTCTCTCTCTCTCTCTCTCTCTCTCTCTCTCTCTTCTCTCTCTCTCGTCTCTCTCTCTCTCTCTCATTTTTCTCTCTCTCTCTCTCTCAGTCTCTCTCTCTCTCTCATCTCTCTCTCTCTCTCTCTCTCTCTCTCTCTCTCTCTCTCTCTATCCTCTCTCTCTCTCTCTCTCTCTCTCTCTCTCTCTCTCTCTCTCTCGTCTCTCTCTATCTCTCTCTCGCTCTCTCTTCTTCCTTCACCGAGGATTCTCAAGCTGAACGCGCTGGTTTCTGGAATGTTTCAATGCGAAACGAGAAAAAAAATCTCCGTTTTGCTTCATTGCTCAAGCCTTCAAGTTACGAGCATTCGCACCCGACGCCAGGCGCCCCGTCTAGAACCTCGAGGATGTTCTCAGCCGAGCTTCATCAGCAAAGAGGTGCGCGCCAGCTACCCCAGAGTGCCAATGCGAGAAATCCCGATTAAGGCCGAAAACTAATACTGAGCGCGAGAACCTCAAAAGGAGGAGAAAACCGCTTCAGGACGCCGAGGGAAGCGGCAGCGAGAAGCCGCTCGAGGACGACAAGGGCCAGAAGCGCGGCAGACACCTGCGCGAGATCTCGAGCAGCAGTGACAACGAGGAGAAGCGAGCCTGGCAGAAAGCCAAGCGCCGCAAGTCGGCGCCGCAGCCCGAGGACGAGGAACCCGAGGGCGACGAGCCCGAGGACGAGGGGCCCGAGGGCGACGACCCCGAGTCGGTCCACACGCCTGCTCTACACCTGCTGCCCGAGCGGCCCCAGCGCATGTGGGCGCTCGAGGGCCTGCCCTAGCATCGCCCAAGCCTTCTCGAGATAGCCGAGGCTCGTCTCATTCGAGGAATTTCAATAAAGCGACGCTTCTCGCAAGGAACACATTTCGAGAGCCTCGAGGAAGCCAAGAGAACCCCAAGAGGACAATAATTTACTTCAAGAGCCGCCACCCCAAAGGGAGAACAGGAGTACGAGGGGGGGAGGAGGAGGAGGAGGAGGAGGAGGAGGAGGGGGAGGAGGAGGAGGAAGAGGAGGACCAGGAATATTCCAGCGAAATAAGCAACTGTTCAAGGAATTCTCCAGCGAAACGAGCAATTATTGCAGCGAAACAAGCATGCATTCGAGGATGTTTCAAGCGAAATAAGCAATTATTTGAGAACGTCTGAAGCAATTGTTCGAGGACGTCTCAAGCAAGGAGGTGCAAGCGCCAAAAAAACGCAAGGGGAACTTAGGAAAAGGACAACGAGAGAACCCCGAGAAACCCAAGAGGACACCAAGAGAACCCCAAGAGACCGAACAACAAGCTCCGTAGCCATTTGGTGGCTCAAGATTTCGAGCTCTCCAAGATAACTTACTTGCTCAAAG
Organism: Prorocentrum cordatum; assembly: GCA_963575745.1. Classification (NCBI taxonomy): domain Eukaryota; class Dinophyceae; order Prorocentrales; family Prorocentraceae; genus Prorocentrum; species Prorocentrum cordatum. Next base: position 232,216 of record CAUYUJ010017423.1, read on the forward strand.
TCGACAATGCACCAACGGTCTCGATCGAGATCGCCGAGATCCATGGCTGACCGCCACGAGAGCCGTTGGCGAGACATCTTCCCCGAGAACGCTGCTCTTCTCCCGAGAGATTGGCGAGAAATCTTTCCCGAGGAGAGCCTCCCATTTGAGAGCGCCCAAGACATGTTCGAGGGGCTGCGGCAAGAGCTCGGGCCCCCACGGCCGCCCGAGAACACGCAGCAGCACCTGGCCGAGAACGCGCAGCAGCACGAGGCCGAGGTCGAGCACAGCGGCGACGAGCACGAGGCCGAGGCCGAGAATCCGAAATTTCGAGAGTCCGAGATGCCCAAGGACGCCGGGAGCGAGACCGCCGAGCTCGACGAGGAGGACAGCAGGCCCCAGGGGCTAGCGCCCGAGGAGAGCAAGCGCCAGGAGCAACTGCCCGAGGAGAGCTCTCGAGAGCCCGAGGTGCCCGACGACGAGGACAGCAATCGCCAGGAGCTCGTGCCCGAGGAAGTCAAGCGCCAGGAGCTCTTGCCCGAGGAGAGCAAGCGCCTCGGAGAGGAATCCGAGGCTTACGTTGTTTTCTCCAGCCCCGACACTGGGGCGACCGAGCCCGCCTCAGACGCCGAGGCGCTAGCCTTCGCGTCGCATGGGCGCAGGCAGAGCCAGCGGGACCTCGAGGGGCGCTCAAGTTAGACACCGACGCCCACAGTGCTTCGAGAAAACAACGAGGAGAGCGTCGAGACGGGGCCAAGGATTATCTAATGGCCTTAAGCGAAGGAGGAGCAGGAGGAGGAGGAGGAGCAGCAGGAGGAGGAGGAGGAGGAGGGAGAGGAGGAAGAGGAGGAGGAGGAGGAGGAGGAGCAAGAGGAGGAGCAGGAGCGAATCAAGACATTTTCCGAGGGTGTCGCCAGCAAGCAAACGTTTATTCGAGGATGCCTCAAGCGAAACAAATAGGTTTGCAAGGATGTCTCGAGCGGGCAAAATAATCATTTCAAGGGTGCTTGAAGCAAAATGAGAAATAGCTTGATAATGTTTCAAGCGAAATAAACAATCGCCCCAGGATGTCAAGCGAAATAGCCAATAGTAGAAGGGTGTCTCAAGCAATTGTTGGACGAGGTCTCCAAGGAAACAAGCATATATTCGAGGATGTCTCCAGCAAAATAGAAGATCTGCCGAGGATGTCCCAAGCGAAGCACAAATTTATTCGAGCATGTCACCAGCGAAGCTAAGGTATTTCGAGGATGTCTTCAAGGATTTGCCTGCTTCGGTGGAGAAGTCTTTTCTCCGTAGCGTCACTCGAGCTCAGATTTTGGTGCGCAGCGAGAAACGCACCCAAACGAGCATGCCCGAAGCGGCCATGGCCATCAGTGACGGCGTCAGAAGCCAGCGCAGGCCGCGGGGAGTCCAAGCCTACTGTCGTCCAGAAGCCAGCGCAGGCATTTTCGATGGAATCAAGCCGACTCTCGAAGAATCCGTCGAGGGCGCAGATCGAGAGGAAGGCGAGCACCGACAAGCTCGACGCAGTCGTCCAGGTCGAGACGGAGGTCAAGATGGAGACGACGCTCAAGCCCGGGAGTTCATGGAGCGAGACGGAGATCGAGACCCACCTCGACCCCACCCAAGAGGCCGAGCTTCATGCCTCTTGGAGGGCCGAGAGGTTCAACTCGGGCGAGCTCACGGGGCTCCAGGGCGACGAGCCCCAGCCTCGCTAGGTTAGCCGAGGCCAGCAGTCTAGCGATGCTTAGCGAGAGAAAAAATCTCGAGAGCCTCAGCCTCGAGGCTCGACCCTCGATGAAATCTGGAGAGCCCCAAGAGAACAAGCATTTGTTCAAGGATGTCTCTAGCAAATGAACAACTGTTCAAGGATGTGCCAAGCGAAACAAGCAATTATTTCAAGGATGTCTCAAGGATGTCTCAAGGTGCTTCAAGACTGTCCCGAGGATGTCTTAAGCGAAACAAGCATATACTGAAGGATGTCTCAAGCGAAGCGATACGTTTCTTAAGGGTGTCCCAAGCGAAAACAGCAATTCTGTGAGTCCATGTCTCAAGCGAACCAAAGAATTTTGGGGAGCAACTCAAACGAACGAGCAATTGTGTCAAGGATGTCTCAAGCGAAACCCCAGCAATGTTGCGAGGAATGTCTCAAGCGAATTCGAGAAGGCTGGTCGCGGGATTTGTCTCAGCGAAGCAGCCATATACCAGATCATGTCTCGCGCGATTCAGAAGCTTGTCGAGCTCATTCCTCAAGCGAAACAAGCATATACTCGAGATATCTCAATCGAAAACAAGCATACTGAAGATGTCTCTAGCAATGAAACAACTGTTCAATGATGTGTCAAGCGAAAACAAAGCTTATTTCAAGGATGTCCTCAAGGATGCTCAAGGTGTTCAAGACTCCCTCGAGGATGTCCTAAGCGAAACAAGCAATCATTTGAAGACTGCATCCAGCGAGATGAGCAATACTTTGAGGATATCTCATGCGAACTACATCATATTTCATTGTTTGATTGATGATTTCTTTCATTGTTCCTTCTTTATTTTTCCTTTGTTTCTTTCTCCCTCTATGTTTTGCCCATCCCCCCCCCTCTCCCCGCCTGAACTTGTTTATCCCTGGGGTTGATTATCCGTGGAAAGCGAGGCGCATGAGCTACCCTACAACACGAGCACTGAAACAAATGAATTTTCAGAAAGCGCTTGTAAATTAAATCTAATAGATTTGGAACATGAAAGGTTTGCTCTTTGTATTCCTCTTCTCTTCTCCTTCTTTTTTTTCTTAATTTATATTTTTATTTCTTTATATATATTTCTTTATGTCTTCTTTTGTTTTGTTTCCCTCTCTCTCCCCCCATGCCCCCCTGAACTTGTTTATCCCTGGTGTTGATTACCCATGGCAAGCGGGGCGCGCGAGCTACCCTGCACGAGCACTTAAACAAATCAATTGTCATAAAGCGCGTTTTCAATAAAATCTGATAGATTTGAATCTCGTTTTTTTTTTGTTTTCGCCCTTCATCTCCCCCGGTCCTTTTTTTTTTTTTTTTTTTTTTTTTTTTTGTATATATATATATATATATATTGCATGTATGTCCCTCAACTCTCTCTTCATTTTCTTTGTTTCTCTCTATATACCGTTCTCTCCCCCCATGCGCCCCTGAACTTGTTTATCCCTGGGGTTGATTATCCGCGGAAAGCGAGGCGCGCGAGCCCCTACACGAGCACTTTTTTTTAAAAAAAAAAAATAATCATAAAGCGCTTGTAAATAAAATATAACAGATTTGGAACTTGAAATTGTTGCTTTTCCTCTTCCTCCCCTCTTCTACTTCTCCTCTTGAATTGTTCTTCTCCTCTTCATTTTCATTATTTATGTTTTTTTTTTTGTTTTATATATGCATTTTTTTTTGTTTTCCTCTCTCCCTCTCTCTCTCTCTCTGTCTCTCTCCCCCCATGCCCCCCTGAACTTGTTTATCCCTGGGGTTGATTATCCATGGAAAATCTGATAGGTTTTTTTTTTGGGGGGGGAACAATATATTATTTCCTCTCTGTCTGTTCTCTCTCTCTCTCTCTCTCTCTCTGTTTCTCTATCTCTCTCTCCTCTTGCTCCTCTCCTGTCTTCTCCTTTCCTCTCCTCCTCTCCTTCCTCTCTTGCTTTTCATTATATCCTCTTCTTCTTCTTCTCTCTCTCTCTCTCTCTCTATCTCTCTGTCTCTCCTCCCCCCCGTGCCCCCTGAACTTGTTTACCCTGGGGTTGATTATCCATGAAAATCTGAATAGGTTTTTTTGGGGGGGGAAAACAATATATTATTTCCTCTCTGTCTGTTCTCTCTCTCTGTTTCTCTATCTCTCTCTCCTCTTGCTCCTCTCCTGTCTTCTCCTTTCCTCTCCTCCTCTCCTTCCTCTCTTGCTTTTCATTATCTCCTCTGCTTCTTCTTTTCTCTCTCTCTTTCTCTCTCTCTCTCTCTCTCTTCTCTCTCCTCTCTCGTCTCCTCTCTCTCTCTCTTCTCTCTCTCTCGTTCTCCTCTTTCTCTCTTTCTCTCATTTATGTTCTCTCTTCTTCTCTTTCTCTCTTCTCTCTTTCTCTCGTTCTCTCTTTCTCTCTCTCTCTCTCTCTCTCTCTCTCTCTCTCTCTCTCTCTCTCTCTCTCTCTCTCTCTCTCTCTCTCTCTCTCTCTCTCTTTTCTTCCTTTCACCCGAGTATGCTCAAGCGAACGCGTTTGTTTCTGGAATGTTCCAAGCGAAACGAGAAATCTATCCGTAGTTGCTTCATTGCTCAAGCCTTCAAGTTACGAGCATTCGACCCCGACGCGCCAGGGCGCCCCGGCTAGAACCTCGAGGATGTCTCAGCCGAGCTTCATCAAGCAAGAGGTGCGCGCCAAGCTACCCCAGAGTGCCAACGCCGAGAATCCCGATAAGGTCGAGAAGCCTAAGAACCTGAAGCGCGAGAACCTCAAGAAGGAGGAGAAACCGCTTCAGGGCGCCAAGGGAAGCGGCAGCGAGAAGCCGCTCGAGGA
>CAUYUJ010017424.1:0-30919 GCA_963575745.1 Prorocentrum cordatum
TTTAGTAAGATGTGATTAGAGCTGGATCGAGCTTTAGTAGGGTTCAATTAGAGCTTGATCTATAATAAGCTTCTGTCAGAGTTGGACCGAGCCTTAGTACGATTCAGTTAGAGCTGGATCGGGCTATAGTGGCATTCGATTCTTCACGCTCTGGTAGCGGAGTCTGGGGCGCCTGGGTCAAGAGGGCAGCATACAGGCAAGGGAGCCACTACATCACGTCTGATCCCAGGCTCAATTCTGCACAACAGTGCAACGATTTCCTCCAGGCATGGAGCAAAGCGGAATTCGACGCCTACAAGATGGATAAAGAGTACCAGCTCCACGTTGACTGGCCGAGTGTCATGGAGAAACACCGCAAATTCATGCAACGCGACGCCAGACCGCGCACCGCCGGCGGGACCGTCAGCAGTGGCCGCCCACCCCCATGGACCGCTGCAGGCAAGGAGGCTGCACGGGCAGCCCCGCCAGACCAGTGGACAGGGGCATCCAGCTCAGGCTCGTCGTGGCGTGCATGGCAGTCCTGGGACGCGTGGGGGGCACCAAAGTGCGTCACGGACCGACACGGACCAGAAGGCGAAGGGCAAGCGTTACTCCCCCTGAGGAGAACACCAGTACGCTGACAAGCGCCCGCGGGGTTGGGACTCCCGACCCAGATGGCGGGGGCGCAACCTGGACCCGCCCGGGTCTCGGCCATCCCCCCCAGGCGTGAAGAGGGCTGCAACGCTCGCCGACGCGGCCCACCAACCCACGTGCTGCCTGCCGCGCGCAGCACTTACCACCTCCCCCCTCCCTGCCCGGCATGCGCCGCACCCCCCCTCCCCAGTCGGTTTCATCCGCAGCGCCCGGCTTGTGCCGCAATGCCCTGTGCTACCTCCTTTGGGGCGGAGGAGCGCCAATACCCTTGCGCTGCGCGTTTAGACAGCCCACGCTGGTCTCGTGGACCTAGCAGTGCCCTGCCTCGACCCATTACGTGCTACCTTCGCGGGGGCGAGGGACGCCAGTGAGCGTCGCTGATAGACAGCCCTCGCTGGAGACGTGGACCTTGCCAGGCCCTTTCGCCCCCGCTGCCGATCGCTGCGCGGGAGTGTGGCCGCAGCCTCCATCACGGAGGCCGCCGCCGGCATGGACTCTAGGGTCGTCTGTGCCCTCCCTGGGCTGCCCACTTTGGACGACAGTGACCGGTGGCTGAAATAACCCACCCCCTGCCCTCCACCCTTTCTGGCACTGTGTACGGCAGTGGTCGGAGCAACCAGCTGCCGCACTGCCAGCGCTCAGCCCCATTCGCCTCATGGGCTACGGGGTCGTCGGTGCCACCCCTCCAGGGCAGCCTACTTTGGGCGGCAGAGACCGGTGGCTGAAATAACCCACCTCCTGCGCTCCACCTCTTTGATAGCATATTGTACGGCAGCGGGTGGGGGTCGAAGTACCGCTCCGCCCGCGATCAGACACATTCCCATGTGGTGTGGAAGCTCCTCGCGTGGACGATCGGGATCGCCTGCACAGTTCAGCGGCCACTGGCTGCGCCTCCTCTTCCCTATCATTCACAATGTCTCTGCGGCTTTTGGCTGCGCCCCCCACCTGACTCATTCGCAATGTCTCTGCGGCTCTTGGCTGCGCCCCCCATCTAGTTCGCTAAGATCGCACCAATCACTGCGAGTCAGGCGACTGGGTACACCCCCCGCGCCCTGGGCTGTGGCGGCGCCCCCTCCTCCTCCTTCTCCTCCTCCTCTCCCCCTTCATTCACATTGTCTCTGCGGCTTTTGGCTGCGCCCCCCACGCGGAGTGTGTTGCGATCGCAGAAGTGCTTCCGCGCTGAGTCGGTCCGTGCATGGATGCCCAGGGCGCAGCGCCTGTGTCCAGCGGCATCTGGCTGCACCCCCCCCTTTCGTTCACAAGTCTCTGCGGCTCTTGGCTGCACCCCCCCGCGATCAAAGGCAGTGATAGCATCGTGCGAGGATATTGTGACCAGGGGAACAGTGTCGACCAAACCCAGCAGGTCAGCACGCGGAGCTGTGGACAGGCTGCTGGCAGCGGTATGCCTACCCATGCCCCGGTCGCATCCGTCCTCCGCTGGGGCAGCGTGGCAGGTGGTGGACGGGGGTGGTACCACGCACCACGCCGTATGAGCGGCTTGTATCGCGTGGTTCAGCCTTCAGCGGACAGGTGGTTGCCCTCCTCGGTGCAGCCACGCGCCTTGCCTTCGCCAGGACATCGCATTGTTGGGCCCCCGGACCTCGTGTGCCGGATACGATGTGGATACTGGCTATCGGCTGGCTGCCAGCCTGCGTACGCTGTCGCGATGCGGCAGTGGTGTGGGGCCAGCTCTTCCCCGTTCACACCGCGCTCAGCGGCAGGCGGTGCCACCCCCCACCTGCGTATCGCCTTGGTTCTACGTTGACACGGTCATGGCGCTACCACAAGGACGTCGCTCTTGCTTCTTGAAAGGTGGAGATAGGCGCGTTCGCTAACCTCACTTCCGGTGTTACCTGACGTCTGGCTTCACCAGGGATTGGCCCTGCACGAATGGTTCATCCTTCTGCAGTTCATGGCCGTTCCCCCAGCAGACCAGTCTGCATCAGCCTCTGTCAGCACTTGCAACGTTGTGCCCCCGAACCGCGAGAGTCGGATACGTTGTGCGCGCGCTGGCTACAGGCTGGAGGTGGCGACGCCTCGCGTTCGCTGACGGGGTCGCCCCCCCTCTCATGTGCAAGGGCGGGCTTCAGCCGAGTTCTGCGCGAGTGAGCCATGGTGAGTGAGGCCGTTCTCTGTTCCGCCTCTCTTTTTCTTATTGACGCTTTGTGCCCCGACTGACGTCCGCAGCGGCTCTCTTGCCCCCCTTCCGGCCTCGCTTCCGCGTGTCGTTCGGCCGGAGATTGGCGCCGACAGGGCGACTTCTCCCCGCTGTTACAGTGCACATGGCCACGCTGTGCCGCCGTTGCCGCTGCTCGATGCGCCGTGGCGCCCCCGCCCGCTGGGGTGTCGGCGCTGGTCTTCGGTGTTTAAGTTGGGTCATTTTGTTCCTTGCATGTGCATGCGCCTTTTCCGCTAATTATCTTCGGTTCGCGCCCCGTTCGACGCCCCGCTCTTGACCTTTGCCAGGGAGCCGCCAACAAAAAAATCCCCACCAGCGGCGCACTCGCCGCTGGCGCTCTCGCCTGCGGCTGCTAACAAAACAGTATCCCCGCCAGCCCATCCAGTATTAGTTGCCAGGCGAGTTGCCCGAGTGAGTGAGGTGTAGCAGTGCGCAGTAAAAGGGCTGCCTAGGAAGCGTGCGCGGGCCGCAGAAGCGACTGGAACATATGTTGAATTAGTTAACGCCTGTTCTGATGCCGAGGGCAGTCTTGAGCGTCTTGGGTGCCTCGGGGACCCTCTTGAGCCCTCTCGGGGGTCTTTCGGGAGGAGCCTCTTAAACGCCCCTTGGGCGTCTCTTGGGCTGTCTGGGCGCTTATTGGGGCCCTCTTTGGGCGCTCTTGGAAGCTTTAGGGTTGGTCTTGGAACCATCTTGAAAGACGTCGATCAAAGAGGGGGGGGGTCGCAATTAGCATTGCGCCTCGAGAGTGTCAAACATCGCCTCTTGGGGCGCTCTTGGGGCGCTCTTGGAGCGCTGTTGGGCGCTCTGCGGCCGTTTTGGATGCCTCTCGGGCCCCTCTTGGAGCCCTCTGGGGCCATCTTGGAACCATCCTGAGGCTTCGGAAGGCCATCGGAAGCGAAAACGCGAGAAAGCCAAACACATTGATTTCCCGTAGGTCTTGGAATGACTTTGGGCTCTTGGTGGCCTCCTGGGGAGGTTCCGTGGCCACCTGGAGCCGCCTTAAAGCGTTTTTAGGGCTTCTTGGAGGATTTGAGGAGCCATCTGGAAGAATCTTGGACTATCTAGAACTATCCTGGAGGTCATCTTGTGCTCTCTGAGGCGTTTTTGGATCCGTCTTGGGCCATCTTGGACGCTCCAAACCCCTTTGGAACTCCCCGTCCAAGCGCATGTGAGGGGGCAAAGGGGGAGGGATAAACCCCTCCACGAAGGGGAAGAGGGGGGATGGAAGAGAAAACTCCTTAGACCTCCTACGCTCAGAGTGCTGGTGGGATTAGAGGTCAATCAAGCTCGACCATGATGCTACTAAAGTTCGATCCAGCTATGTTAGGATCTTGCTAGAGCTGGGCCGAGCCTTAGTAGGATTCAATTTCAGCTGGATGCAACTTCGGTAGGATTCACTGGCACCCCCCCCCCGGTTCTCCAGGCGCGACGCATGTTTTGCCCCCCCCCTCCCGGGTTCTGACGTGTCCAGGGATTCGTTCAAGACAAGCGTTCACGAAATGCGTTTTCTCGAAGTTACGATAGGTTCGTGCGGCGTTGGCGCGCCGTTGTCGACGGCGAAGGCGTTCAAGGTTGAATTCTGTGATGCGGGAGCACCGATGGACACGGTAACGCCACTGAACCCGACGGAACTCAACCTTGAACGATTGGGGCCGCGATCGATTCAAGGTTTAACGATCGACGCGGTGTCAAAAACTTTTGCGCGCGCGGACGATGCGCGAACCGACCGTGACCGGTGACGGCGCCAAAACCCCACCAATCTGATTTTCGGAGGATCCCAGGAGGCACCCAATATTGCTTACGTGGCCCGAAGGGACAGCGAATTACCCCTGCCCGTATTCTCGTATGTTGTAGCACGACGTATCTATTCGTGCTGTCTTTTTCGCCCTTGTCTCTCTTGACGCACATGGCGTTCGAAATACGGCATGTGTCATGGCTTCATGCTGTGTATATTGTCATATGTGTCGTTCAGGCATCCTGGCGCTGGGACCAGTACGTTGGTTGGGGGTCAGTGACTTCTTATGACGACCCTCCAGAGTATCCGTGCAATGTGAACGGGTTCGTCGCGAGTCTTGCACCTGGCATGGGTTATTACTATGATCCCGCCGCGGGGACAGGCGGGTTGTGCAGGAGTCGGTGGTTCAAAGGTGGGGTCCTGAGGGATGGGGTCTTAAAGATAGGAAGGGATCCGAGGGTTGATTCACATTGTTCGAGGCACCTCGTCCTTAGCACCCCATCCCTCACGACCCCATCTCTGAACCACCGAAGGAGTATCCATGCGGACAACGTTGAGCATCTCCGACAGGAGTACGGCTCGGAACTCTGGACCGGAGGGCCAAACGAGCGCCGCTCCGACCGCAGCACGGGCACGACGTACCTGCCCGCCGCACAGGCACAGGGACGGTGAATTCGAGACTGGGAAAATCGAGAACTGGAGAGACCAACTCTCGAAGACAACGCTGCATAAACACAAACTTTTAGAGTTCCGCGTGGATTTCTTGGATCTGCGATGGGCGCCCCCTCAGGCGCGAGGAGCGCGGCAGGGGCCGGCGCCAGGGGTGTCCAGCGTGGATCCAAGAAGTCCGCGCAGATCTCCGACAGGTTTCGTCTACGCACTTCTTCCCGGAAAGGGCTCCTGCCCAGGGTTCTCTTTTAGGAGATTTACCCCTGGTTTCGACCTGAAGAGGCGGAATTGTTTGCGATAAAGAACGAGGTGTTTTGTTGTTGTTGTTGTTGTTGCTCTGCTGCTGCTGCTGTTGCTGTCGCTGTCGCTGTTGTTGTTGCTGCTGTTGTTGATTGTTGTTGATTGTTGTTGTTGTTGTTGTTGTTGTTGTTGTTGTTGTTGTTGTTTTAGTTGCTGTTGTAATGGTTGTTGTTTTTGTTGTTGTTGTTGTTGTTGTTGATGTTGTTATTGTTGTTGTTGAACTCTCATTTCTGAAGAATAATTATTGTTGATCCCCCCTGTCCAGTGCACATGGCTTTTTCTCGATTGAAGTGCCCTTTCCCGGGCTCGCACCCGGTTTTTTATCAGGGAAAGTCTTGAGCGTCAAACTGTGTCGTTGGCCTTCGGGTTACAACAACAACGGCTCCCGCATGAGACGGCCTCACAATTTAGCCAGGAACCCCGCTCCCGCCCGAGACTTCCATTTTATTCAAGAATCGCGCGCTCGCTTGGGACTTCCTTACAATTTATTCACCAATCGCTCTCCTGGCTCTCTGGAGTCGCGCTCTCGCTGGAGATTTGCTTGCAATTTACTGAAGAATAGCGTTCTTGCGTTAGAATTTCCTGCAATTTGCCCAAGCGCCGCGCTCCCGACACCCAGGCACCCAGGAGTCGCGCTCACGTTCAGGACTCCCTCACAGATTACCCAAGAATCGGGATCTCGCTGCCCTTCGTGGCCCCGTTGCAGTCCTTCGTGGCCCCCTCGCTTTGTTTCGTGGCCCCGTTGCAGCCCTTCGTGGCCCCCTCGCTGCCCTTCGCGGCCCCGTTGCAGCTCCTCGTGGCCTCCTCGCTGCCCTTCGTGGCCCCGTTGCAGCCCTTCGTGGCCCCCTCGCTTTGTTTCGAGGCCCCGTTGTAGCCCTTCGTGGCCCCCTCGCTGCCCCTCGTGGCCCCGTCGCAGCCCTTCGTGGCCCCGTTGCAGCCCTTCGTGGCCCCCTCGCTGCCCTTCGTGGCCCCCTTGCTGCTTTTCGTGGCCCCATCTATGTATGCCCTTCGTGGCCCCCGCTCGTTCCCGCCCGTGGTGGCCCCAGATGCATGCCCTTCGTGGCCCCATTGCAGTCCTTCGTGGCCCCCTCGCTGCCCTTCCTGGCCCCATATATGTATGCCCTTCGTGGCCCCCGCTCGTTCGCGCCCGTGGTGGCCCCATGTGCATGCTCTTCGTGGCCCCATCGCTGCCCTTCGTGGCCCCGTTGCTGCCCTCAGTGGCCCCGTCCTTGCCCTCCGCGGCCCAGTATACGTATGCCCTTCGTGGCCCCCGCTCGTTCGGGCTCTTCGTGGCCCCATACGCATTCCCTTCGTGTCCCCGCTGTCGCCCTTCGTGGCTTACTTCGTGTCCTTGTGGCCCTGCTGTCGTTCTCTCTCGCTCTCGCTTTCGCTCGTCGTCGTCGTCGTCGTCGTCGTCGTGGTCGGTCCCCTGAACGTCCCTCTTGGGGTCGGGTCGACGGTCCGCGGCCGCCCCGCCGATCAGCGCTGCCGCTGGCCAGGCCGACGGTCCGCGGCCGCCCCGCCGCTTGCCGGGGCCCGGCCTGCAGGGAAGAAAGACATACCCCCAAAAGGGGTTCGATCGAAGACGAAGAAAACGGGTATAGAGGGTTTGGCAAATACGCGAGATTGGACATTCGAGCAGATAAGGGCGAACAGTCTTAAACTTGATGTTGTTGTTGTTGTTGTTGTTGTTGTTGTTGTTGTTGTTGTTGTTGTTGTTGTTGTTGTTGTTGTTGTTGTTGTTGAATATTATTACTTCTAAAGAATAATTATTGTTGGGCCCCCTGGTGCACGCCCCCCCGCCGCGCCTAGGCCGCAGCACATTTTCATCATTTTCGTGAGGAAGCCTCAGGTAAAACGATGTGATCCAGATCCGGTTGTTTTGTTGTAATCCGTTTTCCCTTGCAAAAAACACTATAAAATGACATTTCTTGTTCTAATATAATCAAATTTCAAGAATCCCTTGCAAAAAATAAGGTAAAGTGGACATTCGCGCGCGCAAGACGAAATCCTTCCAAAACCTTAGTGTTCGGAAGCGATTTTAACATAAAAACATCAAAAAACCAATGGTTTTTCAACAAAAAAATGTCAAAATCTCATCCCGCGCGCTCTTGCGGATTCGTAGGAAACCCAACACTTTTTAAACATTTCTGTCAAACGGGCTTTTGCGAGCAACTTTTTCGAACTTCTGCGACAACGGTTGCGCACCTGCCAGGGCCATCATCCCTGTCAAATAATACCATGCGGGACACATTCGTTTTTTCTTCGCGCGCGCACGCCGTCGTCGTCGGCCGCGGGGCCCTGAATAGTAGCCACGGTCGTCCGCATGCCACGAAGTGAAGTGTCCGAACGTCATAGGGCGGGAAGCTGGGTGTGGGTGGTGGCGAAGAGTCGTTTGGAAATTTGGTAGAGCTTGAACCGGCCCCCCCACAAAGTGGGGGTATTGCCCGCCTCCTATGAAAACCCTGGCACTGGTGAGAACGGAGTGTCCCCACGTGCTAGTAATTGTTGTTGTTGTTGTTGTTGTTGTTATTGTGGTTGTGGTTGTGTTTGTTGTTGTTGTTGTTGTTGTTGTTGTTGTTGTTGTTGTTGTTGTTGGATTTTCTTTTTTTTCATAATAATTATTGTTGATCCCCCCCACCGGTGCATATTGTTTTTTGTAAATCAAAGTGCACCCCTCGACGCTCGCACCCTGTTTTTTGACAGGGGAAGTCTTGATGCTCAAACTGGGCCCCTGGCCCCCGGGTTACAACAACAACGGCTCCCGCTTGAGACTTCCTTACAATTTAGCCAGGACCCCCGCTCCCGCCCGAGACTTCCTCGCATTTGATTTAGGAAATCGCGCTCTCGCTTGGGACTTCCTTACAATTTATTCACCAATCGCTCTCCTGGCTCTCTGGAGTCGCGCTCTCGCTGGAGACTTGCTTGCAATTTACTGAAGAATAGCCTTGCGTTGGAATTTCCTGCAATTTGCCCAAGCGCCGCGCTCCCGACACCCAGGCACCCAGGAGTCGCGCCCGTTGTGGCCCCAGGTGCATGCCCTTCGTGGCCCCGCTGTCGCCAGTTGTGTCCCCCTCACTGTCCTTCGTGGCCCAGTTGCTACCCTCAGTGGCCCCATAGTTGTCTTCTGTGGCCCCGCATTATCTGCACTTCGTGGCCCCCGCTCGTTCGCGCTCTTCGTGGCCCCATACGCATTCCCTTCGTGTCCCCGCTGTCGCCCTTCGTGGCCTACTTCGTGCCCTTCGTGGCCCTGCTGTCGTTCTCTCTCGCTCTCGCTTTCGCTCGTCGTCGCCGTCGTCGTCGTCGTCGCCGTCGTCTTCGACGTCGTCGTCGTCGTCGTCGTCGTCGTCGTCGTCGTGGTCGGTCCCCTGTCCGTCTTTCTTGGGGTCGGTTCGACGGTCCGCGGCCGCCCCGCCGATCAGCGCTGCCGCTGGCCAGGCCGACGGTCCGCGGCCGCCCCGCCGCTTGCCGGGGCCCGGCCTGCAGGGAAGAAAGATATACCCCCCAAAAGGGGTTCGATCGAAGACGAAGAGGGCGGGGATCGAGGGTTTGGGAAATACGCGTTATTGGAAACTCGAGCATATAAGGGCGATCGGTCTTATTGTTGTTATTATTGTTGTTGTTGTTGCTGTTGTTGTTGTTGTTGTTGTTGTTGTTGTTGTTGTTGTTGTTGTTGTTGTTGTGCGTGTGTGTTTTTTCCCGGCGGAGCCGGGTGAAATTCCGTGCCCGCCGGCTGACTGATGACTGACTGAACGTCAGGGGACAGCTCGGGAGACACATTTCAAACCGCCCGCGGGAGCGCAACCCGGCGGCGCAACCGCAACCGCGACCGGGCGACACATTTCAAAGCGCCCGCGGGAGCGCGCAACCGCAACCGCAACCGCAACCGGGCGACACATTTCAAAGCGCCCGCGGCGCGCAACCGCAACCGCAACCGCAACCGGGCGACACATTTCAAAGCGCCCGCGGGCGCGCAACCGCAACCGCAACCGGGCGACACATTTCAAAGCGCCCGCGGGCGCGCAACCGCAACCGGGCGACACATTTCAAAGCGCCCGCGGGAGCGCGCAACCGCAACCGCAACCGGGCGACACATTTCAAAGCGCCCGCGGGCGCGCAACCGCAACCGCAACCGGGCGACACATTTCAAAGCGCCCGCGGGAGCGCGCAACCGCAACCGCAACCGCAACCGGGCGACACATTTCAAAGCGCCCGCGCGCGCAACCGCAACCGCAACCGGGCACATTTCAAAGCGCGCGCGCGGCAACCGCGCAACGCGCAACCGCAACCCAACAACCGCAACCGGGCGACACATTTCAAAGCGCCCGCGGGAGCGCGCAACCGCAACCGCAACCGCAACCGGGCGACACATTTCAAAGCGCCCGCGGGCGCGCAACCGCAACCGCAACCGGGCGACACATTTCAAAGCGCCCGCGGGAGCGCGCAACCGCAACCGCAACCGCAACCGGGCGACACATTTCAAAGCGCCCGCGGCGCGCAACCGCAACCGCAACCGGGCGACACATTTCAAAGCGCCCGCGGGCGCGCGCAACCGCCGGGCGACACATTTCAAAGCGCAACCGCGGCGAGCGCCCGCGGCGCGCAACCGCAACCGGGCGACACATTTCAAACGCGCAACCGCAACCGGGCGACACATTTCAAAGCGCCCGCGGGAGCGCGCAACCGCAACCGCAACCGCAACCGGGCGACACATTTCAAAGCGCCCGCGGGCGCGCAACCGCAACCGCAACCGGGCGACACATTTCAAAGCGCCCGCGGGAGCGCGCAACCGCAACCGCAACCGCAACCGGGCGACACATTTCAAAGCGCCCGCGCGCAACCGCAAACCGGGCGCGCCCGCGGGAGCGCGCAACCGCAACCGCAACCGCAACCGGGCGACACATTTCAAAGCGCCCGCGGGCGCGCAACCGCAACCCAACAACCGCAATCGGGCGACACATTTCAAAGCGCCCGCGGGAGCGCGCAACCGCAACCGCAACCGCAACCTGTCGACACATTTCAAAGCGCCCGCGGGCGCGCAACCGCAACCCAACCGGGCGACACATTTCAAAGCGCCCGCGGGAGCGCGCAACCGCAACCGCAACCGCAACCAGGCGACACATTTCAAAGCGCCCGCGGGCGCGCAACCGCAACCGCAACCGGGCGAGGAGGAGGGGGACGACGACGACGACGACGACGACGACCAGGACGACGACGACGACGAGGGCGAGGAAATCTGAGGAACAGCAGCGGGATGGGCTGGGGGGGGGCAGGGGGCGGGGGACGACAAGGAGAAGAAGGAGGAGCCACTGGCGGAGGGCCCGACGACGAGCCCCCGCGTGGCCCGCGGTTTTCCGCCGGGACACTGCAGCGGGGAATCCTTATTCCACGCTGCTGCCTTTGATCTTGTTCCTTCTTTCTTGGTTTAACAATGCGTTTCGCGCGTGCCCGCTCGACATCGGCGCGTCCCGCGCGCATGCTTTTCGAGGATGTCTCGAGCGAAACGCTTGCTTTGCAGAAGGGAGATTCCATTTTGCGTGCCCACTCGAGGATGGCGCACCCTGCGTGGTGAATTTCTGCGGGTGTCTCTGGCGAAACGCTTGTTTTGCAGCGCTTGAAAAGCCTGGGCGCTCCAGGATGCCCAGATGGTTCTGGGAGTGTGTTCGGAGCGTTATTTACGAGGGATATTGGCCCTGGGAGCGCAGATGCCGCGTAGTTTACGAAGGATCCTGGCCCTGGGAGGCGCTAACCTGAAGTAATCTACGAGGGATCGTGGCCGTGGAAGTTGGTGTGACAGAATTCTGTTAGTGAATTCTAGACGCTTCGCGTATCCCCACCAGCCCGAGCGGAGCGCATCGCTGCACCGCTCGATCCCCTGTTCTCCTGGGACAAGCTCGGCGAAGCCATCACAGACAGCATGCAGAAGCTTGTCGACGACCCCACAATGGGAATCATCCTCTACACGGTTGCCGGGCTCCATCCCCATCAGTGGCCCATGGGTGCCACCCCCAGGCAACCGGGAAGTCTCGATAGGAAGGCCTGGAGCCACCTGGGTTATTGCTTGGACGTTGAGGTCGGAATAGACGCCAGCAACCTGGTATACAACCTGACGTGGGCAGCCCTGGTCTGGTTCCTAGGATTGGGCACACCTTGGCACGCAACACAGCTGAGTGTCCCGCTCACCTCACTCCCCCCGCTGCCCCGCGCTGTTGGTAGCAATCGCCGCCCCAAGCCCTCAAGCAGGTGCACCCCCGTCGGCACGCTCCCCCAGTTCCCCGCTGCCTGGAGCCCCGCCACATGCAGCTGCAAACGCCACAGGGTGCACCCTGGGATGGAGCACCTACACTCCTTGCTCCGCCCAGAACAGGTCGACTCGACTCTCACGCCTGCCCTACGTGGTAACGACGGGCGCCCACTCAACACCCCCACGCTCAGAGTCCTACTTGTGGTGATGATGCTGCAACTGCGGGAGCCGCGCGCTACACTCTGGCCATTCCCACATCCAGAGGCCACAGGTGACATCATAGAAGCGGCGATGGGTCTCTGCCTTCCGTGGCAGGAGGCCCACAAGGAATTTCGCAGCCAGTTTGCTGCCACATGGGGTTTCAAGCTTGCCGACTTCGCCTCCCTCCACGCCAAGATGGAGCAGGTCATTCGCCATATCAGCACGCTGGCCACTTTCGCTCATCACCTTCAGACTGCGGCGACGCACGAATGCCCCCAGACATGGGCAGGAATGCAGGAGCATGACTTCACCCTGGAGGCCCCCATGCGCGTACTGGAAGTGATAGTCCAGCCCGCGAATGTCCACCAGCTAAGCAGTATGGAGACTGCTCCATCTGCCAGCTGCACAAGGCGCTGACCGGATCAGAGGAGGGACTCGGCAGTCCACGCACCATGTGATACCTGCAGTACATAGGAGGCGGAGTCGCGTTGTCCAACCGCCGCCTCGACGAAAGCCTCCCAGCCTCACCAGCTCCAGGTACAGCGCTATCCCCCCCGATAGTACAGGACGAGCGATTCTGCAGGCTGCAGAACGACGCCAGCTACAACTGCGACGGCTGCACCAGCACGGGATTGCAGGGAGCAGCTGGCACCTCGGAGGATGACGACACCCGCGAGCTGCTAGCTCAGAACCGCGCACAGGCATACATGAAGGGAGAGAACTGCAGATGGCTCTGCGAGCTGTGTTGGGCCAGGTCCTTGGAAAGTAAGGGAACTCATGTTCCTGACCCCAACCAGGCTGAAGGCGGTGCCAAGAAGGCCATGCAGCAGCGTCTACAGGAGTACAGCGCAGAGTGGAAGAATACCGAGCGCGCAAGAGAGCTCGGACCCTCCCCTCGCTGTCCAGCCTCCCGCTGGGGTTCGGTCGGCCTAACGACGCCTCGGCCCCTTCCGCCCCGAAGGATCTCGCCATGCGTGCGCCGCGCCCCTTCCGGCCATCCAGTGCCGGTGCCACCCTCCCACCCCGCGGGCTTGCCGACGGCAGGTTTGGCGCAGAAGCGCACGTCACCCAAATGTATTCGGCCGCGCGTGACACCTGCCCCCCCGATTCCCCCTTGCTGGAATGGAAGCCGGGCCGCCCAGCCCTCGGATGCTTCATGCGGCGCCCAGAGGCAGAAGCGAACTGCAATGGGCAGACAGGACTCCCGCCGTGGGGCGCAATGCCCCCCCCTATGGGTCACACGGCAGTGGAACGCGGAATGGGCCTGCAGGAGGTGCCTTGTTCACATCTGGAACATTGCCCCGGGCGTCCTCGACCGCATATTCGACCACTACTCCAGCGAGGTGTACCCTGCCATCCCTACCGCGCGGCAGGCCACAACTAGCATTCCCGAGTCCCGAGGACTGGTACAACTACGACATGTCGACGCACCTCTCCCCAGCCAACAGGGCCCCAGTCGCGGACGCGGACGCGCCTCTCCCACCGCGCGATGACCGGTCAGCGCAGCCCCCCATTGTGCACTGTGAACAAAGGGGTTCGACCGACGGAGCCTCCATCAGCTACTCTTTTCCCGACCTGCTGCCACCCCCAGCGCCCCTGCTGCCCGCGTACTCCACCCGCCGT
The DNA here is from genome assembly GCA_963575745.1 of Prorocentrum cordatum. Classification (NCBI taxonomy): domain Eukaryota; class Dinophyceae; order Prorocentrales; family Prorocentraceae; genus Prorocentrum; species Prorocentrum cordatum. The sequence continues at coordinate 13,585 of CAUYUJ010017424.1, forward strand.
CTGGCAGGGGGTGAGTCGAGGGGTCGTGTTCGCGCCCTGGTGAAGTACCTGATCGAGTGGAGCCACGCAGCGCACACCCTTTGGGCGGCCTTCGCGCAGCAACAGGGGAAGGACATCGAGGGCGTTGTAACCGACGAGTCGGCATGGCCCTTCGAGCAACTGCTGCCCTTCCTGGATTCGATCAACGGAGATGAGACCCCAAGCAACGGCCATCCCCCATGCATCCCATGGGACGGACAGAGGGCTGCAGCTGCCAGGGTAGTCTCACACTTGGTGGAGGGCAACCCAGAGTACCAGGAGGAATGGGAGCGCTACGCAGGCAACCTCGATAACCTGAAAGGGCAGGGCCCCTACCGACAGCCGTTGCATGTCCTCGCCCTGTTCCTCGCAAGGCTGGAGAAGTAGCTAACCGGAGGAGCGATGGAACTCCTCGCCGCCCAGCCCCAGGATGCGGCGACCAGGGGCGCGGCAGAAGAAGAGTCTCCTGCTGCCAGCTGGCTCAACAGGCCCCGGGGTGAGGAATCACCCCCGACCGACCAACGCGCTGGGGCTCACGGCGCCCCCCCGACCCGCGCAAACGGTTCCCCCCGACAACCCGGCGCGCCTGGCCAACCCGATGGGGGCCCCAGAAGAGGTGCCGCCCTCATCTGAGCACTGGAATGGCGACGGCGACGTGGCCGAGCCGGACGCCCAGGCGCACGGCAGCCCGCCGGATACCTCAGACTCCGGGTCGCAGGCCAGCCCTACACACCAGGAGGACGACGCCGGCGGCCCAGCGCCCACCGACCGGAAGTCGGCCCAAAGCCCCCTCCCTTTCTGGACCCGGCCCCCCCGCAGGGCCGACTCGAAAGCCTGGCCCCCGTTTGCGCAGGCTACTGATCGGGGAGCACCCAGTGACGCATGGAGGAGGGTCGAAGCCCGCCCCAGAGAGGAGCGGACCTGGAGCTTTCACGCAGTCAGCGACGGCAGGAAACTTAGACAATCGGGGAACGAAGCGAGCCGCCGACCACCCACAGTCGACGAAGACAGCACCAGAGAACGTTCAGCCACACCGCCTCGCAGCTCACCCAGGCCGCGGCACGGCGCCCAGGGCTGGCGGCGCGACGCACGGACAGCAGCAATCCCACCAGCGCGCCCTGATGACCCCATGGGAGGCCCCCCCATGCACTTGAGACCCATCGACGATGCAGACGTCACAAGGGACGAGCCGGCACCAGATAAGATCACACGAATGCAGGAGACGCTGGTGGGCGGGTTCGATGGGGCATGGAGCGCCTGGGTCAGAAAGGCAGCCTATAGGCAAGGGGGCGCCTGGGTCAACATCAAGTCCGACCCCAGGCGAAACGCGGTACAGCAGTGCGACGACTTCCTCCAGGCATCGAGCAAAATGGGTTACGACGCCTACAGCATAGACAGAGAATACCAGCTCCACGTCGACTGGCCAGGCGTCATGGAGAAGCAGCGCAGACTCACGCAGCGCGACACCAGAGTACGCGCTGCCGACGCGCCCATCGGAAGCGGACGCGCACCCCCATGGGCCGACGAGGACAAGGAGGCTACAAAGACCCCCCCCCCATGGTCCACTGAAGACAGGACTGCCGCACGAACAGGTGCAACTGGATCGGCAGCACCCTGGCGCATATGGCAGTCCTGGGGCGAGTGGGGCCATCAGCGAGACATGGGCCGACGCGGATTGGAAGGCCAAAGGGAAACGGTCCTCCCGCAGAGGTGAGACCCACTGCGCTGACAAGCGTCAGCGGGGGTGGGACTTCGGCCCCAAGTGATCGTGGTATTGCCTGGCCGCTGGTGCCCACCCCCTCCCCCCGGTCGAGGGGCGGCCTGCCTTGTCTGGGACTGCTCGCTGTGCGTGATAACCGCTTCCCCCCCGCCCGCCCGCCCGCCCCCTTCCTTGCTTCCCATGGAGGGTGGCCCGCGCAGCGTGTCGTCGGCTCAAACCTTCTCTTCCACCAGAACATGTCGATCCTCAGAGTTGCTACTCGGCCCGTCATGGAGCGCAACGCGTGCTTCTTGGGCAATAGCGATCTTGGGAAACTGGGAACAACCTTCCCCTCCCTTTACAGGGTGGTCTCCGTCGCGCTGACCCCGTGGGCCATCTGGGTCCCGCAGCTCCCCCATGGTCCTCCACCGGCCCTTTGCTTCGCACAGCGACGCAGCGATTGGGGGCTGAGGACAACGTGAGGTGCCAGCCCCCCACGGTCCAGCTTCCCCCGTGGCTGCTCCTGACCTGTTGGGGGCAGGTTTCACCGCGGCGCCAGGCCCTGGCCTCAATTCCCCCGTGCTACTTCTTATCGGGCAGAGGTGCGCCAATACCCGCGCGCTGCGTACTAGACAGCCCACGCTGGTCTCGTGGCTCCATCCTGGACAGTGGGACGGTGGCTGAAATAATCCACCTACCCGTGTTCCCCCTTAGAGCTGGTTCCCGCGGGACAAGGGTCCGTCTATGTCCCCCCTCCAGGGCTCCTACTTTGGATGACTGGGGATGGTGGCCATGGACCCGCCCCGCGCGGTCCACCTTATCTCACCACTCTTCACTTTGCGCGGCTCTTGCTGCGCCCCCGTCCAAGGGAGCCCCGCCAGGGTGCACTTCAATGCGACGGGCCATCCCAGTTCGGTGGCCTTGCCACTTCCGACGTGCCGCTTCACGTGGCACCACCTCACGTGCGTCCTCCAGCTATGCTGCTCCGGGCAAGAGACAGCGCAGCCCCCCGCCGAGGTCTGGCGCGGCGTTCCCCCCGCGGTCGCTGAGGACCCTCAGCAGGGGGCGGTGGAGGGCTCACAGAGGCCACTCTGCCCACGCAGCATCGACTTTGACGTTGCCTCTCCCTCCTCCTCCTGCTATTCACTGGATTGTGCGGCTATCGGCTGCGTCTCCCCTCCTCCTCCTCCTCCTCCTCCTCCTCCTCCTCCTCCTCCTCCTCCTCCTCCTCCTCCTCCTCCTCCTCCTCCTCCTCCTCCTCTTGTGCTGATTCGGCACGCAGTGCCGCGCGGATTCCCCCCCGCCAACCCGCTCTACCAGAGCACTCGGGCATCCGTGGGCACCTAGAGGCTCGCTGCCAGGTCTCCGAGGTGCGTTCGGACATCGCGGCTGCCTTGTGATGTTCTGGGCAGCCAGGGTCTACGGCAGTCCGTCCCCGCAGGTGCGGACTCCTCCAGCCCCTGGAGCGGGCGTGGTTCGCCCGCGTTGACTGGGAGCGGTTCGCGGCGCTTCAGGTGCTGGGCTACGGCATGGTGCAGCCCGGCGCGCCACCCCGCCCCGGCACCACCTGGGGCCGCACCTGAGGTGAGCGCTGCCCTGACAAGTGGTTCATCCTTTGACAGGCCGTCGTTGTTCCCCCATCAGGTCCGCCCCTGCTACCGCGGCTGACGCTCGCATCTTTGCCCCCCCGTCCCCGTGACGGATAAGCTGCCCGCGTTGTACGCCATCGTCTTGGTTGTCTCGCTTCCCTCGGCGGGCGCCGCCTTCGAGCTCTTGCTACTGCGCAAGTGGTATATCCTTTGGCAGTGCTTCTCGGCCCTCCCGCAGGGTGGTCTGTGGTGCTCGACAAGTGCTTGCATATATTTCCCCCCGGTTTTCAGAGTCAGGCAACTGCAGGTTGTGGACTCGGAAGACAGGGCCGACGCTTCCGTGCACAGGTCGGTCGCTCATGCCCGAGTACTTTCAGGAGTCCATGTGAGTGAGGCGTTCCTCGGTCCCCCTCCCTCTTCTGTCCTCTCGTGCCCTCGCGCCCTCCGCCTTTCCCCGCTCCTTCGCCTCCTCGTCGTGTTGGACGGTGCGGCCTCAGTGGCCCCTCCGTGCTGCCACAGCACGGCGTGACCCACGCCCTTTCGCGCTGGTCGGTGCGGACTGAGCTGGCGCCACTGTGCGACTTTTCTTCCGTCAGTTTATTTATGGTGCCTGCGTCCCCGCTCCCGGGTCGCCTGCATCTTAATGGGGGGCATTTTGTCCCTGGCGCGTGCACTTGCTGCGTCGGCCTATGCGCCGTCGCCGCTAATTATCTCGCCCTGTTCCCCAGCCGAGACCGTCCCGCTTCCCGGATATGTCCTTGGAACCGCCAATCAAAAAATATCCCCACCAGCCCGTCCAGAAATGAGTCCCAGGGGAGTGGAGGTTATGAGGGAAGCGGGGGAGCATGCAGAAGAACAAAGGGCGGGGTGAACCGCCATATACCCCAAGAGGGGGAGGATGTAGGAGGAACCGTCGTCGTCGGAGTAGGAGGAGGAAGAGGAGGAGCAGGAGGAGGAGCAGGAGCAGGAGGGGGAGGAGGAGGAGGAAGACGAGGAGGAGGATATGGAGGACTGCGAGGACGAGGAGGACAAGAAGGAAGAGAAGGAGGAAAAGGAGGAGGAGGAGGAGGATGAGTAGGGGGAGGGGGAGGAGGGAGGATGAAGAAAAAGAGGAGGAGGACAATGGCGAGCTTTGGGGCCTCTTGGGCCGTCTCTGGGTCCTCTTGGCGGTCCCGGGGGCCTCTTGCGTATACCGGGGAGCCTCTTGTGGCCTCTTGGGGCCTCTTGGGGTCCTCTTGGGGCGCTCTTGGGGCGGTCTTGGGAGCCTTCGGGGCGCTCTTAGGGCCATCTTGGAGGAGATCTATCAAATTCTAGACGCTTCGCGTATCCCCACCAGCCCGTCCAGAAACGACGCCCAGGCGAGTAGAGGATCGTCCTGAGGGGTTTTTCGGCGTCTTGGGTGCCTCGGGGGGGCCTCTGTGGGCAGTTCGGGATCCTCTTTGGGGCCTCTTGGGGCCTCTTGGGGCCATCTTGGGGCCTTTGGGGGCCTCCTGGGCGCTTCTTGGGGCCATCTTTGCCCCTTGGGTGCCTCTGGGGGGTCTCTTGGGGCCTCTTGGGGGTCTCGTGGGGGCCTCCTGGGGGCCTCTTGGGGGCCTTTTGGGGCCATCTTGGGGCCATCCTGCGGCCTCTTGGGGCATCCTGGGGGCCTCTTGCGGCCATCGTGGAGGAAATCGATCAAAGAAGCGGGGAGCTCTAATTAGCGCTGCCCCCTCAGAAGGCCAACGTGGGGCCAAAACCATAGTAAAATCAATGATTTTGGCTTCCTCGCCGAGGCCGTTTTGGACGCTCTGACCGCTCCCCGCCCCTCCTGTCCAGGTCAGTGGGGAGGGGGTAGGGGGAGGGGTAAACCCTTCCCCGAAGGGGAAGAGGGAGGGGTGTAAGAGGAAACGCCCTAAACCACCGACGCCCAGAGGGCTGGTGGGATTATGGGAAATATTGTAAAGATGTGGAAAAAGAAGAAAGAAGGGGAAGGGGATGACGGAGGAGGAATAATAGGTAGGCGAGGGGGAAGGGGATCCTGGAGAGCTCATATGGCCACTTGGAATCGTCCTGGGACGGTCTCGGAGCGTCTTGGAACATCTTCGGAGTCATCTTGAGGCAGGTTGCGCAATCTTGAGCCAGCCTGTTGGAATCGTTTTGGAGCAGTCTTGGAACGTCTTGAAACATCGTCGGAGCCATCTTGAGGCAGGTCGCGCAATCGTCAGCCTTCTTGGAAGGTGTCTTGGGCTTCCCAAGGCTCTCAGGGAGCCGTCTTGGCCCATCTTTGACGACCTTGTGAGCCTCTTGGAGGCCTCTTGGGCGTCGTTTGGGGCGCTCTTGAAGCGCTCTTGGAGGCCTCAGAGGCGCTGGTAGAGCCATGTTGGAGGGGATCTGGCAAAGAACGCGGAAGCATTTTTTAGCGTCGCCCTTGTAGAGCCTTTAAAATCGCCTCCTGAACCCCTCTTGGGGTGCTCTTGGAGCGTTCGTTGCCGCTCTTGGCGCCGTCTTGGGGCTTTCTTGGGCCCCTTTTGGAGCTATCTTGAGCCATCTTAGAGCCATCTTGACGCCTCGGATGCGCATCGCAAGCGAAAACGTGAGAACACCAAAAACATTGATTTTCCCTAGGGGTTTGAAGCATTTTGGCCTCTTGGAGGCATCCTCGTGATGCTCTTGTGAGCACTTGGAACCGTTTTGGGAAGCTCTTGGAGCGTCTTGGAACATCATGGGGACCATCTTGAGGCATCTTGCGCTATCTGGAGCCATCTTGGAGGTCATTTTGAGCTCCCTGAGGCTCTCTTGGAGCCGCGTTGGGCCATCTTGGACGCTCTAACTACCCGCGCACCCCCCCTGTCCAGGTCAGTGGGGAGGGGGTAGGGGGAGGGGTAAACCCCTCTCCGAAGGGGAAGAAGGAGGGGTGGAAGAGGAAACGCTCTAAACCACCGACGCCCAGAGGGCTGGTGGGATAAGGGTGGGTCGTATATTAGCGCTGCCCCTCTAGAGGGCCTCGAATCGCCTCTTGGGCCCCCCAAGACGCCAGAATCAGTTCAAAACCTACGGAAAGTTAATGGATTGTGCTTTTTCGCGTTTTCGCTCTTGGAGCCGTCTTGGGCCATCTTGGGAGCCTCTTGTGGCCTCTTGGGGGTCTCTTGGGAGCTTTTTGATGTCCTCTTGGGGGCCTCTTGGGGCGCTCTTGGGGCGCTCTTGGGAGCCTTCGGGGCGCTCTTGGGGCCGTCTTGGAGGAGATCTATCAAATAAGGTGGGGTCGTATATTAGCGCTGCCCCTCTAGAGTGTCTCGAATCGCCTCTGAGGCCCTTCTTGAGGCCAAAATCTTTCCCAAACCATAAAGAACATTCATATTTTGTGTTTTTTTCGCGTTTTCGCTCTTGGAGCCGTCTTGGGCCATCTTGGGAGCCTCTTGGGGCCTCTTGGGGGTCTCTTGGGAGCCTCTTGGAGGCCTCTTGGGGGCCTCTTGGGGCCTCTTGGGGTCCTCGTGGGGCGCTCTTGGGGCGCTCTTGGGAGCCTTCGGGGCGCTCTTGGGGCCATCTTGGAGGAGATGCATCAAATAAAGGGGGGTCGTATATTAGCGCTGCCCCTCTAGAGTGCCTCGAATTGCCTCTTGGCCCCCCCCCCCAAGAGGCCAAAATCCTTTCAAAACCTAAGGAACGTTCATGATGTTTTGTGTTTTTTCGCGTTTTCGCTCTTGGAGCCGTCTTGGGCCATCTTGGGAGCCTCTTGTGGCCTCTTGGGGGTCTCTTGGGAGCTTCTTGATGGCCTCTTGGGGCGCTCTTGGGGCGCTCTTGGGGCGCTCTTGGGAGCCTTTGGGGCGCTCTTGGGGCCATGTTGGAGGAGATCTATCACATAAGGGGGGATCGTATGTTGGCCTTGCCCCTCTAGAGTGCCTCGAATCGCCTCTTGGGCCCCCCAAGAGGCTCAAATCCTTTCAAAACCAGAGGGGAATCAATGTTTTGTGTTTTTTCGCTTTTTCGCTCTTTGAGCCGTCTTGGGCCATCTTGGACGTCCCAACGACCCGCGGACCCCCTCGTCCAGGTCGGTGGGGAGGGGTAAGGGGAGGGATAAACCCTTCCCCGAAGGGAAAGAAGGGGGTTGGCAGAGGAAACGCTTTAGACCACCTACACCCTAAAGGGCTGGTGGGGTTTTCGTGTGTGTGTGTTTACATGGAAAATGGGAGCGCGGACTCAGCATAGTTTACCAGTGTTCGTGGCCCATGTCGAGCGGACGCAGAATAATTTACGAGGACTCGTGGCCCTGGGAACGCGGACGCAGCGTAATTTACGATGGCTCGTGGCCCTGGGAGCGCGGATGCAGCGTAATTTCCAATGGATCATGGCCCTGGGAGCGTGGACGCAGCGTGCGTAATTGGATCCTGCCCCTGGGAGTGCGGACGAAGCGTTAATTGACGAGGGTTCGTGGCGCTGGTTGCGAGGACGCAATGCAATTTACAAGAGATCGTGGCCCTGAGAGCACGATCCCAATGTAATTTACGCGGCATCGTCTGGAGCGTAAATCCGGAATAATTATTGACGCTTCGCGTATCTGACCTGGAGCGGGCAGACGCCCTGTTCCCCCCGCGACTGAGGTCCCACCGCACCTCGCTGTGGAGGTCACTGCGGCCTAGGTCCCACCGTATAAGCAATTGCCGCCCTCCCCTCCTCCCGTCATTCACTGATTTTGCGGCTATCGGCTGCGTCTCCTCCTCTCCCCCCTCCTCCTGCGGATGCGGCCACACACGATTTCTCCCCCACCGAGGCTTTTGGAGCTCTCGGTTCGATGCACCACCTAGAGGTTCTCTCGCAGACTTCCGAGGTGAGGTCGGGCCGCACGGCCGCCATGTGTTGTTCTGACAACTCGGGCCTGCCTGCCCCGGCAACACCGGGGGCCGGACCTGGGGTGTGTGCTATACGGCAAGTGGTTCACCCTTTGCTCGACTGTCGGCGTTCCCCCTTCCGGGCCACTTCTGCCCCCAGTTGACGCTCGCTGCTTGGTTCCCCCGTCCACCGTGATGGTTATGCGGCATGCGTTGCTCGCCGTTGACTTGGACCACCCCCTCGGCGGGAGCCACCTTCGTGCTCCAGGTGCTGCACAAGTGGTTCAGCCTTTGTGAGTGCCCCAGCCCTCCTGCGAGGTGGTCCATGGCGCTCGGCCACGCCTGCTGCCGTTCCCCCGACACTCTGGGCCAGGCAATCATGGTTCGGACTCCGCGATTGGGTCGACGTCTCCGGGCATTGGACGGTGCCTCTCGTCCGATCGCGCCCAGGAGTCCAAGTGAGTGAGGCTCTCCCGGCTCCCCCTCTTCCGCCCGCGCGCTTTTGCTCTCTCACCTCCTCGTCTTGCTGAGCGGTGCGGCCTCACGTGCCCACCGCGCTACCACTGAGCTGCTGGCCCCATCCAGTGCTCTCTGTGCTGTACGGTCCGAGCTGGCGCCGCTGTGCGACTTCTCTTCCGTCTGCTTCACTCTGGTGCTTGCGTCCCCCTCCCCGGGTCGCACGCATCTTAATGAGGGGCATTTATCTTCTTGCAGGTGCACCCGTTGCGTCGGCCTAGGCGCCTTCCTAACCAATTATCTCGCTCTGTGCCCCAGCCGCGCCCGCCCCGCTTCTTGGAATTGTCCTTGGAGCCGTCCATCAAAAAGTATCTGACCTGGTCCGGACGTTCCCAGTTCCTTTCTGGCGCTTGCCACGCTAATGCACCTCTCCTGGGTGAGGTGCTTAGCCCTGCTATTGGCAGTTCACTTTGCAGTTCTCTGCGTGCTGCCATTCCGTACAGGCGTTCGATGTCGACCTTGTCCATCGTATTCCTGTTTGGCAGCATCAGGCGTGTGGCCGATCCGTTCAGGATTTCGGTGTCGATCCCTTCCGCCATCTTCCTGGCTGGCTCTTCCTCTCGTTCTCGGAGAGGGGATTGCCCTGGAATTTTTCTCTCAGGAATGAGTGTGCGGCTTCGGTGGCGCCACTCGTACTGGTTCCTGGTCAGTGACGTATTGATGGCCATCCGTGTTAGTAGTACCTCCTGGAGTGTCGTGCAAGCGAGCTGCCCCCTTCAGGGGCTGGATGCATGGATGTTTCGTGTGGTTTATCCTGCGTCTCGTCCTCGCCCTCAGCGGTCACTTGTCTGCTTCGCTGTCTGTGACCCTGCCGCGCCATTTTGGCTGCGTTTTGCTCCTTGGGTCAATTCGTGCATCGGCACTGCCCCCGGATCCTGGTCCTGGTTGCAGTCAGCATCGCCCGCCGGCAGGCTTCGGGTTTTGTCCGCTTCCTGGCACCACCTCGCGCCGCCTGGCAGCTTAGGCAGCTTAGGCAGCTTAGGTTCGGCCGTCGGTCCCCGTGCGCTTGGCAATTCGGCTCGCGCGTTGCCCGCCCGACCTCTGACGCTGCTGGCGCGCTCGCCTGCGGCCGCGACGAAAAAAGTATCTGACCTGGTCCTAGAGCGGTGTTCGACTCCTACGCGACGGCGTGCATCTGCGCGTTATACACAGTACTTGGAGGCCGTTTACCTCCACGGCTATTTCGCCTCGCCGTTTTGCCCTTCGCGGAGGCGTTGTCGCTACCCTTTCTGGCTTGCTGTTCCACGTGGAGTCCTACCTGGCCCTGTACTTCGTGTTCGGCAAGGTACTTGGGGAATCGTTGGCCCTTATTTTTTTTGTCCCCCCTGGTCGTCGCCGCCTTGGGTCACTTCTTCATTGCTCATGTGGGCGGTCTGTCGCTCATTCTACACCGGCGTCCTCATCGGCATCCTTGTGGGCGTTCCCGCGGTACCTGTGAGGTGTCTCCCGCGCCATTTTGGCTGCGCTTCGTTGTGTTCCGCTCTTTGGCGGCGTAGTTGGCTTCGCTGTTTTTTCTTCGCTGCGGCGCGGCCCCGCGGTAGCGTGCTCGGCGTTCGACTTGCTTCGCGCGCCCGCGTGCCAAAAAACATCCCCCACCCGCCCATATGGAAACGATGCCCATGAGAGCTGAGGGGGGAGAGATGAAGAGACACGCGTAGCCAGCCCATGCAGAAACCCTGGGACGTCTGAGTGGGCTGGCCATCTCGAGCCGTTTTGGTGCGGTCTTGGGGCCCCTTGGAACATATTGGGAGCCATCCTCGGGCTTCTAGGGGCCATTTTGGAGGTGGTCGGTCAAAAGAGGAGGGGTCCACGATTCCCCCCCCCCCCCCCCCCTTCGGGGTAACGATCCTCGTCAGAGGTGTCAAACATTGGCCCTCCCAGGGACCGAAAAAAAGGACCCTCTGACACATCGGTCCGTCGTGGAAGAGGCAAAATACCCTTTTTTCCACCACCTGTCGCCCAGAGGGCTGGTGGGATTTCCGAGGGATCGTTGCCGTGGGAGCGCGAACCCATTGTAGTTTTCGAGGGACCGTGGCCTTGAGGGCGTGACTCCCGCGTATTTTGCGAGGGATCGCGGCCCTAGGAGCGCGGACGGCGCGTGATTTACGTTGGATCGTTGTTTTGGGAACGCGGACGCAGCGTTCCCTGGCACGTCCCCTGGCACGTTCCGCAGCGTCTCCCGTGACGTGTCCCCCTGGCACATCGCGCGGCGCGTTGGCACGTCCCCTGGCACGTCCACTGGCTTGTTCAGTGGCGCGTCCCTTGGCACATCATTGCGCCACGCGGCACAACGCAGGGCAGTACAACGCAACCCCTGGCACAGCGTCGTTACCATTGGTATCGTCAGCGTTGCCAGTGCCCATCGCCCACGTGAGGTGCTTGGAAATGTTTCCGTTCCTCGCAGTTCTAAATCTCTTTCCGGCTTCTTGGTCGTGTTCCCAGAAAAGGGCTCCGGCCCAGGGTTTTCGTTCAGAGGGTACCCTCCTTCTTCCATTTGAGGTGGGTCGGCGGAAATATTTTGCGAGATATAACGAAGACGGCGTAGGGCCCGCGGATCAACCAGTTGAGGAAGTCCGTCGCGAAGCCAGATTTCAGATGATGTCTCATGCGAAATGTTTGCCTCGCGTGCCCAGATCGCCCAGGAAGGTATCTTACATTGTTGTCCCTGATTGAACCACGTGTTTTCACGTGTCCAGGCCACCCAGGGGGTACTTAACATTGTTGCCCCGAGCTGGAACCACGTGCTTTCACGTGTCCAGGCCACGCAAAGGGGGTTGTTATTGTGGTCCCGAGCTGAAGCCATGTTCTTTCACGTGTGCTGGAGGCTTCAGGGGGATATCTAACATGGTGGTCCCGAGTTGGAATCTCGTGTTTCTACTTGTCCAGACCACCCACAGGGTGCACCTAAGATTGTGGTCCCGAGCTGGAGCCATGTGTTGTCACGTGTCTAGGCCACCCAGGGCGGGATCTAACATGGTTGGCCCGAATTGGAATACGTGTTTTCACGTGTACAGGCCACCCGAGGGTGCATCTACCGTGGTTTCCCCGAGTTGGATCTAGGTGTTTTCACATAGCCAGGCCACCCAGGGGGATATCTAACATGGTAGTCCCGAGCTGGAACCACGTGTTTTCATGTGTCCAGGAGGCCTCATGAGGCACTTTTCTGCGTTGAGATGTGTGCTCGGGGAGCGCATCTGACCCCCCGCGCCCCCAGGAAACCTGGAAGCCTCAGGAGGCCCCATGGCACACTTTTCTATACTGGGATCTGTGTTCGGGGAGCGATCTTCTGCCCCCCTCGAGCCCAGGAGGCCCCGGGAGGTTCTGTCTTAGCACGCGTGCTCGGGGAACGCATCCTCGTTGCCTAACGGGGTCCGCAGACCCTCGCTTTCCTGATCACATTGCCCTGCGACGTACTCGACCCATTTGCATCATGTGACAAGGGAAGTTGGCCCAAACTTGCCAGGATAATGACAGTGCAGGCGACGTTATATGTTGTGCAAGCTACGTGAGGTGCGCTCATGTGGCACGGTTCACAGGACAACAACAGAAGGACGAGGAGAGAGGGCCCAGGCTTGAGGAGGACATGGGGGCGGGAACGGAAGGCAGGACAAGGGCGCGCGGAGGGCCGAACCGTCAGCGCGGCAGCATCATAATGAAGGTGGCAGGGGGCAGAGGACGACGATGAAAGTGACGGGAGGAGACCGAAGAGTTTTGCTTTTGTCGGTAGCGCGCTAAAAATGCAGCGCTGCCTGCGCCATGACGCTTCGGCGCTCGACAAAATGATGAAACTTGTTTTCTGTTAGTGCAAGAAACGAGCGAGGCCTAGCTCGCCCGCCAGCTTCCCTGCTTCCTTCCTTCCTGCACTTCTCGGTGCGGGCGCTAAACGCTCGAAGGCGCGCCGCCAGTTTTGCGGGCTCTGGGTGGCGCCTCGCTCCGCTGATCCCCCCCAGCAACCATCGAAAGTGGCGACAGTTTCGCAGATCGCAGCCCCCCATGGATGGCGAGGTCTAATTTGTATTTGGGTGGTGCCTCATTCCGCTGAATCCCCAGCAGCCTTTGAACTTAACGACATTTTCGCAGATCGCAGACCCCCAGGGATGGCGAGGTCTAATCTGGGTCTGGGTGGTGCTTTACTCCGTTGGCCCGCCCTGCGGCCCTCGAAAATGGCGATGGTCTCGCAGATCGCAGCCCCCTTGGGATGGCGAGGTCTCATATGAATCTGCGTAGGACGTCATTCGCTGGACCCTCCAACAACCTTCGACAGAGGCGACAGTTTCGCAAATCGCAACCCACTAGCGATGGCGACGTCTGCTTTGAGTCTGGGTGGTTCCGCACTCCTCAGGACCCCCCAGCATCCCTTGAAATTGGTGGCAGTCTCGCAGATCACAGCCCCCCAGGGATGACGAGGTCTAATATGAATCCGGGTGGTTCCGCATTCCGCTGGCACCCCCAACAGCCTTCGAAAACGGCGACAATTTTGCAGATCGCACCCCCCCAGGGATGGCGAGGTCTAATCTGAGCCTGGTTGGGACCGCACTCCGCTGGCCCCCTAGCTTAGCAGTCTTTGAACGTGGCGACAGTTTCGCAGATCGCAGCCCCCCAGGGATGGCGAGGTCTAGTATGAGCTTGGGTGGTTCCGCACTCCGCTGGCCCCTCCAGCATTCTTCGAAAGTGGCGACAGTTTCGCAGATCGCAGCCATCCAGGGGTGGCGAGGTCTAGTATGAGTCTGGGTGGTTCGGCACTCCACTGGCCCCTCCAGCGACCCTCGAAAGTGGCGACAATTTCGCAGATCGCAGCCCCTTAGCGATGGCCAGGTAGAAGGCAAGCTAGCACGCAGGAGGGAGCGAGGTGAGAGGCAGGGTGAGAGACAAGCGGGCACGCAGGAAGGAGGCAAGCCGGCACGCGGGAAGGAAGGAAGTGAGAGGCAGGAGAGAATGCGAACGGGGGCGGGAAAAGGTGTGCGACCGCAGTGCTCTTTTCAAAACAAGAACCTAACGCAGGAGGGTTGGGAAAAAGAGGGTGCAGAGCGTTTTGCGCAGAATCCGTAACAATTAAAGAAGTGTGGAGACCCTCGAATTTTACATAAAATGAGCATATTGACTTTTTGCGTGCCCGCTCCAGGACGGCGCGCCCTGCGCGCAGGTTTGTCGAGGACGTCTCGGGCCCCGCGCTTGTTTTGGGCGACCCCAGATGCCCAGGTGGTTCTGGGAGTGCGGTCGAACCGTTATTTACGAGGGATCGTGGCCCTGGGAACGTGACAACACGTGGGTTCTTCAGAACGGGACAAGCGTGACAACATGTGGGTTCCTAACGCCCCCGAGCGGGACAAGCGTGAAAACACAAGGGTTCTTGACGTCCCAGGGCAGGACAGACGTGAAAACAAATGGATGCCTAACGCCCCAAAGCGGGAAAAACGTAAAATCATGTGGGTGCCTAGCGCCCCAGAACAGGAGAAGCGTGACAACAAGTGGGTTCCTGACGCCCCAGGGCGGGACACGCGTGGCAACACGTGGGTTCCAAACGCCACAGGGTGGGACGAGCGTGACAACTCACGGGGTGTTAACGCTCCCGAGCTGGACAAGCGTGACAACACGTGGGTCCCTGACGCTTCAGCGCGGGGCAAGCGTGAAAACATGTGGGTTCCCTGCGCCCCAGAGCACGGCACGCTTGACAACACGTGGGTGTCTAACGCCCCAGGCCGGGACAAGCGTGAACCCACTTGGGTTCCCTAACTCCCCAGAGCGGGACCAGCGTTACAACACGTTGGTGTCTAGCCTAACGCCCCAGAGCGGGACAGGCGTGAACACACGTGGGTTCCTAACGCCACAGTGCGGGAGAAGCGTGAACACACGTGGGACCAGCGTGTCAACACATGGGCTCCTAACGCCCAAGGGCGGGACAAGCGTGACAGCACCTGGGCTCCTGATGTCCCAGAGCACGACAAGCGGAAATCACGTGGGTGCCTAACGTCCCTGGGTTTCTGACGCCCCAAAGCACGGCAAGCGTGACAATGTGTTGGTGTCTAACCAACCAGAGCGGGACAAGCGGGACACCACGTGGGTTCCTGGCGCCACAGAGCGGGACAAGTGTGAACACAAGTGGGTCCATAACGCTTCGGAGCGGGAGAAGCGTGACAACACTTGGGTTTCACAAGCGTGACCACGTGGATTCCAATCGCACCAGACCAGGACACGCTTGACAACTCACGGGGTCGTAACGCCCCAGAGCGGGACAAGCGTGACAACACGTGGGTTTCTAACGCCTCAGAGCGAGGCAAGCGTGACAACATGTGGGTTCCTGGCGCCCCAGGGCACGGTACGCGTGACAACACGTGGGTCCCTAACGCACCCACTTGGGTTCCTAGCGCCCGAGGGCGGAAGAAGCGTTACAACACGTGGGTGTCTAACGCCCCAGAGCGGGACAGGCGTGAAAACCTTTGGGTTCTTAATGTCCGAGGGCAGGACAAGCGTGACAACACGTGGGTTCATAACGCGTGACAGCACAAGGTTTCCTGGCACCCCAGAGTACGGCAAGCGTGACAACACGCGGGTTCCTAACGCCACAGGGCGGGAGAAGCGTGAAATCACGTGGGTACCTAACGCCCCAGGGCGGGACAAGCGTGACAATACGTGGGTTCCTAACGCCCCAGGGCGGGACACGCGTGACAACTCACGGGGTCCCCCTGAGCGGGACAAGCGTGAAAACACGTTGGTTCTTGGCGCCTCAGTGCGGAACACGTGTGAACACAGGTGGATTCCTAACGCCCCAGACTGGGAAAAGGCCGCCCAAGGGGTATCCAACATGATTGGCCCGAGCTGGAGCCACGTCTTCACGCGTCCAGGCCATGCAGGGGGTATCTAACATGCGGTCGTCTGGCTCGATGCCGGAGCAAAATGTGAGGGTGTCTCGAGCGAGGGCTTCTGAACCGAATCGGATCTTGAGCTCCAGAGGGTCGAGCGACCCGCGCTTTTCGTTTGCAACTAGCCCAGGCTACGCGTTCAGGCAGCTCGAGCTTGAGATCCAAATCAGTTCGGTCAGAATTGACGCCAAGGACGGCTTGATCAAGAATGCAACAGCGCAAGGCACAGTTCAACGCGGCATGTCCCCTGGCACGCCCCCCTGGCAGTTCCACTGGCACGTTCCGTGACGTGTCCCTTGGCACGTCACTGTGCGGCACGGCATAGCGCAGAGCAGCACAACACAGCCCTTGGCACAATTTCATCACCAGTGATATCTTCAGCGTTGCCACTGCCCATGGCCCCATTGAGTTGTTCGGAATCGTTCCCATGCCTCGCAGTTCTAAATCTCTTTCTGGGTTCGTGGGTCGATCATGAAATTGCAGTTGGGATGGTTCTGCATTTGGTTGCGAGGGATGCGTCTGGTATAACATTAACCGAGCATCATCCGATCTGAATAATTACACGTATGGCAAGATCTGTCAGGAGGGCGCACCAACCCCAGCAGATCTGTCAGGAGGGCGCACCAACCCCAGCACCGTCGGCATGGGTATCACTTGGTACTGGAATTTGCTCAGGGCATGATCAGGATTGGACAAGTGCCGACGCTTTGGGGCCTCATTGGGATCTCCATCCCGGACTGGGCTGGCGCATGTGCGACGGAAGGTCTGACACTCAATGTCAACAGGTTTGTGATGCAACAGCAGGGTGCAGTATGATCTCGAACGGTGATTGCTGCTTCTTGTTCAAGGATGACGCATGTAATGCCGATGTTTCTCATTCAAATTACCAGTCTTACCTCAAGGAGCAGAGTGTCGAGCCGGCCACGACTACGACTACGACTGAGGACCTGACAGATGCGCCGCTATTTGTCTGCGATTTCGTGTGCGCGGAGGGGTATCTAACATGCGTCTGGCGCCTGTGCTTCTGGCGAGTGTTTTCATGTGTCGCGTCCACCCCAGCGGGATATCTAACATGTGGCCGTCGGGCTCCCCACACGTGAAAAGTACGCGCGCAGAGGCAGTATCTAACCTGTATATGTGGCGCCTGTGCAGGCACTTGTGCACTTGACACATGTTTCCATGTATCTACGCCACACAAGTGGTGGGGGGGGAATCTAACACGACGGCGTCGGCATCTTCGCACGCAGCAGGACGTGTGCGGGGGGTTCCGGGTATGTAACATGTTGTTGGTGCTTGTGCACTTGACACGTTTTCACGTGTCACGGTCACAGGGTATATATATATACACATACCACGCGGTCTTCGGACGGTTCGCTCGCATGAATCGCGAAGTGCGCACGGAGTATCTAACATGTTTCCAGCGCCTGTGCCGTTGGCACGTGTTCAGGTCGCCCAGGCGGGTGTCTTATTGGAGGATGAGTTGAGGATGTCTCGAGAGTTTTCGAGTGGGGGCCTTGTCGTCGTGCCGGTACGTTTCGTTTCGATTGGGCTTCGCCTCCCTCGTTCGGATCGTCTCACTTCGCAACGTAATCGGATCTTGACTTCGAGCTGGTTGAACGCCCCGCGTGTTTCGACTGCAACCTGCTTTGGGCGAACCATGCGCGTAGGCAGCCTGAGCTCGACATCCAGATCGGTTTGGACAGGACTGGGGTGCCAAGCACGGCTTGATTCACGACGCAACAGAGAACAGCAAAGTTCCACACAGCATGGCGCAGCACACTGCAGCACAGCACGGATCAATCGCAGTTCGCGCCGGGATCGCGGCCCTGGTTTTTTGCGAGGGGCATC
>CAUYUJ010017424.1:31019-183519 GCA_963575745.1 Prorocentrum cordatum
TCCTCCTCCTCCTCCTCCTCCTCCTCCTCCTCCTCTTCCTCCTCCTCCTCTCTGGGCTGCACCGTGGCCTGGCAGCGCGAAGGCAGGGGCGCGGCCAGCAGAGGCCCGTTGTCCGCCCACCCCAGTACGGGTCAGGGGCAACGTCCCGCAGGCCATAGGGGGTTCCACCAAAACTCCGTGACCCCGCTAGCGATTCGGGATAGAGGGGTCTGCTATGGCGACCCTCCTCCCGATCCTGTCCTCCACGGGACCTTTCCAAATGTCCCATGGCAAAATCCCGAATCCAATGCTGCGCGGGTCGGCGGGGTGGCGTAAGCCTGCGAAGTAGCAGCGGCTGCCTCGCAAAATGCCCCCCACCCACACAGACACGCCGGCGTAGGCGCTGGAACGCGCGCTGGAGTCGGCGACGGGGCGGGCGCGGGCGCCTGATCCACAGCCTGGCTCTGAAGGACCCAGGATATCTCGCGCGGGGTGGAGAATCCGGCGAGCCATCAAAAGGATCAAAAGGGGAACGAAAACTGGTATAGGCAAGGTTGTCCGCGCGGATGTCTTGGACAAGCGCTGGACTCCCATCATTGGCGCGCGGAGCGCGCCAAGAGCGGCGCTAGAGGCGCGGCCAAAGAAGGCCAAGCGCAGCTCCTACAAATCCGGGCGGATCTCCAATGGCGTATGTTTATGCAGCTTCGATATGAATTGGGGATTTCTCTGAGGTTTCTTGGGTCCTCTGGGGAAGCCCCTTCAGAAGGCGCCGGGCCTTCGGGGGGGTCTTCATCCGCCCCCCCATATCACATAGCAACTGACCAATCGGTGCGCCGCGCTTCGCGGGGCGATGATCGAGTCCAGGCGTCTCGGGCCCACCCCGATGGAGTGCCAGCCGGCGCCCTCGTGCTTATTGTTGGTGGCATGTTGCACTGCGCAGGTTCCACTAATTTGCTGGCGCTGTTCATGAACCTCTGCGGCGCGCTGATCTAGCCCCCTTCCCCGCGCCCCGGTCTCCTCACCGCGGCCATGACTGCGCCAACCGATATGAGGACCTCCCAAGACTACTCTCCGATGTCGTCGCTGGCCAAATGAATTGAGCCCGCTGCGACCCCCCAGGCGCCGAGGCCTCCACCTGCAGGGGGGGCGCCTGTCCTTCTGCAGGGTGTCTGCGCGCCGTGGAGCTGCCCCCGCACTGGGCGCGTGCGCCGCGGCGGGCAGCGACCAAGATCCCCGCGCCCCGCGACGCCGCTCTCCTCACCTTCACGTCGGAACCGCCCTCCTTCTTGACCCCCCGCGCTGGAGCGAGGCGCTGAGGCCGCACCGGCGGCGCCGCTCGATCTCCTCGTCCACGGCGCCTGCGCGCAGTTGATGTCGGCCTCGCGCTTGCCTCAGATCTCCGCGCGGGCATTCAGGAAACCTGCGAGTGTGCCACAGGTCGCTGCCGCGGGCGCCGACGATGACGAGCGCCCCGCCGCGGCTGGCCCGACGCGCCCTCTTGTCCCCCAAGCCTTCCAGCTGTGGAGCGCCAGCGCTCGGCGCCGCCCCTTAGACGCGCCCCCCCCCGGTCGCGCCCGGCGACGTCGGCGCCCCCCCCCGCCCCTGGCGCGAGCCATGCGCCTCTGTCCGCGCGCTGCTTCTCGTCTCTCAGCTCCGCCTTGGCGAGTAACTCTAGCCAGTCGAGCTGCCCTCGCGACGGCTCAGCGAGCCTGGTCAGGCGGCGCGTGACGTCGATCCACCCTGGCCCCAGAACGCGCGTTTTCCCAGGCCCCCCCCCGCACCCCTCAGCCCCCGCTCGCCGGCGATGCTAAGGGAGAGGGATGCGCTTTCCACCGGCGCGGCCACGACGCAGGGGATGCAGATTTTCATCTAGCATTAGGTCGGGCATGTTCTTCTACAGGCGGTTCTTGAGAAAGAAAATAAGAATCATCAGAAAATACGCCAAAATGGTCGAAACATATCGGAAGCATCGCCCCTGGACTGCACCGCCCCCACAATGGAAACATCGCCCCAAAAAGCAAACTTACTATTTTTGGGCATTCATAGGGACGCGCCCGACTTAAGTCTAGTCCAGCTCGACTGCGGCTTCGGCCCACGCAGGCGACGCGTTCAACCGCCCGCGCCTCGCGCCCCCCCCCCACCCCAACCCCCCCCCAAAAAAAAACTGTGATGTACCCAACCCTTTCTATACATGTGGCGATTATTCTCAGGGCCACTCAATGCTGACTGGCATTTTGAAGGACCCGCAGCGGGCAAGAAGAGAACCCAACAGTGATTTCAGAAAAACGCAGCAAGAAGAGGAACGGCAAGTATACAAAATGGAAACACAGGGGCGTTGAAAGAAACGCGTATGACGCACCTCCGAATGATCCACGTGGGACGCACCTCCGCCGGGCCTCCCAGGGGCCCACGAAAGTGGCGACAATTGCGCAGATCGCAAGCCCCCCAGGGCACCGCGAGGTCCCGAGGTGATCCGCGTGGGACGCACCTCCACTGGGCCTCCCAGGAGCCCACGAAAGTGGCGACAGGTGCGCAGATCGCAAGCCCCCCAGGGAGCGGCGAAGTCCCGAGGTGATCCGCGTGGGACCCACCTCCGCTGGGCCTTCCAGGAGCCAACGAAAGCGGCAACAGTTGCGCAGATCGCAAGCCCCCCAGGGGCGGCGAGGTCCCGAGGTGATCCGCGTGGGACCCACCTCCGCTGGGCCCCCCAGGAGCCCACGAAATGGGCGACAGTTGCGCAGATCGCAAGCCCCCCAGGGGGTGGCGAGGTCCCGAGGTGATCCGCGTGGGACGCACCTCCGCTGGGCCTCCCAAGAGATCACGAAAATGGCGACAATTGCGCAGATCGCAGCCCCCAGGGCACCGCGAGGTCTCGAGGTGATCCGCGTGGGACCCACCTCCGCTGGGCCTCCCAGGAACCAACGAAATGGGCGACAGTTGCGCAGATCGCAAGCCCCCAAGGGGGCGGCGAGGTCCCGAGGTGATCCGCGTGGGACGCACCTCGGCCGGGCCCCCCAGGAGCCCACGAAAGTGGCGACAATTGCCAGATCGCAGCCCACAGGGCACCGCGAGGTCTCGACGTGATCCGCGTGGGACCCACCTCTGCTGGGCCTCCCAGGAGCCCACGAAAGTGGCGACAATTGCGCAGATCGCAGCCCCCAGGGCACCGCGAGGTCTCGAGGTGATCCGCGTGGGACGCCTCTCCGCTGGGCCTCCCAGGAGCCCACGAAATTTGCGACTATTGCGCAGATCGCAGCCCCCACGGCACCGCAAGGTCCCGAGGTGATCCGCGTGGGACCCACCTCCGCTGGGCCCCCCAGGAGCCCACGAAAGTGGCGACAATTGCGCAGATCGCAGCCCCCAGGGCACCGCGAGGTCTCGAGGTGATCCGCGTGGGACGCACCTCCGCTGGGCCTCCCAGGAGCCCACGGCAGTGGCGACAACTGCCAATCGCAGCCCCCAGGGCACCGCGAGGTTCCAAGGTGATCCGCGTGGGGCCCACCTTCGCTGGGCCTCCCAGGAGCCCACGAAAGTGGCGACAATTGCGCAGATCGGCAGCACCCAGAGCACCGCGAGGTCCCGAGGTGATCCGCGTGGGACCCACCTCCGCTGGGCCTCCCAAGAGCCAACGAAAGTGGCGACAATTGCGCAGATCGCAAGCCCCCAGGGCACCACGAGGTCCCAAGGTGATCCGCGTGGGACCCACCTCCGCTTGGCCTCCCAGGAGCCCACGAAAGTGGCGACAGTTGCGCAGATCGCAGCCCCCAGGGCACCGCGAGGTCCCAAGGTGATCCGCGTGGGACGCACCTCCGCTGGGCCTCCCATGAGCCCACGAAAGTGGCGACAATTGCGCAGATCGGCAGCCCCCAGGGCACCGCGAGGTCCCGAGGTGATCCGCGTGGGACCCACCTCCGCTGGGCCGCCCAGGAGCCCACGAAAGTGGCGACAATTGCGCAGATCGGCAGCCCCCAGGGCACCGCGAGGCCCCGAGGTGATCCGCGTGGGACCCACCTCTGCTGGGCCTCCCAGGAGCCCACGACAATGGCGACAGTTGCGCAGATCGCAAGCCCCCAGGGCACCGCGAGGTCCCGAGGTGGTCCGCGTGCAACCCACCTCTGCTGGGCCTCCCAGGAGCCCACGAAAGTGGCGACAGTTGCGCAGATCGCAGCCCCCAGGGCACCGCGAGGTCCCGAGGTGATCCGCGTGGGACCCACCTTTGCTGGGCCTTCCAGGAGCCCACGAAATGGGTGACAGTTGCGCAGATCGCAGCCCCCAGGGCACCACGAGGTCCCGAGGTGATCCGCGCGGGACGCACCTCCGCTGGGCCTCCCAGGAGCCCACGAAAGTGGCGACAGTTGCGCAGATCGCAGCCCGACGGCACGAGAGAAGAGGAGAAGGGAACACAAGAGACAAGAGAGGAGGAGGAGAGGAGGGGGGAGGAGAAGAAGGAGGCCGGGGCGACCACACTGCTCTATTCAAAACGAGTACCCAACCGTAGGAGGGCCGGGAAATACCTCCGCAGCATGTGCCCCTGCTGCACTGCTGCCTCCCGCGCTGGATCACGGCTGCGCAGGCTTCGCGCCCGAACCGATGTCGTCCTGGGCGGATCGGGTCGGCCGGAGCACTCACTCCAACTACCCCAGCTGATGATGCCTTCTCCTCACTCGCCCCCTTCCGACTCCCAGATGCCCCGGGCTGCGGCGTCGCTCTGGCCACCTGCCCTGCGCGCATTTTGCTGCCTCGCCCACTGCCTCGCGCACCACCTCCCCTGTGCGGAAGGCCTTAAGCTTGAAGACGGCGGCCGACTTAGCTGCTGCACGGTCCGCCCCGCACTGCGATCGGGAGCGCGGTTGTGCTCCGCTGCCAGCTGCCCTCCCCCCGCCCAGGGCCTGCCGGGCCGCTGCCTGCGCCCCCTGCTGCGCGCTCGTCAGCGCCATGCTTGTCATCACCACTATCAACGCCCATGAAGCCCTTCAGCACCGCGCCGAGCTCGCTGTCCACTTCGCTCCTGACCCCTCGCTGGGCTCCACGATATTCTGGTTGACCTGTTTTGCGGACGCCTTCACAGGGCCGACGAATGCGGCGACCTCCGCTGCGGTCGCTGGCAAGGGTGCCATTGGCGCTGTCGACGACCAGGAACTGTTTAGCACGCTTCGCGGCGTCGGTAGCAGGGCATCCATCGCCTGGCTCGTCTGCCTTCTTGCCCTCGGCGTTGCCTCCTACTGCCACCTTGTGCGTCTCCTCAAACAGTTCGCCGAGCTGTTTCGGGCACTCCTGTCGTGCTCTTTTTGTTCCCGCTGCTTTCACTGTGGTTGCCCCAAGCGTTTGCTGCAACGACCTTGCTTTGCTGTGCTTGGCAAGCTCCCGCCCCAGGCCTCTCGTGGTCCTTGCTGTGAAATTCTCGTGGTCCTTGCTGTGCTTGGTAAGCTCCCGCTCCAGGCCCCTCATCCTTCCGAGCAGCGGCTGGCTGGCTGCTATCTACTCCTCGAGTTTCTTGACATCGGTCCGTTTGGTGGCTGCCAGCCCCCCCGCGCCCTCCACGCGCCCTGAAATCCGCCCGACGCGTGTACAGAGCTGCTTCCTGAAATCGGCGATCTGCGCTGGGGCCCTGGTGATAGGGGGAGGAGGAGGAGGAGGAGGAGGAGGAGGAGGAGGAGGAGGAGGAGGAGGAGGAGGAGGAGGAGGAGGAGGAGGAGGAGAGAGGAGGAGGAGGAGGAGGAGGGGGGCGTCGGATTGGCCGTCTGCCGCTCCGTCGTTGCCCCCCTTTGCCCCCTCGTGGAGCTGCGATGGTGGCGTCCGTCTCCTCCAGCAGCCTCTGCCATTTGGCTCGCCCTCCTCCCGCGCATGCCAGGCCCGCTCGCTCCACGGAGTCTGGTCCCTCTCGTCGAAAGATGCCCTAGACGATGAACCCTCGCCGAAAGGCTGCCATCTCGGCGCCCAGGCCTCGCGCTTCCTGCAGGATGACCTCCGCCTGTGGTTCCCCATAAAGCCAAACCGCGCGCAGTCCCACGAGCCCCTGCCGTAGCTGCTCCTCTGGCTGCGCCCACCCTCAATGTCGCTGCCGCCCACGGTGCAAGCCTGACCACCACCGCCCATGGCCCGCCGCGCCCGATATGGAACTTTGTCCCCTGGGGCCTCGCTGATTAATTATGGGAAAGACTCCCGGTTCAAGCGCAACGCCTCTTGCTCGAAACGCCGCTGAACGACTCGCAGTCGTCTGCTGTTGCATCATATTGAACCAGAAAAGTTGACGGGTACTGATGATTATTGTGATGGTGGTGGTGGTGGTATTGCTGATGATGGTGAGGATGATGAGGAAGCGGTGGAGGATGGTGGGGATGACGCTGGCGTCGACGACACGACCGACGACCACGACGACGACCACGACGACGACCACGACGACGACGACGACGACGACGACGACGACGACGACGGCGGCGACGACGACAACGACGACGGATGAAGGATCATACGCACAAGAGATGAGGGAGAAGGCGACGAAAGGCGAGCATAACCCTCCTCCTCCTCATCATCCTCCTCTTGGCCGCATCCCCTCCTCCTCCTCCTCCTCCTCCTCCTCCTCCTCCTCCTCCTCCTCCTCCTCCCTCTTCCCCAGTATCCCCCCTCGTCCTTCAAAGACTGCCGAGCTCGCCCCTGTGAATGTCCGGACTCGCCGTGCAAGCTGTTCCCCAGCGCTCCCGCTGCAGTCCTTCAGCACTTCTGGGCTCGCCCCGGGATCCCCGGGCCCGCCCAGAAGGAGCTCCCCGGGCCCACGGCGGTCCGAGCTGCACGGCGGTCGGATCCTCTGAGCTCGCGGAGCTCCGCTTCTGCGGGCTTTGGAGCAAGAACTCGATCGAAGCCCCTGATCCTCTGAGTCGATCGACCCGCGAGCCCAGAACAGAATAGAAAGAGTCGTGGAGCACATTTCGAGCCCTCGGCCACAAGCAGCCCCAGAGGTCCCTGAGAGGCCCCAAGAGGTCCCCAACAGGCGGTCAGGAGGCCGCGCAGAGGGCCCCCAGAACCCGAAAAAGGCTCCAGGTTGAGACGTTCCCGAAAGCCTCGGAGAACTCCCAAGAGCTTCCTGCGCACTGCCTCCCGGCGCGCGAAAATGGGCTGGCGGAATGAGCGAAGCGATTAAATGAAGAGTCGTGAAGCATGGAAACGTGTCTGAAACACCAAGCATAGACGACGCGCAACTGCAATGCTCAAGGTGAGATGGTGATGTACCGTGCCAGAGGCTGTGCTGTGCTTTGATGAACTCAAATGCGCCGTGCCGCGTTGGAACTGTGCTGTGCTCTACTGCGTCGTGGATCAGATCGTCCTTGGCGTCAGGGTCCTGACCGAGCTGATTTGGATCTTATGCTCGAGTTGTCTGAGCGCACAGTTCGTGCTGGTTGCAGTCGAGCCACGCGGGGTGCTCGACAAGCACGAGCTCAAGATCTGATTCGGTTCCGTAGCGGGCGAGCTGAAGGGGGGAGACTCCGAACCGACGCGGAACGCACCGAGAGTGAACGTAGAGAAGCTCGGCGAACCAAGACGCGACAAACTCCATCCAGGCAAACCGAAGCAATAAGGACCGAGACGAACGCCAAACCGACCCTACTCTAAGCAAGACAAGCAGAACAAGACTGAGACAGAAACAGAAAAACTTCGGCTCGCCATCCCGAAACCCCACTGCACCTCCTGGCGAGGCAGCCGAACTCCGAGAAGCCGATGCCCCTCGCAAAAAACCAGGGCCGCGATCCCGGCGCGAACTGCGATTGATCCGTGCTGTGCTGCAGTGTGCTGCGCCATGCTGTGTGGAACTTTGCTGTTCTCTGTTGCGTCGTGAATCAAGCCGTGCTTGGCACCCCAGTCCTGTCCAAACCGATCTGGATGTCGAGCTCAGGCTGCCTACGCGCATGGTTCGCCCAAAGCAGGTTGCAGTCGAAACACGCGGGGCGTTCAACCAGCTCGAAGTCAAGATCCGATTACGTTGCGAAGTGAGACGATCCGAACGAGGGAGGCGAAGCCCAATCGAAACGAAACGTACCGGCACGACGACAAGGCCCCCACTCGAAAACTCTCGAGACATCCTCAACTCATCCTCCAATAAGACACCCGCCTGGGCGACCTGAACACGTGCCAACGGCACAGGCGCTGGAAACATGTTAGATACTCCGTGCGCACTTCGCGATTCATGCGAGCGAACCGTCCGAAGACCGCGTGGTATGTGTATATATATATACCCTGTGACCGTGACACGTGAAAACGTGTCAAGTGCACAAGCACCAACAACATGTTACATACCCGGAACCCCCCGCACACGTCCTGCTGCGTGCGAAGATGCCGACGCCGTCGTGTTAGATTCCCCCCCCACCACTTGTGTGGCGTAGATACATGGAAACATGTGTCAAGTGCACAAGTGCCTGCACAGGCGCCACATATACAGGTTAGATACTGCCTCTGCGCGCGTACTTTTCACGTGTGGGGAGCCCGACGGCCACATGTTAGATATCCCGCTGGGGTGGACGCGACACATGAAAACACTCGCCAGAAGCACAGGCGCCAGACGCATGTTAGATACCCCTCCGCGCACACGAAATCGCAGACAAATAGCGGCGCATCTGTCAGGTCCTCAGTCGTAGTCGTAGTCGTGGCCGGCTCGACACTCTGCTCCTTGAGGTAAGACTGGTAATTTGAATGAGAAACATCGGCATTACATGCGTCATCCTTGAACAAGAAGCAGCAATCACCGTTCGAGATCATACTGCACCCTGCTGTTGCATCACAAACCTGTTGACATTGAGTGTCAGACCTTCCGTCGCACATGCGCCAGCCCAGTCCGGGATGGAGATCCCAATGAGGCCCCAAAGCGTCGGCACTTGTCCAATCCTGATCATGCCCTGAGCAAATTCCAGTACCAAGTGATACCCATGCCGACGGTGCTGGGGTTGGTGCGCCCTCCTGACAGATCTTGCCATACGTGTAATTATTCAGATCGGATGATGCTCGGTTAATGTTATACCAGACGCATCCCTCGCAACCAAATGCAGAACCATCCCAACTGCAATTTCATGATCGACCCACGAACCCAGAAAGAGATTTAGAACTGCGAGGCATGGGAACGATTCCGAACAACTCAATGGGGCCATGGGCAGTGGCAACGCTGAAGATATCACTGGTGATGAAATTGTGCCAAGGGCTGTGTTGTGCTGCTCTGCGCTATGCCGTGCCGCACAGTGACGTGCCAAGGGACACGTCACGGAACGTGCCAGTGGAACTGCCAGGGGGGCGTGCCAGGGGACATGCCGCGTTGAACTGTGCCTTGCGCTGTTGCATTCTTGATCAAGCCGTCCTTGGCGTCAATTCTGACCGAACTGATTTGGATCTCAAGCTCGAGCTGCCTGAACGCGTAGCCTGGGCTAGTTGCAAACGAAAAGCGCGGGTCGCTCGACCCTCTGGAGCTCAAGATCCGATTCGGTTCAGAAGCCCTCGCTCGAGACACCCTCACATTTTGCTCCGGCATCGAGCCAGACGACCGCATGTTAGATACCCCCTGCATGGCCTGGACGCGTGAAGACGTGGCTCCAGCTCGGGCCAATCATGTTGGATACCCCTTGGGCGGCCTTTTCCCAGTCTGGGGCGTTAGGAATCCACCTGTGTTCACACGTGTTCCGCACTGAGGCGCCAAGAACCAACGTGTTTTCACGCTTGTCCCGCTCAGGGGGACCCCGTGAGTTGTCACGCGTGTCCCGCCCTGGGGCGTTAGGAACCCACG
Source organism: Prorocentrum cordatum (assembly GCA_963575745.1). Taxonomy (NCBI): domain Eukaryota; class Dinophyceae; order Prorocentrales; family Prorocentraceae; genus Prorocentrum; species Prorocentrum cordatum. The sequence goes on from CAUYUJ010017424.1 coordinate 40,759, forward strand.
TATTGTCACGCTTGTCCCGCCCTGGGGCGTTAGGTACCCACGTGATTTCACGCTTCTCCCGCCCTGTGGCGTTAGGAACCCGCGTGTTGTCACGCTTGCCGTACTCTGGGGTGCCAGGAAACCTTGTGCTGTCACGCGTTATGAACCCACGTGTTGTCACGCTTGTCCTGCCCTCGGACATTAAGAACCCAAAGGTTTTCACGCCTGTCCCGCTCTGGGGCGTTAGACACCCACGTGTTGTAACGCTTCTTCCGCCCTCGGGCGCTAGGAACCCAAGTGGGTGCGTTAGGGACCCACGTGTTGTCACGCGTACCGTGCCCTGGGGCGCCAGGAACCCACATGTTGTCACGCTTGCCTCGCTCTGAGGCGTTAGAAACCCACGTGTTGTCACGCTTGTCCCGCTCTGGGGCGTTACGACCCCGTGAGTTGTCAAGCGTGTCCTGGTCTGGTGCGATTGGAATCCACGTGGTCACGCTTGTGAAACCCAAGTGTTGTCACGCTTCTCCCGCTCCGAAGCGTTATGGACCCACTTGTGTTCACACTTGTCCCGCTCTGTGGCGCCAGGAACCCACGTGGTGTCCCGCTTGTCCCGCTCTGGTTGGTTAGACACCAACACATTGTCACGCTTGCCGTGCTTTGGGGCGTCAGAAACCCAGGGACGTTAGGCACCCACGTGATTTCCGCTTGTCGTGCTCTGGGACATCAGGAGCCCAGGTGCTGTCACGCTTGTCCCGCCCTTGGGCGTTAGGAGCCCATGTGTTGACACGCTGGTCCCACGTGTGTTCACGCTTCTCCCGCACTGTGGCGTTAGGAACCCACGTGTGTTCACGCCTGTCCCGCTCTGGGGCGTTAGGCTAGACACCAACGTGTTGTAACGCTGGTCCCGCTCTGGGGAGTTAGGGAACCCAAGTGGGTTCACGCTTGTCCCGGCCTGGGGCGTTAGACACCCACGTGTTGTCAAGCGTGCCGTGCTCTGGGGCGCAGGGAACCCACATGTTTTCACGCTTGCCCCGCGCTGAAGCGTCAGGGACCCACGTGTTGTCACGCTTGTCCAGCTCGGGAGCGTTAACACCCCGTGAGTTGTCACGCTCGTCCCACCCTGTGGCGTTTGGAACCCACGTGTTGCCACGCGTGTCCCGCCCTGGGGCGTCAGGAACCCACTTGTTGTCACGCTTCTCCTGTTCTGGGGCGCTAGGCACCCACATGATTTTACGTTTTTCCCGCTTTGGGGCGTTAGGCATCCATTTGTTTTCACGTCTGTCCTGCCCTGGGACGTCAAGAACCCTTGTGTTTTCACGCTTGTCCCGCTCGGGGGCGTTAGGAACCCACATGTTGTCACGCTTGTCCCGTTCTGAAGAACCCACGTGTTGTCACGTTCCCAGGGCCACGATCCCTCGTAAATAACGGTTCGACCGCACTCCCAGAACCACCTGGGCATCTGGGGTCGCCCAAAACAAGCGCGGGGCCCGAGACGTCCTCGACAAACCTGCGCGCAGGGCGCGCCGTCCTGGAGCGGGCACGCAAAAAGTCAATATGCTCATTTTATGTAAAATTCGAGGGTCTCCACACTTCTTTAATTGTTACGGATTCTGCGCAAAACGCTCTGCACCCTCTTTTTCCCAACCCTCCTGCGTTAGGTTCTTGTTTTGAAAAGAGCACTGCGGTCGCACACCTTTTCCCGCCCCCGTTCGCATTCTCTCCTGCCTCTCACTTCCTTCCTTCCCGCGTGCCGGCTTGCCTCCTTCCTGCGTGCCCGCTTGTCTCTCACCCTGCCTCTCACCTCGCTCCCTCCTGCGTGCTAGCTTGCCTTCTACCTGGCCATCGCTAAGGGGCTGCGATCTGCGAAATTGTCGCCACTTTCGAGGGTCGCTGGAGGGGCCAGTGGAGTGCCGAACCACCCAGACTCATACTAGACCTCGCCACCCCTGGATGGCTGCGATCTGCGAAACTGTCGCCACTTTCGAAGAATGCTGGAGGGGCCAGCGGAGTGCGGAACCACCCAAGCTCATACTAGACCTCGCCATCCCTGGGGGGCTGCGATCTGCGAAACTGTCGCCACGTTCAAAGACTGCTAAGCTAGGGGGCCAGCGGAGTGCGGTCCCAACCAGGCTCAGATTAGACCTCGCCATCCCTGGGGGGGTGCGATCTGCAAAATTGTCGCCGTTTTCGAAGGCTGTTGGGGGTGCCAGCGGAATGCGGAACCACCCGGATTCATATTAGACCTCGTCATCCCTGGGGGGCTGTGATCTGCGAGACTGCCACCAATTTCAAGGGATGCTGGGGGGTCCTGAGGAGTGCGGAACCACCCAGACTCAAAGCAGACGTCGCCATCGCTAGTGGGTTGCGATTTGCGAAACTGTCGCCTCTGTCGAAGGTTGTTGGAGGGTCCAGCGAATGACGTCCTACGCAGATTCATATGAGACCTCGCCATCCCAAGGGGGCTGCGATCTGCGAGACCATCGCCATTTTCGAGGGCCGCAGGGCGGGCCAACGGAGTAAAGCACCACCCAGACCCAGATTAGACCTCGCCATCCCTGGGGGTCTGCGATCTGCGAAAATGTCGTTAAGTTCAAAGGCTGCTGGGGATTCAGCGGAATGAGGCACCACCCAAATACAAATTAGACCTCGCCATCCATGGGGGGCTGCGATCTGCGAAACTGTCGCCACTTTCGATGGTTGCTGGGGGGGATCAGCGGAGCGAGGCGCCACCCAGAGCCCGCAAAACTGGCGGCGCGCCTTCGAGCGTTTAGCGCCCGCACCGAGAAGTGCAGGAAGGAAGGAAGCAGGGAAGCTGGCGGGCGAGCTAGGCCTCGCTCGTTTCTTGCACTAACAGAAAACAAGTTTCATCATTTTGTCGAGCGCCGAAGCGTCATGGCGCAGGCAGCGCTGCATTTTTAGCGCGCTACCGACAAAAGCAAAACTCTTCGGTCTCCTCCCGTCACTTTCATCGTCGTCCTCTGCCCCCTGCCACCTTCATTATGATGCTGCCGCGCTGACGGTTCGGCCCTCCGCGCGCCCTTGTCCTGCCTTCCGTTCCCGCCCCCATGTCCTCCTCAAGCCTGGGCCCTCTCTCCTCGTCCTTCTGTTGTTGTCCTGTGAACCGTGCCACATGAGCGCACCTCACGTAGCTTGCACAACATATAACGTCGCCTGCACTGTCATTATCCTGGCAAGTTTGGGCCAACTTCCCTTGTCACATGATGCAAATGGGTCGAGTACGTCGCAGGGCAATGTGATCAGGAAAGCGAGGGTCTGCGGACCCCGTTAGGCAACGAGGATGCGTTCCCCGAGCACGCGTGCTAAGACAGAACCTCCCGGGGCCTCCTGGGCTCGAGGGGGGCAGAAGATCGCTCCCCGAACACAGATCCCAGTATAGAAAAGTGTGCCATGGGGCCTCCTGAGGCTTCCAGGTTTCCTGGGGGCGCGGGGGGTCAGATGCGCTCCCCGAGCACACATCTCAACGCAGAAAAGTGCCTCATGAGGCCTCCTGGACACATGAAAACACGTGGTTCCAGCTCGGGACTACCATGTTAGATATCCCCCTGGGTGGCCTGGCTATGTGAAAACACCTAGATCCAACTCGGGGAAACCACGGTAGATGCACCCTCGGGTGGCCTGTACACGTGAAAACACGTATTCCAATTCGGGCCAACCATGTTAGATCCCGCCCTGGGTGGCCTAGACACGTGACAACACATGGCTCCAGCTCGGGACCACAATCTTAGGTGCACCCTGTGGGTGGTCTGGACAAGTAGAAACACGAGATTCCAACTCGGGACCACCATGTTAGATATCCCCCTGAAGCCTCCAGCACACGTGAAAGAACATGGCTTCAGCTCGGGACCACAATAACAACCCCCTTTGCGTGGCCTGGACACGTGAAAGCACGTGGTTCCAGCTCGGGGCAACAATGTTAAGTACCCCCTGGGTGGCCTGGACACGTGAAAACACGTGGTTCAATCAGGGACAACAATGTAAGATACCTTCCTGGGCGATCTGGGCACGCGAGGCAAACATTTCGCATGAGACATCATCTGAAATCTGGCTTCGCGACGGACTTCCTCAACTGGTTGATCCGCGGGCCCTACGCCGTCTTCGTTATATCTCGCAAAATATTTCCGCCGACCCACCTCAAATGGAAGAAGGAGGGTACCCTCTGAACGAAAACCCTGGGCCGGAGCCCTTTTCTGGGAACACGACCAAGAAGCCGGAAAGAGATTTAGAACTGCGAGGAACGGAAACATTTCCAAGCACCTCACGTGGGCGATGGGCACTGGCAACGCTGACGATACCAATGGTAACGACGCTGTGCCAGGGGTTGCGTTGTACTGCCCTGCGTTGTGCCGCGTGGCGCAATGATGTGCCAAGGGACGCGCCACTGAACAAGCCAGTGGACGTGCCAGGGGACGTGCCAACGCGCCGCGCGATGTGCCAGGGGGACACGTCACGGGAGACGCTGCGGAACGTGCCAGGGTGACGTGCCACGGAACGTGCCAACGGACGTGCCAGGGGACGTGCCAGGGAACGCTGCGTCCGCGTTCCCAAAACAACGATCCAACGTAAATCACGCGCCGTCCGCGCTCCTAGGGCCGCGATCCCTCGCAAAATACGCGGGAGTCACGCCCTCAAGGCCACGGTCCCTCGAAAACTACAATGGGTTCGCGCTCCCACGGCAACGATCCCTCGGAAATCCCACCAGCCCTCTGGGCGACAGGTGGTGGAAAAAAGGGTATTTTGCCTCTTCCACGACGGACCGATGTGTCAGAGGGTCCTTTTTTTCGGTCCCTGGGAGGGCCAATGTTTGACACCTCTGACGAGGATCGTTACCCCGAAGGGGGGGGGGGGGGGGGGAATCGTGGACCCCACCTCTTTTGACCGACCACCTCCAAAATGGCCCCTAGAAGCCCGAGGATGGCTCCCAATATGTTCCAAGGGGCCCCAAGACCGCACCAAAACGGCTCGAGATGGCCAGCCCACTCAGACGTCCCAGGGTTTCTGCATGGGCTGGCTACGCGTGTCTCTTCATCTCTCCCCCCTCAGCTCTCATGGGCATCGTTTCCATATGGGCGGGTGGGGGATGTTTTTTGGCACGCGGGCGCGCGAAGCAAGTCGAACGCCGAGCACGCTACCGCGGGGCCGCGCCGCAGCGAAGAAAAAACAGCGAAGCCAACTACGCCGCCAAAGAGCGGAACACAACGAAGCGCAGCCAAAATGGCGCGGGAGACACCTCACAGGTACCGCGGGAACGCCCACAAGGATGCCGATGAGGACGCCGGTGTAGAATGAGCGACAGACCGCCCACATGAGCAATGAAGAAGTGACCCAAGGCGGCGACGACCAGGGGGGACAAAAAAAATAAGGGCCAACGATTCCCCAAGTACCTTGCCGAACACGAAGTACAGGGCCAGGTAGGACTCCACGTGGAACAGCAAGCCAGAAAGGGTAGCGACAACGCCTCCGCGAAGGGCAAAACGGCGAGGCGAAATAGCCGTGGAGGTAAACGGCCTCCAAGTACTGTGTATAACGCGCAGATGCACGCCGTCGCGTAGGAGTCGAACACCGCTCTAGGACCAGGTCAGATACTTTTTTCGTCGCGGCCGCAGGCGAGCGCGCCAGCAGCGTCAGAGGTCGGGCGGGCAACGCGCGAGCCGAATTGCCAAGCGCACGGGGACCGACGGCCGAACCTAAGCTGCCTAAGCTGCCTAAGCTGCCAGGCGGCGCGAGGTGGTGCCAGGAAGCGGACAAAACCCGAAGCCTGCCGGCGGGCGATGCTGACTGCAACCAGGACCAGGATCCGGGGGCAGTGCCGATGCACGAATTGACCCAAGGAGCAAAACGCAGCCAAAATGGCGCGGCAGGGTCACAGACAGCGAAGCAGACAAGTGACCGCTGAGGGCGAGGACGAGACGCAGGATAAACCACACGAAACATCCATGCATCCAGCCCCTGAAGGGGGCAGCTCGCTTGCACGACACTCCAGGAGGTACTACTAACACGGATGGCCATCAATACGTCACTGACCAGGAACCAGTACGAGTGGCGCCACCGAAGCCGCACACTCATTCCTGAGAGAAAAATTCCAGGGCAATCCCCTCTCCGAGAACGAGAGGAAGAGCCAGCCAGGAAGATGGCGGAAGGGATCGACACCGAAATCCTGAACGGATCGGCCACACGCCTGATGCTGCCAAACAGGAATACGATGGACAAGGTCGACATCGAACGCCTGTACGGAATGGCAGCACGCAGAGAACTGCAAAGTGAACTGCCAATAGCAGGGCTAAGCACCTCACCCAGGAGAGGTGCATTAGCGTGGCAAGCGCCAGAAAGGAACTGGGAACGTCCGGACCAGGTCAGATACTTTTTGATGGACGGCTCCAAGGACAATTCCAAGAAGCGGGGCGGGCGCGGCTGGGGCACAGAGCGAGATAATTGGTTAGGAAGGCGCCTAGGCCGACGCAACGGGTGCACCTGCAAGAAGATAAATGCCCCTCATTAAGATGCGTGCGACCCGGGGAGGGGGACGCAAGCACCAGAGTGAAGCAGACGGAAGAGAAGTCGCACAGCGGCGCCAGCTCGGACCGTACAGCACAGAGAGCACTGGATGGGGCCAGCAGCTCAGTGGTAGCGCGGTGGGCACGTGAGGCCGCACCGCTCAGCAAGACGAGGAGGTGAGAGAGCAAAAGCGCGCGGGCGGAAGAGGGGGAGCCGGGAGAGCCTCACTCACTTGGACTCCTGGGCGCGATCGGACGAGAGGCACCGTCCAATGCCCGGAGACGTCGACCCAATCGCGGAGTCCGAACCATGATTGCCTGGCCCAGAGTGTCGGGGGAACGGCAGCAGGCGTGGCCGAGCGCCATGGACCACCTCGCAGGAGGGCTGGGGCACTCACAAAGGCTGAACCACTTGTGCAGCACCTGGAGCACGAAGGTGGCTCCCGCCGAGGGGGTGGTCCAAGTCAACGGCGAGCAACGCATGCCGCATAACCATCACGGTGGACGGGGGAACCAAGCAGCGAGCGTCAACTGGGGGCAGAAGTGGCCCGGAAGGGGGAACGCCGACAGTCGAGCAAAGGGTGAACCACTTGCCGTATAGCACACACCCCAGGTCCGGCCCCCGGTGTTGCCGGGGCAGGCAGGCCCGAGTTGTCAGAACAACACATGGCGGCCGTGCGGCCCGACCTCACCTCGGAAGTCTGCGAGAGAACCTCTAGGTGGTGCATCGAACCGAGAGCTCCAAAAGCCTCGGTGGGGGAGAAATCGTGTGTGGCCGCATCCGCAGGAGGAGGGGGGAGAGGAGGAGACGCAGCCGATAGCCGCAAAATCAGTGAATGACGGGAGGAGGGGAGGGCGGCAATTGCTTATACGGTGGGACCTAGGCCGCAGTGACCTCCACAGCGAGGTGCGGTGGGACCTCAGTCGCGGGGGGAACAGGGCGTCTGCCCGCTCCAGGTCAGATACGCGAAGCGTCAATAATTATTCCGGATTTACGCTCCAGACGATGCCGCGTAAATTACATTGGGATCGTGCTCTCAGGGCCACGATCTCTTGTAAATTGCATTGCGTCCTCGCAACCAGCGCCACGAACCCTCGTCAATTAACGCTTCGTCCGCACTCCCAGGGGCAGGATCCAATTACGCACGCTGCGTCCACGCTCCCAGGGCCATGATCCATTGGAAATTACGCTGCATCCGCGCTCCCAGGGCCACGAGCCATCGTAAATTACGCTGCGTCCGCGTTCCCAGGGCCACGAGTCCTCGTAAATTATTCTGCGTCCGCTCGACATGGGCCACGAACACTGGTAAACTATGCTGAGTCCGCGCTCCCATTTTCCATGTAAACACACACACACGAAAACCCCACCAGCCCTTTAGGGTGTAGGTGGTCTAAAGCGTTTCCTCTGCCAACCCCCTTCTTTCCCTTCGGGGAAGGGTTTATCCCTCCCCTTACCCCTCCCCACCGACCTGGACGAGGGGGTCCGCGGGTCGTTGGGACGTCCAAGATGGCCCAAGACGGCTCAAAGAGCGAAAAAGCGAAAAAACACAAAACATTGATTCCCCTCTGGTTTTGAAAGGATTTGAGCCTCTTGGGGGGCCCAAGAGGCGATTCGAGGCACTCTAGAGGGGCAAGGCCAACATACGATCCCCCCTTATGTGATAGATCTCCTCCAACATGGCCCCAAGAGCGCCCCAAAGGCTCCCAAGAGCGCCCCAAGAGCGCCCCAAGAGCGCCCCAAGAGGCCATCAAGAAGCTCCCAAGAGACCCCCAAGAGGCCACAAGAGGCTCCCAAGATGGCCCAAGACGGCTCCAAGAGCGAAAACGCGAAAAAACACAAAACATCATGAACGTTCCTTAGGTTTTGAAAGGATTTTGGCCTCTTGGGGGGGGGGGCCAAGAGGCAATTCGAGGCACTCTAGAGGGGCAGCGCTAATATACGACCCCCCTTTATTTGATGCATCTCCTCCAAGATGGCCCCAAGAGCGCCCCGAAGGCTCCCAAGAGCGCCCCAAGAGCGCCCCACGAGGACCCCAAGAGGCCCCAAGAGGCCCCCAAGAGGCCTCCAAGAGGCTCCCAAGAGACCCCCAAGAGGCCCCAAGAGGCTCCCAAGATGGCCCAAGACGGCTCCAAGAGCGAAAACGCGAAAAAAACACAAAATATGAATGTTCTTTATGGTTTGGGAAAGATTTTGGCCTCAAGAAGGGCCTCAGAGGCGATTCGAGACACTCTAGAGGGGCAGCGCTAATATACGACCCCACCTTATTTGATAGATCTCCTCCAAGACGGCCCCAAGAGCGCCCCGAAGGCTCCCAAGAGCGCCCCAAGAGCGCCCCAAGAGGCCCCCAAGAGGACATCAAAAAGCTCCCAAGAGACCCCCAAGAGGCCACAAGAGGCTCCCAAGATGGCCCAAGACGGCTCCAAGAGCGAAAACGCGAAAAAGCACAATCCATTAACTTTCCGTAGGTTTTGAACTGATTCTGGCGTCTTGGGGGGCCCAAGAGGCGATTCGAGGCCCTCTAGAGGGGCAGCGCTAATATACGACCCACCCTTATCCCACCAGCCCTCTGGGCGTCGGTGGTTTAGAGCGTTTCCTCTTCCACCCCTCCTTCTTCCCCTTCGGAGAGGGGTTTACCCCTCCCCCTACCCCCTCCCCACTGACCTGGACAGGGGGGGTGCGCGGGTAGTTAGAGCGTCCAAGATGGCCCAACGCGGCTCCAAGAGAGCCTCAGGGAGCTCAAAATGACCTCCAAGATGGCTCCAGATAGCGCAAGATGCCTCAAGATGGTCCCCATGATGTTCCAAGACGCTCCAAGAGCTTCCCAAAACGGTTCCAAGTGCTCACAAGAGCATCACGAGGATGCCTCCAAGAGGCCAAAATGCTTCAAACCCCTAGGGAAAATCAATGTTTTTGGTGTTCTCACGTTTTCGCTTGCGATGCGCATCCGAGGCGTCAAGATGGCTCTAAGATGGCTCAAGATAGCTCCAAAAGGGGCCCAAGAAAGCCCCAAGACGGCGCCAAGAGCGGCAACGAACGCTCCAAGAGCACCCCAAGAGGGGTTCAGGAGGCGATTTTAAAGGCTCTACAAGGGCGACGCTAAAAAATGCTTCCGCGTTCTTTGCCAGATCCCCTCCAACATGGCTCTACCAGCGCCTCTGAGGCCTCCAAGAGCGCTTCAAGAGCGCCCCAAACGACGCCCAAGAGGCCTCCAAGAGGCTCACAAGGTCGTCAAAGATGGGCCAAGACGGCTCCCTGAGAGCCTTGGGAAGCCCAAGACACCTTCCAAGAAGGCTGACGATTGCGCGACCTGCCTCAAGATGGCTCCGACGATGTTTCAAGACGTTCCAAGACTGCTCCAAAACGATTCCAACAGGCTGGCTCAAGATTGCGCAACCTGCCTCAAGATGACTCCGAAGATGTTCCAAGACGCTCCGAGACCGTCCCAGGACGATTCCAAGTGGCCATATGAGCTCTCCAGGATCCCCTTCCCCCTCGCCTACCTATTATTCCTCCTCCGTCATCCCCTTCCCCTTCTTTCTTCTTTTTCCACATCTTTACAATATTTCCCATAATCCCACCAGCCCTCTGGGCGTCGGTGGTTTAGGGCGTTTCCTCTTACACCCCTCCCTCTTCCCCTTCGGGGAAGGGTTTACCCCTCCCCCTACCCCCTCCCCACTGACCTGGACAGGAGGGGCGGGGAGCGGTCAGAGCGTCCAAAACGGCCTCGGCGAGGAAGCCAAAATCATTGATTTTACTATGGTTTTGGCCCCACGTTGGCCTTCTGAGGGGGCAGCGCTAATTAGAGCTCCCCGCTTCTTTGATCGATTTCCTCCACGATGGCCGCAAGAGGCCCCCAGGATGCCCCAAGAGGCCGCAGGATGGCCCCAAGATGGCCCCAAAAGGCCCCCAAGAGGCCCCCAGGAGGCCCCCACGAGACCCCCAAGAGGCCCCAAGAGACCCCCCAGAGGCACCCAAGGGGCAAAGATGGCCCCAAGAAGCGCCCAGGAGGCCCCCAAAGGCCCCAAGATGGCCCCAAGAGGCCCCAAGAGGCCCCAAAGAGGATCCCGAACTGCCCACAGAGGCCCCCCCGAGGCACCCAAGACGCCGAAAAACCCCTCAGGACGATCCTCTACTCGCCTGGGCGTCGTTTCTGGACGGGCTGGTGGGGATACGCGAAGCGTCTAGAATTTGATAGATCTCCTCCAAGATGGCCCTAAGAGCGCCCCGAAGGCTCCCAAGACCGCCCCAAGAGCGCCCCAAGAGGACCCCAAGAGGCCCCAAGAGGCCACAAGAGGCTCCCCGGTATACGCAAGAGGCCCCCGGGACCGCCAAGAGGACCCAGAGACGGCCCAAGAGGCCCCAAAGCTCGCCATTGTCCTCCTCCTCTTTTTCTTCATCCTCCCTCCTCCCCCTCCCCCTACTCATCCTCCTCCTCCTCCTCCTTTTCCTCCTTCTCTTCCTTCTTGTCCTCCTCGTCCTCGCAGTCCTCCATATCCTCCTCCTCGTCTTCCTCCTCCTCCTCCCCCTCCTGCTCCTGCTCCTCCTCCTGCTCCTCCTCTTCCTCCTCCTACTCCGACGACGACGGTTCCTCCTACATCCTCCCCCTCTTGGGGTATATGGCGGTTCACCCCGCCCTTTGTTCTTCTGCATGCTCCCCCGCTTCCCTCATAACCTCCACTCCCCTGGGACTCATTTCTGGACGGGCTGGTGGGGATATTTTTTGATTGGCGGTTCCAAGGACATATCCGGGAAGCGGGACGGTCTCGGCTGGGGAACAGGGCGAGATAATTAGCGGCGACGGCGCATAGGCCGACGCAGCAAGTGCACGCGCCAGGGACAAAATGCCCCCCATTAAGATGCAGGCGACCCGGGAGCGGGGACGCAGGCACCATAAATAAACTGACGGAAGAAAAGTCGCACAGTGGCGCCAGCTCAGTCCGCACCGACCAGCGCGAAAGGGCGTGGGTCACGCCGTGCTGTGGCAGCACGGAGGGGCCACTGAGGCCGCACCGTCCAACACGACGAGGAGGCGAAGGAGCGGGGAAAGGCGGAGGGCGCGAGGGCACGAGAGGACAGAAGAGGGAGGGGGACCGAGGAACGCCTCACTCACATGGACTCCTGAAAGTACTCGGGCATGAGCGACCGACCTGTGCACGGAAGCGTCGGCCCTGTCTTCCGAGTCCACAACCTGCAGTTGCCTGACTCTGAAAACCGGGGGGAAATATATGCAAGCACTTGTCGAGCACCACAGACCACCCTGCGGGAGGGCCGAGAAGCACTGCCAAAGGATATACCACTTGCGCAGTAGCAAGAGCTCGAAGGCGGCGCCCGCCGAGGGAAGCGAGACAACCAAGACGATGGCGTACAACGCGGGCAGCTTATCCGTCACGGGGACGGGGGGGCAAAGATGCGAGCGTCAGCCGCGGTAGCAGGGGCGGACCTGATGGGGGAACAACGACGGCCTGTCAAAGGATGAACCACTTGTCAGGGCAGCGCTCACCTCAGGTGCGGCCCCAGGTGGTGCCGGGGCGGGGTGGCGCGCCGGGCTGCACCATGCCGTAGCCCAGCACCTGAAGCGCCGCGAACCGCTCCCAGTCAACGCGGGCGAACCACGCCCGCTCCAGGGGCTGGAGGAGTCCGCACCTGCGGGGACGGACTGCCGTAGACCCTGGCTGCCCAGAACATCACAAGGCAGCCGCGATGTCCGAACGCACCTCGGAGACCTGGCAGCGAGCCTCTAGGTGCCCACGGATGCCCGAGTGCTCTGGTAGAGCGGGTTGGCGGGGGGGAATCCGCGCGGCACTGCGTGCCGAATCAGCACAAGAGGAGGAGGAGGAGGAGGAGGAGGAGGAGGAGGAGGAGGAGGAGGAGGAGGAGGAGGAGGAGGAGGAGGAGGAGGAGGAGGAGGGGAGACGCAGCCGATAGCCGCACAATCCAGTGAATAGCAGGAGGAGGAGGGAGAGGCAACGTCAAAGTCGATGCTGCGTGGGCAGAGTGGCCTCTGTGAGCCCTCCACCGCCCCCTGCTGAGGGTCCTCAGCGACCGCGGGGGGAACGCCGCGCCAGACCTCGGCGGGGGGCTGCGCTGTCTCTTGCCCGGAGCAGCATAGCTGGAGGACGCACGTGAGGTGGTGCCACGTGAAGCGGCACGTCGGAAGTGGCAAGGCCACCGAACTGGGATGGCCCGTCGCATTGAAGTGCACCCTGGCGGGGCTCCCTTGGACGGGGGCGCAGCAAGAGCCGCGCAAAGTGAAGAGTGGTGAGATAAGGTGGACCGCGCGGGGCGGGTCCATGGCCACCATCCCCAGTCATCCAAAGTAGGAGCCCTGGAGGGGGGACATAGACGGACCCTTGTCCCGCGGGAACCAGCTCTAAGGGGGAACACGGGTAGGTGGATTATTTCAGCCACCGTCCCACTGTCCAGGATGGAGCCACGAGACCAGCGTGGGCTGTCTAGTACGCAGCGCGCGGGTATTGGCGCACCTCTGCCCGATAAGAAGTAGCACGGGGGAATTGAGGCCAGGGCCTGGCGCCGCGGTGAAACCTGCCCCCAACAGGTCAGGAGCAGCCACGGGGGAAGCTGGACCGTGGGGGGCTGGCACCTCACGTTGTCCTCAGCCCCCAATCGCTGCGTCGCTGTGCGAAGCAAAGGGCCGGTGGAGGACCATGGGGGAGCTGCGGGACCCAGATGGCCCACGGGGTCAGCGCGACGGAGACCACCCTGTAAAGGGAGGGGAAGGTTGTTCCCAGTTTCCCAAGATCGCTATTGCCCAAGAAGCACGCGTTGCGCTCCATGACGGGCCGAGTAGCAACTCTGAGGATCGACATGTTCTGGTGGAAGAGAAGGTTTGAGCCGACGACACGCTGCGCGGGCCACCCTCCATGGGAAGCAAGGAAGGGGGCGGGCGGGCGGGCGGGGGGGAAGCGGTTATCACGCACAGCGAGCAGTCCCAGACAAGGCAGGCCGCCCCTCGACCGGGGGGAGGGGGTGGGCACCAGCGGCCAGGCAATACCACGATCACTTGGGGCCGAAGTCCCACCCCCGCTGACGCTTGTCAGCGCAGTGGGTCTCACCTCTGCGGGAGGACCGTTTCCCTTTGGCCTTCCAATCCGCGTCGGCCCATGTCTCGCTGATGGCCCCACTCGCCCCAGGACTGCCATATGCGCCAGGGTGCTGCCGATCCAGTTGCACCTGTTCGTGCGGCAGTCCTGTCTTCAGTGGACCATGGGGGGGGGGTCTTTGTAGCCTCCTTGTCCTCGTCGGCCCATGGGGGTGCGCGTCCGCTTCCGATGGGCGCGTCGGCAGCGCGTACTCTGGTGTCGCGCTGCGTGAGTCTGCGCTGCTTCTCCATGACGCCTGGCCAGTCGACGTGGAGCTGGTATTCTCTGTCTATGCTGTAGGCGTCGTAACCCATTTTGCTCGATGCCTGGAGGAAGTCGTCGCACTGCTGTACCGCGTTTCGCCTGGGGTCGGACTTGATGTTGACCCAGGCGCCCCCTTGCCTATAGGCTGCCTTTCTGACCCAGGCGCTCCATGCCCCATCGAACCCGCCCACCAGCGTCTCCTGCATTCGTGTGATCTTATCTGGTGCCGGCTCGTCCCTTGTGACGTCTGCATCGTCGATGGGTCTCAAGTGCATGGGGGGGCCTCCCATGGGGTCATCAGGGCGCGCTGGTGGGATTGCTGCTGTCCGTGCGTCGCGCCGCCAGCCCTGGGCGCCGTGCCGCGGCCTGGGTGAGCTGCGAGGCGGTGTGGCTGAACGTTCTCTGGTGCTGTCTTCGTCGACTGTGGGTGGTCGGCGGCTCGCTTCGTTCCCCGATTGTCTAAGTTTCCTGCCGTCGCTGACTGCGTGAAAGCTCCAGGTCCGCTCCTCTCTGGGGCGGGCTTCGACCCTCCTCCATGCGTCACTGGGTGCTCCCCGATCAGTAGCCTGCGCAAACGGGGGCCAGGCTTTCGAGTCGGCCCTGCGGGGGGGCCGGGTCCAGAAAGGGAGGGGGCTTTGGGCCGACTTCCGGTCGGTGGGCGCTGGGCCGCCGGCGTCGTCCTCCTGGTGTGTAGGGCTGGCCTGCGACCCGGAGTCTGAGGTATCCGGCGGGCTGCCGTGCGCCTGGGCGTCCGGCTCGGCCACGTCGCCGTCGCCATTCCAGTGCTCAGATGAGGGCGGCACCTCTTCTGGGGCCCCCATCGGGTTGGCCAGGCGCGCCGGGTTGTCGGGGGGAACCGTTTGCGCGGGTCGGGGGGGCGCCGTGAGCCCCAGCGCGTTGGTCGGTCGGGGGTGATTCCTCACCCCGGGGCCTGTTGAGCCAGCTGGCAGCAGGAGACTCTTCTTCTGCCGCGCCCCTGGTCGCCGCATCCTGGGGCTGGGCGGCGAGGAGTTCCATCGCTCCTCCGGTTAGCTACTTCTCCAGCCTTGCGAGGAACAGGGCGAGGACATGCAACGGCTGTCGGTAGGGGCCCTGCCCTTTCAGGTTATCGAGGTTGCCTGCGTAGCGCTCCCATTCCTCCTGGTACTCTGGGTTGCCCTCCACCAAGTGTGAGACTACCCTGGCAGCTGCAGCCCTCTGTCCGTCCCATGGGATGCATGGGGGATGGCCGTTGCTTGGGGTCTCATCTCCGTTGATCGAATCCAGGAAGGGCAGCAGTTGCTCGAAGGGCCATGCCGACTCGTCGGTTACAACGCCCTCGATGTCCTTCCCCTGTTGCTGCGCGAAGGCCGCCCAAAGGGTGTGCGCTGCGTGGCTCCACTCGATCAGGTACTTCACCAGGGCGCGAACACGACCCCTCGACTCACCCCCTGCCAGACGGCGGGTGGAGTACGCGGGCAGCAGGGGCGCTGGGGGTGGCAGCAGGTCGGGAAAAGAGTAGCTGATGGAGGCTCCGTCGGTCGAACCCCTTTGTTCACAGTGCACAATGGGGGGCTGCGCTGACCGGTCATCGCGCGGTGGGAGAGGCGCGTCCGCGTCCGCGACTGGGGCCCTGTTGGCTGGGGAGAGGTGCGTCGACATGTCGTAGTTGTACCAGTCCTCGGGACTCGGGAATGCTAGTTGTGGCCTGCCGCGCGGTAGGGATGGCAGGGTACACCTCGCTGGAGTAGTGGTCGAATATGCGGTCGAGGACGCCCGGGGCAATGTTCCAGATGTGAACAAGGCACCTCCTGCAGGCCCATTCCGCGTTCCACTGCCGTGTGACCCATAGGGGGGGGCATTGCGCCCCACGGCGGGAGTCCTGTCTGCCCATTGCAGTTCGCTTCTGCCTCTGGGCGCCGCATGAAGCATCCGAGGGCTGGGCGGCCCGGCTTCCATTCCAGCAAGGGGGAATCGGGGGGGCAGGTGTCACGCGCGGCCGAATACATTTGGGTGACGTGCGCTTCTGCGCCAAACCTGCCGTCGGCAAGCCCGCGGGGTGGGAGGGTGGCACCGGCACTGGATGGCCGGAAGGGGCGCGGCGCACGCATGGCGAGATCCTTCGGGGCGGAAGGGGCCGAGGCGTCGTTAGGCCGACCGAACCCCAGCGGGAGGCTGGACAGCGAGGGGAGGGTCCGAGCTCTCTTGCGCGCTCGGTATTCTTCCACTCTGCGCTGTACTCCTGTAGACGCTGCTGCATGGCCTTCTTGGCACCGCCTTCAGCCTGGTTGGGGTCAGGAACATGAGTTCCCTTACTTTCCAAGGACCTGGCCCAACACAGCTCGCAGAGCCATCTGCAGTTCTCTCCCTTCATGTATGCCTGTGCGCGGTTCTGAGCTAGCAGCTCGCGGGTGTCGTCATCCTCCGAGGTGCCAGCTGCTCCCTGCAATCCCGTGCTGGTGCAGCCGTCGCAGTTGTAGCTGGCGTCGTTCTGCAGCCTGCAGAATCGCTCGTCCTGTACTATCGGGGGGGATAGCGCTGTACCTGGAGCTGGTGAGGCTGGGAGGCTTTCGTCGAGGCGGCGGTTGGACAACGCGACTCCGCCTCCTATGTACTGCAGGTATCACATGGTGCGTGGACTGCCGAGTCCCTCCTCTGATCCGGTCAGCGCCTTGTGCAGCTGGCAGATGGAGCAGTCTCCATACTGCTTAGCTGGTGGACATTCGCGGGCTGGACTATCACTTCCAGTACGCGCATGGGGGCCTCCAGGGTGAAGTCATGCTCCTGCATTCCTGCCCATGTCTGGGGGCATTCGTGCGTCGCCGCAGTCTGAAGGTGATGAGCGAAAGTGGCCAGCGTGCTGATATGGCGAATGACCTGCTCCATCTTGGCGTGGAGGGAGGCGAAGTCGGCAAGCTTGAAACCCCATGTGGCAGCAAACTGGCTGCGAAATTCCTTGTGGGCCTCCTGCCACGGAAGGCAGAGACCCATCGCCGCTTCTATGATGTCACCTGTGGCCTCTGGATGTGGGAATGGCCAGAGTGTAGCGCGCGGCTCCCGCAGTTGCAGCATCATCACCACAAGTAGGACTCTGAGCGTGGGGGTGTTGAGTGGGCGCCCGTCGTTACCACGTAGGGCAGGCGTGAGAGTCGAGTCGACCTGTTCTGGGCGGAGCAAGGAGTGTAGGTGCTCCATCCCAGGGTGCACCCTGTGGCGTTTGCAGCTGCATGTGGCGGGGCTCCAGGCAGCGGGGAACTGGGGGAGCGTGCCGACGGGGGTGCACCTGCTTGAGGGCTTGGGGCGGCGATTGCTACCAACAGCGCGGGGCAGCGGGGGGAGTGAGGTGAGCGGGACACTCAGCTGTGTTGCGTGCCAAGGTGTGCCCAATCCTAGGAACCAGACCAGGGCTGCCCACGTCAGGTTGTATACCAGGTTGCTGGCGTCTATTCCGACCTCAACGTCCAAGCAATAACCCAGGTGGCTCCAGGCCTTCCTATCGAGACTTCCCGGTTGCCTGGGGGTGGCACCCATGGGCCACTGATGGGGATGGAGCCCGGCAACCGTGTAGAGGATGATTCCCATTGTGGGGTCGTCGACAAGCTTCTGCATGCTGTCTGTGATGGCTTCGCCGAGCTTGTCCCAGGAGAACAGGGGATCGAGCGGTGCAGCGATGCGCTCCGCTCGGGCTGGTGGGGATACGCGAAGCGTCTAGAATTCACTAACAGAATTCTGTCACACCAACTTCCACGGCCACGATCCCTCGTAGATTACTTCAGGTTAGCGCCTCCCAGGGCCAGGATCCTTCGTAAACTACGCGGCATCTGCGCTCCCAGGGCCAATATCCCTCGTAAATAACGCTCCGAACACACTCCCAGAACCATCTGGGCATCCTGGAGCGCCCAGGCTTTTCAAGCGCTGCAAAACAAGCGTTTCGCCAGAGACACCCGCAGAAATTCACCACGCAGGGTGCGCCATCCTCGAGTGGGCACGCAAAATGGAATCTCCCTTCTGCAAAGCAAGCGTTTCGCTCGAGACATCCTCGAAAAGCATGCGCGCGGGACGCGCCGATGTCGAGCGGGCACGCGCGAAACGCATTGTTAAACCAAGAAAGAAGGAACAAGATCAAAGGCAGCAGCGTGGAATAAGGATTCCCCGCTGCAGTGTCCCGGCGGAAAACCGCGGGCCACGCGGGGGCTCGTCGTCGGGCCCTCCGCCAGTGGCTCCTCCTTCTTCTCCTTGTCGTCCCCCGCCCCCTGCCCCCCCCCAGCCCATCCCGCTGCTGTTCCTCAGATTTCCTCGCCCTCGTCGTCGTCGTCGTCCTGGTCGTCGTCGTCGTCGTCGTCGTCGTCCCCCTCCTCCTCGCCCGGTTGCGGTTGCGGTTGCGCGCCCGCGGGCGCTTTGAAATGTGTCGCCTGGTTGCGGTTGCGGTTGCGGTTGCGCGCTCCCGCGGGCGCTTTGAAATGTGTCGCCCGGTTGGGTTGCGGTTGCGCGCCCGCGGGCGCTTTGAAATGTGTCGACAGGTTGCGGTTGCGGTTGCGGTTGCGCGCTCCCGCGGGCGCTTTGAAATGTGTCGCCCGATTGCGGTTGTTGGGTTGCGGTTGCGCGCCCGCGGGCGCTTTGAAATGTGTCGCCCGGTTGCGGTTGCGGTTGCGGTTGCGCGCTCCCGCGGGCGCTTTGAAATGTGTCGCCCGGTTGCGGTTGCGGTTGCGGTTGCGCGCTCCCGCGGGCGCTTTGAAATGCGTCGCCCGGTTGCGGTTGCGGTTGCGCGCCCGCGGGCGCTTTGAAATGTGTCGCCCGGTTGCGGTTGCGGTTCGCGGGCGCAATCGCGCTGCGCCGGTTGCGCCGCGCGGGCGCTTTGAAATGTGTCGCCCGGTTTGCGGTTGCGGTGCGCGCCCGCGGGCGCTTTGAAATGTGTCGCCCGTTGCGGTTGCGGTTGCGCGCCCGCGGGCGCTTTGAAAATGTTCGCCCGGTTGCGGTTGCGGTTGCCGCGCCCGCGGCGCTTTGAAATGTGTCGCCCGGTTGCGGTTGCGGTTGCGGTTGCGCGCTCCCGCGGGCGCTTTGAAATGTGTCGCCCGGTTGCGGTTGTTGGGTTGCGGTTGCGCGCTCCCGCGGGCGCTTTGAAATGTGTCGCCCGGTTGCGGTTGCGGTTGCGGTTGCGCGCTCCCGCGGGCGCTTTGAAATGTGTCGCCCGTTGCGGTTGCGGTTGCGCGCTCCCGCGGGCGCTTTGAAATGTGTCGCCCGGTTGCGGTTGCGTTGCGGTTGCGCGCTCCCGCGGGCGCTTTGAAATGTGTCGCCCGGTTGCGGTTGCGGTTGCGCGCCCGCGGGCGCTTTGAAATGTGTCGCCCGGTTGCGGTTGCGGTTGCGGTTGCGCGCTCCCGCGGGCGCTTTGAAATGTGTCGCCCGGTTGCGGTTGCGGTTGCGCGCCCGCGGGCGCTTTGAAATGTGTCGCCCGGTTGCGGTTGCGGTTGCGGTTGCGCGCTCCCGCGGGCGCTTTGAAATGTGTCGCCCGGTTGCGGTTGCGGTTGCGCGCCCGCGGGCGCTTTGAAATGTGTCGCCCGGTTGCGGTTGCGGTTGCGGTTGCGCGCTCCCGCGGGCGCTTTGAAATGTGTCGCCCGGTCGCGGTTGCGGTTGCGCCGCCGGGTTGCGCTCCCGCGGGCGGTTTGAAATGTGTCTCCCGAGCTGTCCCCTGACGTTCAGTCAGTCATCAGTCAGCCGGCGGGCACGGAATTTCACCCGGCTCCGCCGGGAAAAAACACACACGCACAACAACAACAACAACAACAACAACAACAACAACAACAACAACAACAACAACAGCAACAACAACAACAATAATAACAACAATAAGACCGATCGCCCTTATATGCTCGAGTTTCCAATAACGCGTATTTCCCAAACCCTCGATCCCCGCCCTCTTCGTCTTCGATCGAACCCCTTTTGGGGGGTATATCTTTCTTCCCTGCAGGCCGGGCCCCGGCAAGCGGCGGGGCGGCCGCGGACCGTCGGCCTGGCCAGCGGCAGCGCTGATCGGCGGGGCGGCCGCGGACCGTCGAACCGACCCCAAGAAAGACGGACAGGGGACCGACCACGACGACGACGACGACGACGACGACGACGACGACGTCGAAGACGACGGCGACGACGACGACGACGGCGACGACGAGCGAAAGCGAGAGCGAGAGAGAACGACAGCAGGGCCACGAAGGGCACGAAGTAGGCCACGAAGGGCGACAGCGGGGACACGAAGGGAATGCGTATGGGGCCACGAAGAGCGCGAACGAGCGGGGGCCACGAAGTGCAGATAATGCGGGGCCACAGAAGACAACTATGGGGCCACTGAGGGTAGCAACTGGGCCACGAAGGACAGTGAGGGGGACACAACTGGCGACAGCGGGGCCACGAAGGGCATGCACCTGGGGCCACAACGGGCGCGACTCCTGGGTGCCTGGGTGTCGGGAGCGCGGCGCTTGGGCAAATTGCAGGAAATTCCAACGCAAGGCTATTCTTCAGTAAATTGCAAGCAAGTCTCCAGCGAGAGCGCGACTCCAGAGAGCCAGGAGAGCGATTGGTGAATAAATTGTAAGGAAGTCCCAAGCGAGAGCGCGATTTCCTAAATCAAATGCGAGGAAGTCTCGGGCGGGAGCGGGGGTCCTGGCTAAATTGTAAGGAAGTCTCAAGCGGGAGCCGTTGTTGTTGTAACCCGGGGGCCAGGGGCCCAGTTTGAGCATCAAGACTTCCCCTGTCAAAAAACAGGGTGCGAGCGTCGAGGGGTGCACTTTGATTTACAAAAAACAATATGCACCGGTGGGGGGGATCAACAATAATTATTATGAAAAAAAAGAAAATCCAACAACAACAACAACAACAACAACAACAACAACAACAACAACAACAAACACAACCACAACCACAATAACAACAACAACAACAACAACAACAATTACTAGCACGTGGGGACACTCCGTTCTCACCAGTGCCAGGGTTTTCATAGGAGGCGGGCAATACCCCCACTTTGTGGGGGGGCCGGTTCAAGCTCTACCAAATTTCCAAACGACTCTTCGCCACCACCCACACCCAGCTTCCCGCCCTATGACGTTCGGACACTTCACTTCGTGGCATGCGGACGACCGTGGCTACTATTCAGGGCCCCGCGGCCGACGACGACGGCGTGCGCGCGCGAAGAAAAAACGAATGTGTCCCGCATGGTATTATTTGACAGGGATGATGGCCCTGGCAGGTGCGCAACCGTTGTCGCAGAAGTTCGAAAAAGTTGCTCGCAAAAGCCCGTTTGACAGAAATGTTTAAAAAGTGTTGGGTTTCCTACGAATCCGCAAGAGCGCGCGGGATGAGATTTTGACATTTTTTTGTTGAAAAACCATTGGTTTTTTGATGTTTTTATGTTAAAATCGCTCCGAACACTAAGCTTTTGGAAGGATTTCGTCTTGCGCGCGCGAATGTCCACTTTACCTTATTTTTTGCAAGGGATTCTTGAAATTTGATTATATTAGAACAAGAAATGTCATTTTATAGTGTTTTTTGCAAGGGAAAACGGATTACAACAAAACAACCGGATCTGGATCACATCGTTTTACCTGAGGCTTCCTCACGAAAATGATGAAAATGTAGCTGCGGCCTAGGCGGCGCAGGGGGGGCGTGCACCAGGGGGCCCAACAATAATTATTCTTTAGAAGTAATAATATTCAACAACAACAACAACAACAACAACAACAACAACAACAACAACAACAACAACAACAACAACAACAACAACATCAAGTTTAAGACTGTTCGCCCTTATCTGCTCGAATGTCCAATCTCGCGTATTTGCCAAACCCTCTATACCCGTTTTCTTCGTCTTCGATCGAACCCCTTTTGGGGGTATGTCTTTCTTCCCTGCAGGCCGGGCCCCGGCAAGCGGCGGGGCGGCCGCGGACCGTCGGCCTGGCCAGCGGCAGCGCTGATCGGCGGGGCGGCCGCGGACCGTCGACCCGACCCCAAGAGGGACGTTCAGGGGACCGACCACGACGACGACGACGACGACGACGACGAGCGAAAGCGAGAGCGAGAGAGAACGACAGCAGGGCCACAAGGACACGAAGTAAGCCACGAAGGGCGACAGCGGGGACACGAAGGGAATGCGTATGGGGCCACGAAGAGCCCGAACGAGCGGGGGCCACGAAGGGCATACGTATACTGGGCCGCGGAGGGCAAGGACGGGGCCACTGAGGGCAGCAACGGGGCCACGAAGGGCAGCGATGGGGCCACGAAGAGCATGCACATGGGGCCACCACGGGCGCGAACGAGCGGGGGCCACGAAGGGCATACATATATGGGGCCAGGAAGGGCAGCGAGGGGGCCACGAAGGACTGCAATGGGGCCACGAAGGGCATGCATCTGGGGCCACCACGGGCGGGAACGAGCGGGGGCCACGAAGGGCATACATAGATGGGGCCACGAAAAGCAGCAAGGGGGCCACGAAGGGCAGCGAGGGGGCCACGAAGGGCTGCAACGGGGCCACGAAGGGCTGCGACGGGGCCACGAGGGGCAGCGAGGGGGCCACGAAGGGCTACAACGGGGCCTCGAAACAAAGCGAGGGGGCCACGAAGGGCTGCAACGGGGCCACGAAGGGCAGCGAGGAGGCCACGAGGAGCTGCAACGGGGCCGCGAAGGGCAGCGAGGGGGCCACGAAGGGCTGCAACGGGGCCACGAAACAAAGCGAGGGGGCCACGAAGGACTGCAACGGGGCCACGAAGGGCAGCGAGATCCCGATTCTTGGGTAATCTGTGAGGGAGTCCTGAACGTGAGCGCGACTCCTGGGTGCCTGGGTGTCGGGAGCGCGGCGCTTGGGCAAATTGCAGGAAATTCTAACGCAAGAACGCTATTCTTCAGTAAATTGCAAGCAAATCTCCAGCGAGAGCGCGACTCCAGAGAGCCAGGAGAGCGATTGGTGAATAAATTGTAAGGAAGTCCCAAGCGAGCGCGCGATTCTTGAATAAAATGGAAGTCTCGGGCGGGAGCGGGGTTCCTGGCTAAATTGTGAGGCCGTCTCATGCGGGAGCCGTTGTTGTTGTAACCCGAAGGCCAACGACACAGTTTGACGCTCAAGACTTTCCCTGATAAAAAACCGGGTGCGAGCCCGGGAAAGGGCACTTCAATCGAGAAAAAGCCATGTGCACTGGACAGGGGGGATCAACAATAATTATTCTTCAGAAATGAGAGTTCAACAACAACAATAACAACATCAACAACAACAACAACAACAACAAAAACAACAACCATTACAACAGCAACTAAAACAACAACAACAACAACAACAACAACAACAACAACAACAACAATCAACAACAATCAACAACAGCAGCAACAACAACAGCGACAGCGACAGCAACAGCAGCAGCAGCAGAGCAACAACAACAACAACAACAAAACACCTCGTTCTTTATCGCAAACAATTCCGCCTCTTCAGGTCGAAACCAGGGGTAAATCTCCTAAAAGAGAACCCTGGGCAGGAGCCCTTTCCGGGAAGAAGTGCGTAGACGAAACCTGTCGGAGATCTGCGCGGACTTCTTGGATCCACGCTGGACACCCCTGGCGCCGGCCCCTGCCGCGCTCCTCGCGCCTGAGGGGGCGCCCATCGCAGATCCAAGAAATCCACGCGGAACTCTAAAAGTTTGTGTTTATGCAGCGTTGTCTTCGAGAGTTGGTCTCTCCAGTTCTCGATTTTCCCAGTCTCGAATTCACCGTCCCTGTGCCTGTGCGGCGGGCAGGTACGTCGTGCCCGTGCTGCGGTCGGAGCGGCGCTCGTTTGGCCCTCCGGTCCAGAGTTCCGAGCCGTACTCCTGTCGGAGATGCTCAACGTTGTCCGCATGGATACTCCTTCGGTGGTTCAGAGATGGGGTCGTGAGGGATGGGGTGCTAAGGACGAGGTGCCTCGAACAATGTGAATCAACCCTCGGATCCCTTCCTATCTTTAAGACCCCATCCCTCAGGACCCCACCTTTGAACCACCGACTCCTGCACAACCCGCCTGTCCCCGCGGCGGGATCATAGTAATAACCCATGCCAGGTGCAAGACTCGCGACGAACCCGTTCACATTGCACGGATACTCTGGAGGGTCGTCATAAGAAGTCACTGACCCCCAACCAACGTACTGGTCCCAGCGCCAGGATGCCTGAACGACACATATGACAATATACACAGCATGAAGCCATGACACATGCCGTATTTCGAACGCCATGTGCGTCAAGAGAGACAAGGGCGAAAAAGACAGCACGAATAGATACGTCGTGCTACAACATACGAGAATACGGGCAGGGGTAATTCGCTGTCCCTTCGGGCCACGTAAGCAATATTGGGTGCCTCCTGGGATCCTCCGAAAATCAGATTGGTGGGGTTTTGGCGCCGTCACCGGTCACGGTCGGTTCGCGCATCGTCCGCGCGCGCAAAAGTTTTTGACACCGCGTCGATCGTTAAACCTTGAATCGATCGCGGCCCCAATCGTTCAAGGTTGAGTTCCGTCGGGTTCAGTGGCGTTACCGTGTCCATCGGTGCTCCCGCATCACAGAATTCAACCTTGAACGCCTTCGCCGTCGACAACGGCGCGCCAACGCCGCACGAACCTATCGTAACTTCGAGAAAACGCATTTCGTGAACGCTTGTCTTGAACGAATCCCTGGACACGTCAGAACCCGGGAGGGGGGGGGCAAAACATGCGTCGCGCCTGGAGAACCGGGGGGGGGGTGCCAGTGAATCCTACCGAAGTTGCATCCAGCTGAAATTGAATCCTACTAAGGCTCGGCCCAGCTCTAGCAAGATCCTAACATAGCTGGATCGAACTTTAGTAGCATCATGGTCGAGCTTGATTGACCTCTAATCCCACCAGCACTCTGAGCGTAGGAGGTCTAAGGAGTTTTCTCTTCCATCCCCCCTCTTCCCCTTCGTGGAGGGGTTTATCCCTCCCCCTTTGCCCCCTCACATGCGCTTGGACGGGGAGTTCCAAAGGGGTTTGGAGCGTCCAAGATGGCCCAAGACGGATCCAAAAACGCCTCAGAGAGCACAAGATGACCTCCAGGATAGTTCTAGATAGTCCAAGATTCTTCCAGATGGCTCCTCAAATCCTCCAAGAAGCCCTAAAAACGCTTTAAGGCGGCTCCAGGTGGCCACGGAACCTCCCCAGGAGGCCACCAAGAGCCCAAAGTCATTCCAAGACCTACGGGAAATCAATGTGTTTGGCTTTCTCGCGTTTTCGCTTCCGATGGCCTTCCGAAGCCTCAGGATGGTTCCAAGATGGCCCCAGAGGGCTCCAAGAGGGGCCCGAGAGGCATCCAAAACGGCCGCAGAGCGCCCAACAGCGCTCCAAGAGCGCCCCAAGAGCGCCCCAAGAGGCGATGTTTGACACTCTCGAGGCGCAATGCTAATTGCGACCCCCCCCCTCTTTGATCGACGTCTTTCAAGATGGTTCCAAGACCAACCCTAAAGCTTCCAAGAGCGCCCAAAGAGGGCCCCAATAAGCGCCCAGACAGCCCAAGAGACGCCCAAGGGGCGTTTAAGAGGCTCCTCCCGAAAGACCCCCGAGAGGGCTCAAGAGGGTCCCCGAGGCACCCAAGACGCTCAAGACTGCCCTCGGCATCAGAACAGGCGTTAACTAATTCAACATATGTTCCAGTCGCTTCTGCGGCCCGCGCACGCTTCCTAGGCAGCCCTTTTACTGCGCACTGCTACACCTCACTCACTCGGGCAACTCGCCTGGCAACTAATACTGGATGGGCTGGCGGGGATACTGTTTTGTTAGCAGCCGCAGGCGAGAGCGCCAGCGGCGAGTGCGCCGCTGGTGGGGATTTTTTTGTTGGCGGCTCCCTGGCAAAGGTCAAGAGCGGGGCGTCGAACGGGGCGCGAACCGAAGATAATTAGCGGAAAAGGCGCATGCACATGCAAGGAACAAAATGACCCAACTTAAACACCGAAGACCAGCGCCGACACCCCAGCGGGCGGGGGCGCCACGGCGCATCGAGCAGCGGCAACGGCGGCACAGCGTGGCCATGTGCACTGTAACAGCGGGGAGAAGTCGCCCTGTCGGCGCCAATCTCCGGCCGAACGACACGCGGAAGCGAGGCCGGAAGGGGGGCAAGAGAGCCGCTGCGGACGTCAGTCGGGGCACAAAGCGTCAATAAGAAAAAGAGAGGCGGAACAGAGAACGGCCTCACTCACCATGGCTCACTCGCGCAGAACTCGGCTGAAGCCCGCCCTTGCACATGAGAGGGGGGGCGACCCCGTCAGCGAACGCGAGGCGTCGCCACCTCCAGCCTGTAGCCAGCGCGCGCACAACGTATCCGACTCTCGCGGTTCGGGGGCACAACGTTGCAAGTGCTGACAGAGGCTGATGCAGACTGGTCTGCTGGGGGAACGGCCATGAACTGCAGAAGGATGAACCATTCGTGCAGGGCCAATCCCTGGTGAAGCCAGACGTCAGGTAACACCGGAAGTGAGGTTAGCGAACGCGCCTATCTCCACCTTTCAAGAAGCAAGAGCGACGTCCTTGTGGTAGCGCCATGACCGTGTCAACGTAGAACCAAGGCGATACGCAGGTGGGGGGTGGCACCGCCTGCCGCTGAGCGCGGTGTGAACGGGGAAGAGCTGGCCCCACACCACTGCCGCATCGCGACAGCGTACGCAGGCTGGCAGCCAGCCGATAGCCAGTATCCACATCGTATCCGGCACACGAGGTCCGGGGGCCCAACAATGCGATGTCCTGGCGAAGGCAAGGCGCGTGGCTGCACCGAGGAGGGCAACCACCTGTCCGCTGAAGGCTGAACCACGCGATACAAGCCGCTCATACGGCGTGGTGCGTGGTACCACCCCCGTCCACCACCTGCCACGCTGCCCCAGCGGAGGACGGATGCGACCGGGGCATGGGTAGGCATACCGCTGCCAGCAGCCTGTCCACAGCTCCGCGTGCTGACCTGCTGGGTTTGGTCGACACTGTTCCCCTGGTCACAATATCCTCGCACGATGCTATCACTGCCTTTGATCGCGGGGGGGTGCAGCCAAGAGCCGCAGAGACTTGTGAACGAAAGGGGGGGGTGCAGCCAGATGCCGCTGGACACAGGCGCTGCGCCCTGGGCATCCATGCACGGACCGACTCAGCGCGGAAGCACTTCTGCGATCGCAACACACTCCGCGTGGGGGGCGCAGCCAAAAGCCGCAGAGACAATGTGAATGAAGGGGGAGAGGAGGAGGAGAAGGAGGAGGAGGGGGCGCCGCCACAGCCCAGGGCGCGGGGGGTGTACCCAGTCGCCTGACTCGCAGTGATTGGTGCGATCTTAGCGAACTAGATGGGGGGCGCAGCCAAGAGCCGCAGAGACATTGCGAATGAGTCAGGTGGGGGGCGCAGCCAAAAGCCGCAGAGACATTGTGAATGATAGGGAAGAGGAGGCGCAGCCAGTGGCCGCTGAACTGTGCAGGCGATCCCGATCGTCCACGCGAGGAGCTTCCACACCACATGGGAATGTGTCTGATCGCGGGCGGAGCGGTACTTCGACCCCCACCCGCTGCCGTACAATATGCTATCAAAGAGGTGGAGCGCAGGAGGTGGGTTATTTCAGCCACCGGTCTCTGCCGCCCAAAGTAGGCTGCCCTGGAGGGGTGGCACCGACGACCCCGTAGCCCATGAGGCGAATGGGGCTGAGCGCTGGCAGTGCGGCAGCTGGTTGCTCCGACCACTGCCGTACACAGTGCCAGAAAGGGTGGAGGGCAGGGGGTGGGTTATTTCAGCCACCGGTCACTGTCGTCCAAAGTGGGCAGCCCAGGGAGGGCACAGACGACCCTAGAGTCCATGCCGGCGGCGGCCTCCGTGATGGAGGCTGCGGCCACACTCCCGCGCAGCGATCGGCAGCGGGGGCGAAAGGGCCTGGCAAGGTCCACGTCTCCAGCGAGGGCTGTCTATCAGCGACGCTCACTGGCGTCCCTCGCCCCCGCGAAGGTAGCACGTAATGGGTCGAGGCAGGGCACTGCTAGGTCCACGAGACCAGCGTGGGCTGTCTAAACGCGCAGCGCAAGGGTATTGGCGCTCCTCCGCCCCAAAGGAGGTAGCACAGGGCATTGCGGCACAAGCCGGGCGCTGCGGATGAAACCGACTGGGGAGGGGGGGTGCGGCGCATGCCGGGCAGGGAGGGGGGAGGTGGTAAGTGCTGCGCGCGGCAGGCAGCACGTGGGTTGGTGGGCCGCGTCGGCGAGCGTTGCAGCCCTCTTCACGCCTGGGGGGGATGGCCGAGACCCGGGCGGGTCCAGGTTGCGCCCCCGCCATCTGGGTCGGGAGTCCCAACCCCGCGGGCGCTTGTCAGCGTACTGGTGTTCTCCTCAGGGGGAGTAACGCTTGCCCTTCGCCTTCTGGTCCGTGTCGGTCCGTGACGCACTTTGGTGCCCCCCACGCGTCCCAGGACTGCCATGCACGCCACGACGAGCCTGAGCTGGATGCCCCTGTCCACTGGTCTGGCGGGGCTGCCCGTGCAGCCTCCTTGCCTGCAGCGGTCCATGGGGGTGGGCGGCCACTGCTGACGGTCCCGCCGGCGGTGCGCGGTCTGGCGTCGCGTTGCATGAATTTGCGGTGTTTCTCCATGACACTCGGCCAGTCAACGTGGAGCTGGTACTCTTTATCCATCTTGTAGGCGTCGAATTCCGCTTTGCTCCATGCCTGGAGGAAATCGTTGCACTGTTGTGCAGAATTGAGCCTGGGATCAGACGTGATGTAGTGGCTCCCTTGCCTGTATGCTGCCCTCTTGACCCAGGCGCCCCAGACTCCGCTACCAGAGCGTGAAGAATCGAATGCCACTATAGCCCGATCCAGCTCTAACTGAATCGTACTAAGGCTCGGTCCAACTCTGACAGAAGCTTATTATAGATCAAGCTCTAATTGAACCCTACTAAAGCTCGATCCAGCTCTAATCACATCTTACTAAAGCTCGATTCCCACCTTCATAAAATCCTACTAAAGCTCTATCGTCGTCGTTGTTGTCGTCATGGTCGTCGTCGCTGCCCGACGGCGTCGGCGCCGGCGCCGGCGCTCGCCGTCGTCGGTTGCCAGAGGGAAGGGCGGGGTGTGGGGGGGCCAGTTCTAACACCCCCCATTGCAATTCAGGGGGCGGGAGGCCCTTGGCACCAACACCAGAACAGGGGGTTGCATCCACATGGGGAAAATTATCCTAGGTATCGGTGTTGGTAGTAATATTTCGGCCACCTTGGAAACCAGAATATTACCACCATCACCGAGATCGGGATCGTCTTCCTCGGTGGAGGCACCCCGCAGATCTTGGTGTTAGTGTCAACCTCCAGGCCTGCGACAGTTCGAACACCCTCCCCCTTGAGGGGGGGAGAGGCCCCCCCGTTCGAACACCCCCCTGCAATTCAAGGGGGAAGGAGGGGGCGGATTCGAACCCCCCCCACCATTCAAACGTCCACAGAACGCGCTCTTTCCTACCCTGACGTCTCTGGATGCATCTTGGGCGAAAAAAGCCGTCACCTTGGCCAAAGCACGGCGTGGTAGACTCCCGGGCTTTGGCAGGTGATGCTAATCGCACTCCCCCCCAAGACCCAAACTAACAGGTAGGACCCTACGCGCGCTCTTCCTCACTTAGGCCTGGAACAACGATCCCCCCACCCACACCGCACACTCTCCCTAGTCAACCGAAATAACGGGCCGCACGCTACGCGCGCTTCCCGTCATCATGGAGGTGTGTAAGACAAGTAGTGTCGTGGGTACATTGATGGGCGGCGGCAGGTGGAGCACGGTCCATTCAGTCATGTTGCATCCTCGTGGGACGGTGTCTGTCCCATTGCGCCGCTATTCGCGTCGAATCCACGACGAATCCGCTTCGGATCTGCATCGGCCCGTGTCAAATACAATAAAGGATACGGTACAAGAAAGGACCGATACCTACAGGAATCGCAAGGCCCCCCGAAGATGCGACGTGAGATCAGGAGTAATGCAGCAGTGAGGGGGGACGATTAGGCGGATACCAGCTCAGGGCGGGGGAGACAATGACCTGGAATCGGCGATACATTGCCGATAGATCGGCGATAGGGCCCGATGGCGAAACCGCACATTTCTGGGCGGGGGTGGGCTGTCAGGCCCCGTATCAGCGATGTATGGGCGTTCGGGGTTCGATGCGGCCCCCTTGAGCCTACCGGCCCATGCTTGTTCCTGCGATCGAAGATCCAGGGTCAGTAAGAACAGATCCTCCGATTGGACCTCCTGTCGGGACCCGAACCCGCGCACGCGCCAGGGTCTGCCACCTCCCGGACCTCCTCCCCCGACGCCACGGCAATCGTGATACGGAACCCCGTGGGGCTCTTAACCACTGTCCCCGGGCAAGTTGCCATCCCGAGCACCCACCAGTCGGAAGAACTTGGTGGAAGCATGAAGCATGAAGGCGCTGGATGCAGACTGGATTTCCGCCCGCCCGCTGAAGAGGACGGAAGGGGGAAACCAATTCGACCCTTGAAACACAGGAAGGCGTCTATGGCAGACTGAGGTCTGGGAACCCACAAGCACCTGCTTGCAACGACCGATTGGCAGGCCTGAGCAAGATCGAATCGCGAAATCGAATCGGATCGCATCGGGAACGGATCGGGTCGCCAACGAATCGAATCGGAATCGGATCGCGTCGCCCGTCTCCTGCTGGCCCCGGCCGATGCCGGTGAATCGAACCGAATTGAATCGAATCGCATCGAATCTGATCGAAGGGGCCCCGATGGGCACTTGGCTGACGGTACAGAGCCCAGAAATCAACCTCCGGATGCCTAAACGATGGAAACGGTGAGCCGCCCCCTCGTCGTAAGCTCAGAGGGCGTGGCTAGAGGAGGGCCACCTCGCAAAAACACAAACGTTCCGAGGTCCATGCGGACTTCTTTGATCCTCGCGGAGCTCCGAAAATTTTCCTTCGAGTGGCCGCGACGAGGTCGGACGCGCGCGGGCGCGCCGCGAACCCCGCAGGGTCAGCGGCAGCCGTGCCCACCGAGGACAGACCGCGACGACGCAGTGCGCGCCGCTCTTGGCCAGTCGGCCATCGACTACATCATCATCATCATCATCATCATCATCATCATCATCATCATCATCATCATCATCATCATCATCATCATCATCAGCATCAGCATCAGCATCAGCATCAGCATCAGCATCAGCATCAGCATCAGCATCAGCATCGTCGTCATCATCATCATATCATCAGCATCATCATGATCAGCATCATCATCATCATTATCAGCATCCCCATCCTCACCCTCATCCTCGTCATCATCCTCATCATCATCAGCATCCTCATCATCATCACAAACATCATCATCAGCAGCAGCATCATCACCATCATCATCATAATCAGCATCATCAGCATCAATCATCGTCAGCATAGTCATCATCATGATCATCAACAAAATCATCATCAGCATAATCATCAACATCATCAGTATCATCATCATGATCAGCATCATCACCATCATCATCAGCATCAGAGTCATCAGCAGCATCATATTCATCATCATTGTTATCATCAGGACCATCAGCATCATCATCATCATCATCATCATCATCCGCGATATCATCATCAGCATCATCATCCACAATATCATCATCATCGTCATCATCATCAGCAGCATCGTCATCACCATCATCATCGTCATCGTTATCAGCATCAGCATCGTCATTACCATTAGCATCATCACCAACATCGTCAGCATAATCATCATCATCAGCATCGACATCATCATAATCATAATCAGCATCGTCATCAGCAAACTCATCATCGTCATAAGCATCATCATCAGCATTATCATCATCAGCATCAGCATCAGCATCATGAACATCATCATCTGCAACACCGTCACCGTCATCATCATCGTTGCCATCATCATTGTCATCACCATCATCATCAGCACCATCACAATCATCGTCAGCATAATCAACAGCACTATCATCATCATCATCATCAACATCATCATCGCCATCTTCATCAGCACAATCATCATCATGATCATGATCATGATCATCATCATCATCATCATCATCAACATGTTCATTAGCATCATCATCATCATCATCAACAACAGTATCATCATGATCATCATCATTATCATCATCAGCCGAATCATCATCGCCAACATCATTGCCATCAGCATCATCATCGGCATCAGCATCATCAGCACCAGCGTCATCATCATCATCCACAATATCATCAGCATCATCACCACCGCCATCATCATCATCATCGTCATCACCACAATCATCATTGTCATCACCATCAGCATCGACGTCGGCATCATCATCATCAGCATCATCACGCTAAACATCATCATCATCATCAGCATCATCATCGTCAACATAGTAATCATCATGATCATCATCAGCATAATCATCAGCATCATCATCATCAGCATCATAATCATCGTCAGCATCAGTATCATCATCGGCAGCATCATTATCATCAACATCCTAATCATCAACATCATCATCTTCATCAACTTCACCATCATCATCATCATCATCATCATCCGCAATATCATCACCATCATCATCATCCGAAATAGTATCGTCATCATTTTCACCATCGCCATCAGCATCATCAGCAGCAGCATCACCATCATCATCATCAGCATCGACATCAACATCCACATCATCATCAGCAGCATCACTACCATTGTCAGCATAGTCATCATCATGATCATCATCGGCATCAAAATCATCAACAACATCATCGCGATAAGCATCATCATCGTGGGCATCAGCATCAGCATCATGCGCATCATCATCCGCAACACCATCATCGCCATCGTGATCATCATCATCGCCATCACCATCACCATCATCAGCACCACCACAATCATCGTCAGCATAGTCATTATCATCATCATCGTCATAATCTTCATCAGCACAATCATCATCGTGATCATCATCAATTTCACCATCAGCACCAAAATCATCATAATCATCATGATCACTATCATCATTTCATCATCAGCACCATCATCGCCAATATCATCATCAGCATCATCATCAGCAGCATCATCACCATAATCGTCAGCATAGCCATCAGCATCATCACCATCATAATCATCATCAATATCATCATCAGCAGCATCGTCATTACCATTATCAGCATCAGAATCATTACTATCATAAGCACCACCACCATCATCATCACCATCATCATCATCATCATCCGCAATGTCAGTATCATCATCGTCATCATCAGCATCGTCAAAACCATCATCATGATGGCCATCAGCGTCATCATCCACGTCAGCATCATCATCGACAGCATCACCATCATCGTCAACACACTCATCATCATCATCATCATCATCATTTGCATCATCAGCATCGTCAGCATAGTCATCATCATCACGATCATCATCATCATCATCATCAGCATCATCATCATCAACATCATCATCATCAGCACCATCAGCATCATCATCGGCATCATCATCATCGTCATGATTCCGCAACATCACCATCATTGTCACCATCAGCATCATCAACATCAACATCAACATCATCATCATCAGCATCATCATCATCAGCAGCATCATCACCATCATCGGCAGCGTAGCCATCCGCATCACCATCAAAATCATCATCAAAATCATCATCAACATCAGCATAAGCATCATCATCAGCATCATCGTCATTACCATTATCAGTATCAGAATCATTTTGATCTTATCGTAAGCACAATCACAATCAACATCCTCATCGACATCGGCATCATCATCAGCATCATTACCACCAACAACAGCATCCGCATCATCCACAATACCACTATCAGCATCATCCTCGTCATCATCATCACCATCGTCACCATCGTCATCATCATCAGCATCATCATCATCAGCATCATCACAATCATCGTCGACATAGTCATCATCAGCATCATCATCAGCCCCATCATCATCGGAATCGCCATCCTCATCATCATAATCATCGCCATCATCATGTTCATCATCGGCCTCAGCATCAGCATCATCATCATCAGCGTCGTCATCATCATCAGAGAAATCATCATCATCATGGTCGTCGTCATCATCAGCATCATCAGCATCAGCATCACCATAACCATCGTCATCATCATCATTGTCGTCGTCATCATCATCAGCATCAGCATCACCATCATCGTCGTCAACCTCATTATCATCATGGTCATCATCATCATCATCATCGTTATCAGCATGATCATTGTAGTCGGCATCATCGAAATCATTATCATCGTCATCATCAACATCAGCATAACCATCATCATCATCATAATCATCATCAAGATCAGAATTATCAGCATCATCATCGTCATCGTCATCAGCACGATCATCATCAGCATCGTCATCATCATCATCAGCCGCGATATCATCATCATCGTCATCATCACCGTCATCAGCATCAGCATCATCATCAGCAGCATCACCATCATCATCAGCATCGTCATCATCATCATCATCATCATCATCATTGTCATCGTCGACGTCATCATCGACGTCATCGTCGACGTCACATTATCATCATTGACGTCATCGTCATCATCATTATCATCGTCATCAGCTTCAGCAGCATCATCATCATCAGTATCATCATCGTCGTCACCCTCCTCACCAGCATCATTGCCATCATCATCACCATCGACATCCTCAGCATCAGCATTATCATTTTATCGTCATCAGCATCGTCATCGTCAGTATCGTCAAATGCCATCATCACCAGCATCCGCATCATCATCATCACAATCATCATCACCATCGCCGTCATCATCGTCATCATCGTAGTCACACTCATCAGCATCATCATCGACATCATCATCACCATCATCAGGATCAGCATCATCACCATCATCATCTTCGCCATCATCAGCATCAGCATCACCATCATCATCATCAGCATCGTCACCATCGCCAACATCATACTCACCATGATCATCATCATCAGCATGAGCATCATTATCACCATAATCAGCATCGCCATCGTCATCATCATCAGCATCGTCATCATCGTCATCGTCATCATCATACTCGCCGAAATCACCATGATCTTATCACCATCAGCATCATCAGCATCATTATCAAAATCATCATCGTCGTCGTCATCATCATCATCGTCATCGTCCGCATTATCACCATCACCGGCATCACAATCACCATTATCAGCACCATCATCACAATCAGCATCGTCAGCATCATCAACATCATCAGCATCAGCATCGTCATCATCAGCGCTGTCATTAATCATCAGCATCAGCATCATCATCAGCATCGGCATTATCAGCATAATCAGAATCGGCATCATCATCAGCAGCAGCACAGTCATCATCAGCATCATCGACATCATCGTCATCAGCATCATCAGCATCAGCACCAGCATCATCAGCACCACTGCCATCATCAGAATCAACATCATCATCAGCATCAGCAACATCTTAACCCGCAATACCATCGTCACCATCATAAGCATCATCACCGTCATCGTCATCATCATCAGTGTCACCAGCATCGGCATCAGCATCAGCAGCATCATCAGCTGCATCATCATCATCAGCAGCAGCATGGTCGTCATCGTCACCGTCATCATCATCATCATCATCATCTTTATCATCATCATTGTCAACATCATCAGCATCATCATCGTCGTCGTCACCATCATCATCGTCATCGTCATCATCATCATCATTGCATCAGCATCACCATCATCATCATCAACATCGCCAGCATCAGCATCATCGTCATAATCATCAGCATCATCATCATCGTCGTCGTCATTATCATCATCCCTAGCATCCGCATCAGCATCATCGTCATCGTCAGCATCATCATCGTCATCAGCATCATCGCCATCATCATCATCGTAATCGCCATCATCAGCATCATCATCGTCATCCCCATCATCAGCATCAGCATTATCATCATCGTCATCATCGTCATGATCTTCATCACCATCAGCATCATCAGCATCATTATCAAAATCATCATCATCGTCATCATCATCGACGTCAATCATCAGCATCAGCACCACCATCACCATCATCACCATCACCATCGCAATCATTAGCATCGTCATCAACATCATCATCGTCAGCGGCATCATCATCATAGTCGTCGAATTCACCATCATCAGCATCATCATCTATACTCGTCATCAGCATCATCATCAGCAGCATGCTCATCGTCATCAGCATCATCAGCATCGTCACCATCATCGTTGTTATCAGCATCGTCGTCGACATCCTCATCAGCATCCTCATCATCATCGTCATCGCCATAATCATCAGCATCATCATAAGAATCATCATCATCCTCGTCTCCATCACCATCGCCTTCTTCATTGTCGTCGCCAGCATCATCGTCACCAGCAGCAGCATCGTCTTATTTGTCAGCATGATCATAACTTTCATCATCGTCCTCATCATCCTCATCATCGTCATCATCATCGTCGTCGTCATAATCATCATCACCGACAGCATCATCATCATGATCATCGCCATCATCATCAGCAGCATCATCATCATCATCATTATCGTCAGCATCAGTCCCAGCTTCATCGTCATGATCATCATGATCAGCATCAGCATCATCATCGTCATCATCATCGTCGCCGTCATCGTCATAAACAGCATTATCATCACCATCATCATCGTGATCACCATCAGCATTAACATCAGCCCCATCAACATCATCATCGTCATCATGATCATCCACATCGTCATCATCGTCGTCATCGTCGACATCATCATCACCATCATCATCATCATCATCGTCATCGTCATCATCATCATCATCATAATCATCATCATCATCATAATCATCATCATCATCACCATCACCATCACCATCACCATCACCATCATCATCCTTGTCATCGTTATCACCATCAAGTTCATCATCATCACAATCGTCGTCATCATCATCATCAGCATCAGCATCGTCATTATCAGCATGATCATCCACATCGCCAGCATCACCGTCGCATCAGCACCATGATCATCCACATCGTCGTCATCATCGTCATCATCGGCACCATCGCATTGTTCGTCGCCACCATTATCACCACCATAAACATCATCATCGTCATCATCGGCATCATCTCCGTCAGCATCGTCATCACCAGCGTCATTATCATCGTCACCATCACCATCATCGTCAGCATCAGGATCATCGATATTATCGTCACTGTCATCATCATCGTCGTCGTCAGCATCATCATCAATATCACCAACATCATCAACATCGCCAGCACCCTCATCATCAGCCGCAGCATCGTCGTCATCATCAGCAGCATCATCATCGTCACCATGATCAGCATCAGCATCATCATCATCGTCGTCATCATCATCATCATAATAATAATAATAATCATCATCATCATCATCATCACCATCACCATCACCATCACCATCATCATCATCATCCTTGTCATCGTTATCACCATCAAGTTCATCATCATCACAATCGTCGTCATCATCATCATCAGCATCAGCATCGTCATTATCAGCATGATCATCCACATCGCCAGCATCACCGTCGCATCAGCACCATGATCATCCACATCGTCGCCATCATCGTCATCATCGGCACCATCGCATTGTTCGCCGCCACCATTATCACCACCATAAACATCATCATCGTCATCATCGGCATCATCTCCGTCAGCATCGTCATCACCAGCGTCATTATCATCGTCACCATCACCATCATCGTCAGCATCAGGATCATCGATATTATCGTCACTGTCATCATCATCGTCGTCGTCAGCATCATCATCATCAGTATCACCAGCATCATCAGCATCGCCAGCACCCTCATCATCAGCCGCAGCATCGTCGTCGTCATCAGCAGCATCATCATCGTCACCATGATCAGCATCAGCATCATCATCATCGTCGTCATCATCATCATCAGAATCGTCATCAGCAGCATCATCAGCATCATCAGCATCATCACCATCATCAGCACCATCATCATCGTCGTCACTATCATCACCATCGTCGTCATCCTCGTCTTCAGCATCATCATCAGCACCATCATCGTCGTCATTCACGTCAACATCATCAGCACCATCATCATGAGCATCATCATCAGCACCATCAGCTTCATCGTGATCAACATCATATTGGGAATCAGCATTAGGAACATCAGGATCATCACCCGTGTCGTCGTCATCATC
The DNA here is from genome assembly GCA_963575745.1 of Prorocentrum cordatum. Lineage (NCBI taxonomy): Eukaryota > Dinophyceae > Prorocentrales > Prorocentraceae > Prorocentrum > Prorocentrum cordatum. The sequence goes on from CAUYUJ010017424.1 coordinate 78,785, forward strand.
AAAATTACCATCATCGTCAGCATCACCATCATCATCGGCATCATCATCACCACCAGCATCAACACAGTCATCAGAATCGTCATCAGCATTGTCAGCATCATCATCCTCAGAATCATCATCGTCATCATCGATGTGATCATCACCGCCGTCGTCATCAAAGTCGTCATCATCATCGTCATCCTCATCATCGTCACCATCGACATCAGTATCGTCATCCGCATCATCGTTAGCATCATGATCATGAGCATCGTCAGCATCGACAGCGTCGTCATCATCATCATCGTCAGCATCATCGTTGTCGTCGTCATGATCGTCGTCGTCACCCTCATGAGCGTCAGCATCATCGTCACCAACCTCGTAACCACCATAATCATCACAATCATCAGCATAACCATCATCGCCCTCGGCATCATCGCGATCATCATCGTCGTCACCATCATAATCATCATCATCGTCATCATCGTCATCATTATCATCATCGCCATCATCATCAGCATCATCATGGCCATCATCATCACCATCATGATCATCGTAGTCATCATGGCCATCAGCATCCTCATTACCATCACCATGATCATCGTGGTCATCATAATCACCAGGACAGCCATGGTCATAATCATCATCGTCGCCGTCATCACCATCGTCATCGTCAGCATCATCACCACCGTCGTCATGATCACCATCATCCTGGTAATCGCCACATTCCTCCCCAGCATCATCGTCACCATCATCGCCATCATCAGCATCAGCATTGTCATCATCATCGTCATCATCAGCATCATGATCATCGTCACCTTTATCATCATCATCACCATCGTCATCACCAGCATCAGCAGCATCATCATCATGATCATCACAAATCTAACCACAAAAATCATCATCCTCGTCGTCATCATCGTCGTCATCATCGTCGTCATCATCATCGTCATCATCAAAATCATCATCATCGTCAGCATCATCATCATCATCATCATCATCATCCCCGTCGTCATCATCATTGTCATCACCACCACCAACATCATCACCGTCATCCGCAACTTCATCATCATCATCAACGTCATCACCATCGTCATCATCGACCTCATCATCATCATGATCATCATCACCGCCGTCATCATGGTCATCATCATCATCAGTATGGCCATCAGCACCCGTCATCATCGTCACCATCGGCATCATCATCATCACCGTCATCATCATCATGATCATCGTCATCAGCATCATCGTCACCAGCAGCAAAATCATCATCAGCATCATCATCAACGCCATCGTCATCATCGCCATCATCAATCTCGCCATACGCATCGCCATCATCACCATCATCATCATCATCATCCTCATCACCATCATCATCAGCATACCCACAATCGTCAGCATCGTCACCAGCATCATCATCGCCGCCATCATCATCGTCATCGCCTTGATCATGGGCACCATCGTCATCATCATCATCAACATCGTCGGCATCATCATCAGAATCGTCACAATCATGGCCATCGTCATCATCGTCGTCATCCGTAGCATCATCATCGTCAGCATTAGCGTCGTCGTCGTCATCGTCATCGTCCTCATCACCTTCATCATCGTCACCATCACCATCATCATCATCAGAATCGGCATCGTCAACATCAACATCACCGTCATCATCATCGTCACCACCATCCTTCACACCAGCAGCACCGCCATCGCCATCATCATCACCATCACCATCATCATCGGCATCATCACCCCCATCATCATCAGCATCGTCGTCATGGTCATCCGCATCGTCATCACCACCACCACCGTCGCCATCAACATCGACATCGTCATCTCAATCACGGTGACCAGCATCACCATCAGCATCGTCATCGTCATCATACTTGTCATCATCATCATTAGAATCACCACCATCGCCACCAGCATCATAATCAAAATTGACATTGTCATCACCAACATCATCATCCCCATCATCATCATCATCAGCATCATCATCATCATCGTCACCATCATCATCGCCCTCATGAACAACACCACCATAAGAATCGTCAGCATCGCCAAGATCATCTCCACCAGCATTGTCATGATCGTCATCAGCATCAGCACCATCGTCATCATCGGCACCATAACAATCATCATTACCATCATCATCATCGTCAGCGTCATCGTCATTATCATGATCATCGTCATTATGGTCGGCACCATCGTCATCATCGCCATCAGGATCGCCGTCATCATCGTCATCAGCATCATCGTCATCATCATCGTAACCATCGTCAGCACCACCAGCGTCCTCATCGTCATCATCATCACCACCATAATCATCATCATTATCATCGTCCTCACCATCAGCGTCATCATCATCATCAGCATCATCACCATCATCATCATCGTCACCATCGTCATCAGCACCATCGTCACCATCGTCGTCGACATCATCGACATCATCATCCTCATAATCACAATCATCATGGTGTTTATCGTCATCGTCATCAACATCATCAACAACACAATCAGCAGCATCAGCGTCATCATCATCATCAGCATGGCCATCATCATCCTCATCATCGTCATAACCATCAGCACCATCACCGCCACCATCAACGCCATCGCCATCATCAGCATCATCAACATCGTAATCACCGTCGTCATCCTCGTCATCCCCATCATCATCGTCGTAATCACAATCGCCGTCAGCATCATCGTCGTCATGTCCATGACCATCATCGTCGTCGTCATCAGCGTCGTCGCCATCATGACCAGCATCACCATCGCCATCATCATCGCCACCATAATCAAAGTCATCGTCATCACCGTCAACACCAGTATCATCGTCGTCAACTTAATCGTCATCATCATCATCAGCATCATCGCCATCATATCGTCATCACCATCATGCCCAGCATGATCAGCATGATGATCATCAGGGTCGTCATCATCGTCATCAGCATGACCACCGTATCTTCGTCATAATCATCAACATCACAGTCACCAGCGTAGCCATCATCCTCGTCAGCATCATCATCGTCATCCCCATGCTCATAATTGCCATCATCAACACCGCAATCACCATCATCATCATCAGCCCCATCGCCATAATCGGATGAGGTCGGCCCTTGGAAGGGCGCCCGGCCCAGCGAGCGATCGCGCCCGCATTGGGCGCGGCGCGCCAGCCGCGACTCCACGGTCGGCCTGCCTGCTCGACGCAGATCGCCTGCACGACGCAGGCGTCGCCAACCGAGGTGCCGCGACGGGGGCAAGGGCAACCGCCCGGCCGAGACGGAACGCTCCCCCGCTGAACCGAGGTGATAAGCCGATTGGGCGGGGGGGGCGGGCGAAACGCCGCCCGACCTGCCAGCGCGGCGCGCCGTCGCCGTCGCGCCTCTTCGCCGAAAATTTCAGCGCCTACAACGCGGCGAAGCGGCGCGCGGGCAGCGCCGGGGCGCGCCGCACCTGCGGCCCCCACCTGCCGCGCGGTCGGGCGCAAGGCGCGCGCGGCTCCCGGCGCTGCGGCGCGCCTAGGGCCGCGGACCGCGCCTGGCGCTCGGCGTCGAGCCTGCGCGCCCGCTCTCGCGGATCGCACCCTGGGCTCGCCTGAGGCGACAGAGAGCGCGCGCGCCCACAGCTGCGCGCGCTCGCGGACGCGGGCCCCCCTCCCCGATCGCGCCCCCGCGCCCAATCTGCGCTTTTGGGGGCCACCACAATCGGATGGGGTCGGCCCTTAGAGAGCGTCCGGCCCAACGAGCGATCGCACCCGCATTGGGCGCGGCGCGCCAGCCGCGACTCCACGGTCGGCCCGCCTGCTTGACGCAGATCGCCTGCGCGACGCAGGTTTCGCCGACCGAGGTGCCGCGACGGGGGCACCTGGAAGCGACCGCCCAACGTCAGGCGGCCAGGTGCCCCGGTCGCGGCGCCGCCCAACGAACGCCGCAGACGCGAACGGGCGACTGGACGAGGCCGGAGCGCGCAGCGGGGCACCCCCGACAATTGCCAGTCCACACGGTTTAACTCGTGGGCAGCGCGGCGCCGCCTGGTGCGCTTCCGCCGACCGCGGCGGGCGCAGCCTCGGTGGTCGCCTCGCATTCGTTCCGATTCATGTCGAGGCACCCTCGGAACGCCCGTGGCGACCAATCCGCGCTGCGCAAGATCTCGCACAGCCGGCCCTGGCAACGCCTCTTGGTTTCGGCGTGCCCCCGCCGGAAGGCCTTGCTGGTGAACGACAACCCGCCAGGGGCGCCGGCGCGCATCGCCGCGGCCCTGATGGCCCGCGCGATTGAAGCGGCCAGTGACAAGACTGCCCGGCCGCCGATCCGCCGGAGGTGCGGGAAGCCAGGTTCGCCTACGCGGACCTCCTCGACGACGGGTCGGGCGGCGTGAACAGCGCGCGTGGCGGGGGAGCTGGCGCGCCAGCAGGTCCGCCAGGCGACCGTCGGCCCGTCGCGGTTCTTGAGCCTGGAAAAATTCAGCGCGGCCGTGTCGGTCGCCACGAAAAGGGCGACGCGCGCAATCGGGTTGCGTAACGAGGACCCCCGCGATCGATGAGCAGGGCCTCCGAGGGTACTCGCAGAGCGAATCCCCGCGCGAACACAAAAAGGGCGCGGAGGGAACGATCTTCCCGCGCGAAATCCAGCATGGCCGGGAGATGCGGAAGCATCGCGAAAGGCTTGGTCGGCCTCCGAATCGGGTGCCTCTTCGCGATCGCCTGTCCTGCCCGGCACACTACCGGGTCTCGGAAGACGGCCGCGTCGCGGCCTAAGAGCCGACACGCTTCGGCGAGCTGGCACATAATTCCCGAAAGTGCGGGAATTGCTGAATTCAAGCGCGAAAAGGCAGAGTTCCTCCGAGCTCGGTGGCAGCGCAGCGCAGCCGCCCTTGCGCAGGCAACGCTTCGCAAACAACATCCAAGCCCTGAGCGCAGCTCGCCACGCCCCGAACGAGCGCGGAGAAGTACCAATAATCGCCAATGTGCGAGCTCGCTCTAAGTCGCGTTGAATAGATTCCGGTGGCGCCACGCCAGGGGCGCCTCTCGCGAGGTTCGCCCAGGGGCCGCCCTGCGGCGTGGGCGGCGCTTTGCTGAGCGCCCTATACACGCCCGACAATATTAAACGCGTGGCGGGCGCGGGGGAATGGCCGCGGCCCGCCGCGCCCCGGCGCTTGCCGAAGCGGGAGGGGCGCCCGGCGGAGGCGCGGCGCACTGCCGTAGGCGCAGCTTGGCCTGAACCTCACCTGGGAGGTCTGCAAAGCCTGGCCACTCACTGATGCTCCGCATAACATGGAAATCCCGCAGCGAGAAGACACTATTATCTACGAAGAACGCATCAATGGCACCCTCGTGCTCCGAAAGGAGAGGGCACGCGGCGCAGAGAGACGCGCGCGGCCGCATTGCGGAGCCGATCCTTCGAGGACTGCGCGCGCGAGGCCTATGGCGCAGGGCCCAGCGCGCTCGAGCTCGTCAGCTGTCCTGGCAGCTCTGGCCTTGCAAAAGCATCGGCTAACGCTGGGCGACACCACTTAGCCCCTGCGACGCGGAGGCGGGCGCCGCGTTCGGCGCGACGCGATCTACGCGCCGAGTATTGCAAGCGACTCGTACGATTCCCTGCTTGGGTCGTCCGCGAAGTTGTCGTCTGCGTTTTTTGGCCTAAGAGACAGCCACGCACGCACCGCGGCGGCGCGCGCCGGTGGGGACCGGTCGACGTCCACGCTGACATGGGGGGCTGCCATGGCTAGCCAGAAGGCGTGGACTAGCGCGGCGTGACCCAGCTCGCGCGCTGCACCCTTTCGAAAGCCCCTCTCCGCAACCGCACTGTCGGAGAACACTCTGAGCGACCGGCCTTGGATGGGCCGGTCCCAGGTGCTCACCCCCGCGGCAACTGCCAACATTTCCAATCCAGCGATTTGATTCTCGCCCCGCGCCTTGAACTGACGCATGACGTCGGCGTCTGGCGCGAGATCTGTGCACAGCCAGGAGCCGTCCGCGCACAATGCGGCGGCTATGCGCGCAGGGGCCCCGCGCGCGCCCGCCCAGAGCAGAAGCGGGGGCGCAAGCGCGCGCCTCTCAGGCCGCGTGCTCGGCGACGCCGCGCTCGAGAACATCCAGCCACCACGCGAGGCTGCAGCGAGCGTCCCCCAGCAGAATCGGATTCCATCTGTGGGAGTGATCCAGCAGAAGGCGAAGCGTCGCGCGCCCTATGCGCCGGAGCATGTGGCTGGTGGCCCAGCTCAGAGCCCCTGCAAGCTTCTTGGCAGCTCCCGCCGACAATTGACTGGAGCGCAGCGCCGCCCAGATCCGAGAGCACCACTTTGTTCGTTTGTCGTCGGACGGCCGGGCAGAGAAACCGACGTTGTCAAACTGCGAGGAGCCGCAGCGCCGGTCGCGCGCGCGTTGCCGGCAACGCTTCGACGCGCGCGCTCACCTTGATACGCAACTCGAAATTGACGAGTGGATTCCCGCGCTCAAACTTTCTGGCAGATACGGCCGACTGGCCCATCAAGGCGCGCACTATTCGCACCGCGCAGTCAAGGGCACGCGCGGCCTGCGCCCGATACGGCGCGCGCTCGCACGGATGAACGAACGGAGCGTCTGCAGGGCCTCGCTTCCGCTGCCCCTGCCAATTCCGAATGAATCGTCGACGCGTCGCAGAATTACCGCGAGCAACTCGCGGCGCAGGATGGTCGTGAGCAGGGAGCCGACGCGCCCCCATCCATGCACGCTTGCGACTGCGAGCGATCGGGCGCGAGCATCCGCGCACGCGCGCGCGCTCGCTCCGTTCCGGCACGCGCGGAACCTGCTCCGAACGGGAGCGCGTCATGCATCGATGCCATCATCTTGGATTCCAAGCGGTAGACCACGTAGGCCAATGAGCGGTGACTGGCTTGAATCGGTACCCTGCGGAACGCGGAGTCAATGTCCGCTTTGAAAAGGCACCGCCGCTCCGACGGTAGAGCCGCGCGCAGCGCCGCGCTGGCCTGCCGCAGCGCGCCCGCCGCGTCATGGCGATGTTTCTCTCCGGGCGCAGTGGCGCCGCTTAGCCCCGCGACGGGGCAATCGTCGACGGGTCGCATCTTAGGAGCGCCGTCCGCGCGGATCCTCTGTTCGACACTGAACAGCGGCACAAGTGCAGCGCCGGCGGTGTCAATCCGAGTGGGATCGACAGGTTCGGCCATTCTTCCTAGTTCGGCGTCCGCGCAGGTGGCTACGCGCAAGACTTCGGCACGCGGGTCAGGCCGCAGTCGTTTCTTCAGAACCGATGAATTCTGCAGGGTAGCGGCGTCGCGCAAAGCTTCCACGGGCACGCGCGACGCCCCGCCAATCGCCCCCCCAAGGCCCGAGCGTGGCAGATGGCCCACCAGCGGGGCGCCGGAGCGAAAGAACTCTACCGCATCCAGGTCGCAGCGGCCCGCGCGAGCGGCGAGCTCGGCGAGCAAATGCCAATTAACGCCCCGCGAGACGGCTTTGGTTGCCGGGTCGGCCGCGCCGAACCGCGCGCGGGTTTCGCTGGGCGCGACGAGGGCGGCGGCCCGAGCCTCGATCCGGCTGGTGGCCTTCTCCCAGAAACGGCGGGCCTTCGACCCAGGGCGCGCGCGCGCGCCTGCCGCCGCGGCCAGACGCGCGCGCGGCTCCTTCGTGGACGTGGCCGCAGTCAACGCCACAGCATCTTTGACGGCTTGCGGCAGCCGGTCAATATCCGAGGCATGAAAAGCAGACCCAACCGCGGCCCTGGCAACGTCGATCTTGCGCCTCTTCCCCGGAGGGGAACCGCAATCCGCCACATTCGCCGAGGCCGCCCCCCGCGCGCCCCCGGTCTGCGCCGAGCGAAACAGAAGAGACACCGAGAACGCACGGGCGCGTACAAGGGGATGGAAGGCGGCGCTGCGCTCGCGCTCGCTTTGCAATCGTGCGCGAATTGTCATATGGGGTGCGCCTCGCACGGCGCTGGCCGTCGCGCGGGCCCCTCAATTGGCGGCGTCATCGCCGGGCCGCGCCCTCATCTTCGATGTAGTCGGCGCGGGCGCGGCGCCGCACTTGTCACCCTTGGCAGTCTTTGCGGCCCTTGCCCTTGCCACCTTTTCCTTTGGCCGCGCCCTTCGCGCCCTCTCCGGAAGAGGAGGAGGAGGGCTCGCAGCGCTGCTGCCAGACATTGCGCATACAACTGCTCCCAGGCGGCTTTTCGCCGCGAGTGTTGGCGTCAAGCTCTGTCTCCGCGAGCCTCAGGATAGCTGGGCGCAAGCAAGCGGCGGCGGTCTCGACGGAGAAGCCACGGACTCCTGCCGCCGATAATTCAACCCAATTGCGGCTGCAACGGACGCGGGGCAGCCGGCGCCGTCGCGGGCACCAGAGAGAGAAGACGGGACGCGGGCCGACAGATGTCGTCATAGACGATCCCCAATTGCGCGCGACGCCCCTGCACATGCGCATCGATGGCCACCTGCCAGACGCCAAGGGAAAGCGGCGCGGCGGTTCCCAAGCGAACAGGGGGGGGGAAGCGCGCACCTGCAGGACGTTCTGCTTGCGCGCGAGCGCGGCGCCGAGTGACATCGGGGCTGTCGCAGCCCCGGCGACCACACATTGGTCAAACGCGATGTGCCACTCCAGCCAGCCGAACTCGCGCCCCCGCCACTCGCCGGCGCCGCCGCCCTTCAGGGCAGCGCCCCGGGGCAGCCAGGTCCGTGAGTCGACGTATACATAAGGATCGGCGTAACCGCGCTTTTTAAGCTTCGCGATCTCGGTCGCAAGTGCGTCAGTCTTGGCCGTGCGCGGCCACGCCCGCGGCGGCAGCCCCGCCAAACTCAGCCCGGCGACCTTGGCGACAATATCCACGTGCTCACTGGGCTCGCTCGGCCCTTTGAGCGCCGCCGTCAGGGCGGCAAGAGCCCCCGCACCTGTCGTGGCCGGGTCGACGTGACCACGCCCTACTCCTGAGGGCCCCCGCCTCTTCGTCGCGAGGCGGACAGCGCCCGCCAGAAAGTGCTGTTTGCCCGGCGTCAATTCTTTCATTTTACTCACATCGAGTGCGACTAGCGCCTCGCGCGACATCCGCAATAGGTTCGCGGCGAACCGAAGGAAACGGCAGAGACGCCCGCGCGCGCGACCTGGGCGTGCCACGCGTCGCCCTTCTCGCATATCACGGCGATTTCTTCAACCCCTAGCGCGCGTCGGGACAGTTCGGCAGCACGCCGGCATCGCGCAAGAAGTCGCGCAGATGCTCAACCGCCATGGTCGAGAGCGCTCTGCGAATCGCGGCGAGCGGCTGCGCGGCGACCACTGCAGCGCTACGCGGAGCGGACGACCCTCGGAGGACCCCGGAGGGCCTGACCCTGAGCGCGGCAGAACTGGCCGAACGAGGGGCCCACCAGGGACCAGGGCGCACATTGGCACAGACGGCTCCACGTAGAGCACGGGCCCTCTAGGGGCCCGGGCACACACTGGCCCAGTGCAGTCCCACGTAGAGCGCGGCACAACCTGGCCAAAGAACGATTGGTCCGCCGAGGACCAGGGAAACAGCGGCTCGGGACAGGCCTGCCAGAGCCCGCGACGCTTTCCGACGCTGGAGCCTGACGAAGGCATTTGCGGCTCAAGCATCAGATATGCGACGCCCGTTCGTGGTGTTATAGCCCGCGGCGCCGGAGCCTCCATCGCGTTTGCGGCTCCGGTGCCGGCGTGGCGCGCCACGTGCGCGAGCGCGACTCCACGGAGAGTCGCAGCAGCGAGAAAGTGATTTCGAGCCAGCAAAACCGACGAGGTGAACTCGTTGAAGTAGTCCATGTAGAAATCACCTTCGCCTGGGGGGACAGGAGCGGGGAAGAAACCTGCGCGAGGAGGAGAGGGCGGCGAGCAAGGACGGCGGCGCGCGCGGAAGGAGGAACGGGGGGGGAAATCGGAACCTGCGCGGGAGGGAGGCGCGGCGCGGCGACCGCCGGCGAAGGACCGCGCGCGCGGAGCAAGCAAATCGGAGGCGCGACGGACCGCCGGCGCACGCGCGCGAAGCAACGGGCGAAACGCCGCCCGACCTGCCAGCGCGGCGCGCTGTCGCCGTCGCGCCTCTTCGGCGAAAATTCCAACACCTACAACGCAGCGAAGCGGCGCGCGGGCAGGGTCGAGGCGCGCCGCACCTGCGGCCCCCACCTGCCGCGCGGTCGGGCGCAAGGCGAGCGCGGCTCCCGGAGCAGCGGCGCGCCTGGGGCCGCGGATCGCGCCTGGCGCTCGGCGTCGAGCCTGCGCGCCCGCTCTCGCGGATCGCACCCTGGGCTCGCCTGAGGCGACAGAGAGCGCGCGCGTCCACAGCCGCACGCGCTCGCGGACGCGGGCCTCCCTCCCCGATCGCGCCCCCGCTCCCAATCTGCGCTTGTGCGGGCCACCATCATCATCATCATCATCATCATCATCATCATCATCATCATCATCATCATCATCATCATCATCAGCATCATCATCATCATGTTCATCATCATCATCATCATCATCATCATCATCATCATCATCATCATCATTGTAACCGTCACCAACGTCATCATCATCCTCATCACACTCACAATCACCCCCATCATCATCATCATCATCATCATCATCAGCATCATCATCATCAAAATAATAAGAATAAGTTTGATCATCATCACTGTCGCCATCGACATGACAATCACTATAATCTTCATCATTATCGCCACCGTCATTGACATCGTCAGCGTCATCATCAGCGTAATCGTCCTCGTCATCATCAGCATCCTCAGCATCGCCACCACCACCATCATCATCATCATGCTCATCATCATCGCCATCATCATCGTCATCCTCAACATCACAGTCACCATCAACATCATCGTCGTCATCACCACCATCAACATCACAATCAACATCATCATTTACCGTCATCATCATCATGAACAGCATCATCGTCGCCGTCATCGACATCGCCATCGTCATTATCAGCGTCATCGTCATCGTCGCCATCGTCGTCATCATCCTCATCATCGTCATCACCATCATCATCATCATCATCATCACCATCACCATCAGCATCATCATCATCATCATCATCATCATCATCATCATCATCATCATCATGATCATCATTATGATCATCATCATCGTGATCAGCATCGTCATCCTCACCATAATCATCACCAGCATCGCCGTCATCATCACCACCACCATCATCATCATCATGATCGTCATGATCATCATCGACACCGTCATCGGCATCGTCATCATCAGCGTAATCGTCATCATCATCGTCATCACCGCCACCATCAGAATCATCATCACCAACATCATCATCGTCGTCATCACAACCATCATCGTCGTCATCGTCATCATCATCGCTATCACCACCATCATCGTCATCGCTCGTCATCATTAAGCATCGTCATCATTATCACCACCAACAATCATCAGTGTCATCATCAGCTGCATCATACGTTCAAAACAACCACCATCATGACCACAACCACCGCCACCACCACCACAACGACCATCATCATCATCATCATCATCATCATCATCATCATCATCGTCGTCGTTGCCGTCACCATCATCATCATCATCATCGTTATCATCGTCGTCATCAACATCGTCATCACAGTCACCGTCATCATCATCATCGTCACGGTCATCGGCATAGTCATCGTCATCATCAGCGTAATCATCATCACCATCACCATCAGCATCACCATCACAGTCACTGACGTCATCGTCACTGTAACTTTCATTGTCATCATCATCATCGTAATCATCAGCATCATCATCACCAACATCGTCATCGTCATCCGTACCAGTAACATCGCCGTCCTCAGAATTATCATCAACATCCTCGTATTACTCATCATCGTCATCAGCATCATCACCACAACCACTACCAGCGTCACCATCATCATCATCATCATCATCATCAGCATCATCAGCACAATCCTCGTGGTCGTTGTCGTTATCGTCGTCTTTACAATCCTGGCCGATTCCTCGTTGTCAGCATCGTCCTCTTATTTCAGGCGCGGAGAGAATGTTTGGGAGAGGCAGAGGAAAGTACGGAGGGAGGGTGAGGAGAGACGAGGACGAGGACAAGGACGCGGGCGAGGAGGGCATGAATCCGCAGTCGGTGATGCCCCTCCTCCTCGAACTCATGTTTCTCCTCCTCCCGTTGATATTCCTTATCATCACCTTCCGCTCCTTCACCGTCCTCTTCCTTGCACTTCCTCTACCTGCACCTCCTCCTGCACTTCCTCTACCTGCTTCTCGTGTTCCTCCTCCGCTCAAGCCGCAGTCGGGGATAATGTTGGGGCAACGCCACCGGTGGTTCCGCCAGTTCCTTGACTGATCGGTTCGGTCGGCGCAGGAGTGGGTGCCTCAAGGGGACAGGAGGAGCTTGGGCACAGGACAGGATAAGTAAAAAACTACGAGAATGAGGAGGGCGATGGGATGAAGCAAGGAGAGGAGGACGACAATATCATCTTCATCATTCTGCTCATTTTCCGACTCCTCCCTCCCCTCCGACCAAGAACGCATTGAAGGGTCAAGTACGACGGCTTCTAGGAATCCGATATCGCCAAGACATCAACGTTGCAGTTATTTGTCAAATCCGCCGACACCGTGGGGTCACGGCGCATGAGATGCTTCCCCCTCCCCAAACCCCTCCCCCGGGAGCCCGGTCCGGCCGGTTTGGAAGAGGGGGGGGGGGGGGCAAAAGTGCCTGCCGCACCCTTGGAGCCTCAGGGGGCCCCAAAACGAACCAAGAGGGCCCAAAAGACCCCCCGGACGGTCCAAAAGGGCTACGAGTCGCCGAAAGATCGCCCCAGGACGCCCAAGACTGCCTCCAAACGACCCCAGAAGCCCCAGAAGCCCCCAAGACGCCCCAAGAAGCCACCAAGAGGCGTCCCGGGAGGCCCTCCAGGAGCAAAAATCGCCTCCTTCCCCAGGGTAAACGTATATTTTTAGCACATTCGCCTCTTGGGCTTTCACGAGGCCCACAACGACCCAAGAAGCCTTCAAGATCGACCCGAGATAGCCCAAGAGTCCCCCAAGAGGGATCCAAGACGGACACAAAAAGGCCCCAAGACGGCCCCACAAGCCTTCAAAACGGCCCAGGATCGGACGCCACCAAGGGGGGGAGAGAGAAAGAAACCGACAGTCGGCAGAAAAAACCCTAGGGGGGCCCATCGGAGAGGACCTTTTTCCCCAATGAGAGCTTGCCTCTGTAGGGGTCCTATCGGGTCGGGCGAAAGGGGGGGATAGCAAAGGGGGGGTTTGAGAATCAGCTCACGTAGCTGATTTTCCCGGCGCCTCCCGGCGCCGGAGGCGGCTATGTATCGAGAAATGGCCCCCTCGGTGAGGCCGAAACCAGCTGCATGCAGCAAATTTCGTAACCCCCCCTTTCCCAATCCCCCCCCTTTCGCCCAGCCCGATCCTAGCGGATTCATATGGTTAGGTTAGGTTTGCCGCCGATTTTCGCCGCACGCCCGGGTGCCCGGGTGCCCGGGTGCCCAGGGGTGCCGGGGTGCCCAGGTGCCTGGGCGTGCCGGGGGTGCCCGGGTGCCCGGGGTGCCCTATAGCCCTATAGCCCCATAGCCCTACAGCCCTATAGCCCATATAGCCATATAGCCCAATGGCCATTATAGCGCCCAGGAGCCCATATAGCCCTGTAGCCCTATAGCCCTACAGCCCTAAAGAGATTATGATTGGGGCTTTTCTCTGGTATCATTTTGTCACCTTGACAGGAAGGCCAAAGACCTGTCAGGGGCCAACGACAAGGCCCCCCTGGGCAAAAAGCTAACCGTCAAAAAAATCGATATCAATGCAAGTGCACTTTTCTCGGAGCTTGACCCCGAGAACTCCGGCCTCTGCTTCATTCAAACCGAAAGCCTGCAGACAATCAGCCGAGCAGAGGGGATCGGGGATTAAACCAGCAATCCCCACGCTTCGCTGGCCTTGCCGCTGGACCCCTGGGCCGCCGTTCAACCCCCCGAAAACCTCCCGAGCCCGCTCCCCAGGCGACCTCCAGAGGCCTAGCTTTAAGGCGCGATTGGGGTGCCTAGAACGGAGCACGGCTCGAGTGTTCTTGCGGCGAGGGACGAGTAAACTCGCTTGGGTCCCAGGGCAGGCAGACTTAAGGCCTCTAGCTCCAGCCGAGACCGTCGCGTAACCCCCGCAGGTGGAACAACAAATGATGGGGGCGAGCTCTTGACCGAGCACAGGGAACTCAAGGAGCTGGTGGCCCCCCTGGGTCCAGAGGGCCTGGCGGGCGTCAATGGCCAGGCTGACCAGGTCGGGGCCCATGGGCACCGCGGGTAGGTCCTGGGAGAGGTCCACGGGGGCAGGAGGGGGAGCAGCAGCAGCAGCAAATCATCCCTCCGCCGCCTCCCTCCGCCAAAGCTCCTCCAGGTCCTCCTCCAGGCCTTCGCCGCCCTCAAGCGACATAAGGGTGAGCCCCTGGGCGCCCACATTATCATAAAGGCCTAGGTCCGAGTACTGCACCTCGGCTCGCGTTATGGACGTAATGAGCTGACGGGCCAGATACAGCATACCTTTCGCGACAAGCATATCCTGCGGGTCGCTGAGATTTGCACCTAACTTGGCCAAGCGGTCGGCGGCATCTTGCCCGTTTTTTTTCAAAGTGGTTGATCCTGCCCTCCCGAACGTCATCCATGCTCGAGTGGGCCTGAAACCTTACAGAAACCTATTCGTGACAAATCATTTGTATCGTGCAGCCCTTTCAACAGGTGCATGCGAGTGTTAGCTGGACTCTCGGCCCAGCTTCGCTGGTTGCAGCAAGCAAGCGTGCCTTTACAATCTGAGTAGAGCGTGAAAGTGCCAACCAAAAAATTGGTGGCCATGAAAACTGCAAAATCTTCGCCGTCGCGGGCGACTTGGTCTGGAAGCGTGGTTGGCGGGACTGCTCCATACCAGCCTGTGATCCAGCGGCGCTCGCTGTCATGAATGGCCACTCCCCAGCCTGCAGAGCGCAAAGCGGGGAACATTCCACCGTGACCCGAGCCGTCACAAAAAACGTGAGCATCCTCCACCGCAAGGCTGGCACCAACTCCTTCAGCCTTGAACTCCCACGCTGGGTCCCAGGGCATCCGCGCGAGGAGCTGACAGGGGTCAGGGAGGATGCCGCGAGCGAACCGCTCCTGCAGTTCGACCGAGCAGTGGGAAAGTCGAGCCGCCGCTGCCTGGAGCTCAGGCGGGAGGTTATCGCGGCGCCAAGCTGCACGGGCAGGGCACTCAAAGTGCCTGTGAAAAAGGGGGCTCGAGCACCGTGACAGATGAGGCAGTCTGCCTCCAGCTGGGGGTCGTGCTGATGCAGCCTGTGCTGGCACCAGTGCGAGCCCATGACAAGGCCTCTCAAGGTCCTCTGCTCCACGGCCCCAAGAGGAGGCCCGGAGAGTGAACCCGAATGGACATTTCGAGCACTCGGCCCCGAAAAAACCTGAGGAGGCGCCATGAGGCCCCAAGAGGCTCATGGGAGGCCCCCGAGAGGTCCAAAAGAGGCCCCTAGAGGCCTCAACACGGCTCCCAAGAAGCCTCAAAAATGCTGCCAGGAGAGCCCAGAGAAGCTCAAGAGCAGAGCCGCGATCCGCCAACCACCCCCGACGAAATCCCAAGAAGCTCAAACCCCAAGATTCCCCAGAAATCGTGCGCGTTCCGCAAACTCCGTTGTTCACTCGTACTGCCGCCCCAAGGGGGTCGGCGGTGCGGCATCAGTCAATGAATCATGAGATCCCACAAGCCCTTTGGAAATATGTGGTTTAGCGTCACAGTCCGTCAAAAAGAATTGTTCCATCTGAGTACATTGTACCCCTCTCCATATTCTACGCCTACACACGATTCCGAACTATGGACTGGCGGATTCGCAAGCAAGTGGACCGTACGATGGCCCATGATGGATCTACGATGGCCCATCGATCATACAATTGTCTCCGACATGGCGCAAGCTGGCAGAAGGTAGCCCATTTGGCCTCCAGGATGGCTCCAGGAAGCCGAAGAGAAACCCCAAGATGGCTCGGAGGTGGCCCCAGAGCCACCAAAGGATTCCCCAGACGCCTCGAAGGCTTCTGGATGGCCCCAAGGTGGCCCCAAAATGCCCCAAGAGAGCCGTAGAGGCCCGCAGAGCACCCCCAGAGATCCCCGAGAGGTCCGCAAAAGGCAAATCTAGTAGATCCAACGGGGTTGTTGCCCCTCCCCCTCCCGGTCGATGGTCCCGAGCGTGGCCCCACGAGAACACCAGAGGCGCCCAGAGGCGTCAAAAGGGAGGTCCAGATGGGCTCCAGGAAGCTCCAGAAGGACCCCACGTGTGTCATCCTGGGGCCCAGCGAGGGAGCTAAAGCTGAGCTCAGAGACGCTAAGGAAAGCTAGGATGCGCAGGTGTCATCTCACGTACGCTGAGCAAATTCTACATCAGCACAACCACTGCCCTGCTTTACATTACGTTGCATCGCTTTGCATTGCTTTGTGTTGTATTGCTTCGCATTGTTTTGAACTGAGTTGCACTGCTTTGCAGTCATTGCTTTGCAGCGCATTGCGATCGCATGTCTTTGCTTTGCATTGCTTTGCATTGATTCGCAATGCAATGAATTGTTATACAATGCATTGCTCTGTCTTGCAGTGCGTTGCATTGCTGTGCATTGCTTTGCATTGCGTTGCATTGCTCCGCATTGCGTTGCAATGCTTGGTATTGCTCTGCATTGCGGTGCGCTGCGTTGCATTGCACTGCTTTGCACTGCTTTGCAGTGCTTCCCATTGCTTTGAATTACGTTGCACTGCGTTGCTTTTGTACATGGTGTTGCATTGTTTTGCACTGCGTTGAATTGCTCTGCATCGCAAAACATTGTCTTGCATTGGTGCGGAGTGTGTTGCATTGATTTGAACTAAATTGCATCACGTTGCATTGCTTTGAGTTCATTAACGTTGCGTTGCATTGACTCGCATTACTTTGCATTAGTGTGCACACGTAGATTGCACCACATGAAGTGCACCACATAGATCGCACCACACTCATTGCTCCACCCAGAGTGCACCGCATATTGAGTGCGAGAAAATCACTGTTTGGGGTTCACACTGGCCAACGTATGTGCATACATATACAAATAACCAAGTACAAATATACCTGTACAGGTTAGCCAGCATGGACCCTGAACAGTGCGTCTCTAGCAATAGATCGTGTGCAATATCTGTGGTGCAATAGGTTGTGCTATATGTATATATATATAGATGTGCCGATTAAGTTGTGCAACCTAGGTTGTGTAGTGTAAACGTGGAGCGACCTATGAGGAACACTACAGTTGCTGTACCATCTATATGGAGCAGTATACGTGGTGCAACATGTGTAATGCAATGTGTGGTGTGCAGTATATGGTGTGAAATGTATGCTGTGCACTCTGTGGTGAGACCTATGTGTTGCCGTCTATGCGAAGTAATCAATAGAGTGCAACACATAGTGTGCAATATGTGTTGTGCAATTTGGTGCAGCACATGTCGTGCAAACTATGTGGAGCAATCGATGCAGTGTGCAGTCTACGTGGTGCGATATTTGAGGTACAGCCTATGGTACGCATTGCAACTATACGTATACATATACATATGCATGTATGAGGGGCAGTATCTCTCTCTCTATATATATATATATAGATATGGTGCAATACATGTGGTCCAACATCTCCTCCTCCTCCTCCTCCTCCTCGGCTCCGCGGGCCGCTGCCTGCTCCCGCTACCTGCAGGAGGGTGCCAGGGCGGCAGGGAGGAGAGAACGGGAGCATGGTTAAGACGAATGGGGGGAAGGTCGATTGTGGAAGGAGGAGGCGGACGCAAAAGAGGCATGGAGAGGGGGGAGGAGAAGGACCGAGGGAGGATAAAGGGTGCTGAGTGGAGAGGAGGGTGCGGGATAGATTGGCCAGAGCAGGGAGGGGAAGGAGGACGGAAGAAGACTTTGATGAGAAAAGAAGGACGGGGTAGAGGGGGAAGGATGTATAAAGCAGGATATAGAGAGATCAGTCGGTATCGAATCAGAAAATCGGCGAATCGGATTATATGTCGAATCGGACCGCATCGACACGGAGTCGAAATCGAGTCGGATCGGCTGCACCAGGATGCACAACCACGCCATGTGAGCGTCGGGCCGAATCGGATCGGAGGGAAATCGAAATCGAATTGGATCGGGCCGGCTGGAATCAACATCGGATCGGATCGATGGGGTCGAAATGGACCCTGGATCGGGAACCAATGAGGGGAGAGATTCAGGAAGAGGAGCTTGGAGGTTCGGAGGGTCGGGAGGAGAGAGGCAGGAGAGAGGCAGGAGAGGAGGCCGGTAGGCCCATGCTCAGGGGAGGCGGGGGCCATGTATCCCCGCCTCCGTACCTCTCGAAGGACCACATTCGCCTTAGGTCGGGCATGTCCCCCTACAGGGGGGTTTTGGACGAAAAATGAAAAATGCTCTAAACTGTCCCCAAAAAAATTGCTTCCATACGATTTTTTCGCTATTTTTGAATATTCCTCCTGTAGAGGCATGCCCGACTTGACATTAGCCTTATGGCGTTTTCTGGGGCCTCAGGATGGCCTGCAGACGGCCCAGACGGGCCAAGCCTTATGGCGTCTTCTGGGGCCTCAGGATAATCTGCAGACGGCCAGACGAGCCAGGATGGCCTCAAGACGGCCCAAGATGGCCCCCAAGGACACCCCCAGTGCGGCCCAAGACGGCTCAGAGCGGCCCTCCAGGAGGTCCCCCACGTAGCAAAAAACCATCGATTACCAATTAGTGGTTGAGCAATGTCGGCGTTCTCGCCTTTCCAAGCTTCTGGCAGCCCAAGACGGCCAAAGAGGCCGTCAAGATGACCCCTGGAGGGCCCAGGAGGCTCCCAAGAGGGCCATAATGCGGCCCAGGAGGGCCCGAAAATGTGAGGGTCACAAGAAGGTCAAGAGTGGTCCCCAACACGCCCTCCGAAGACGTTAGACAGCTCCGAGAGGGCACCCAAGAGAGAGACCCAATGGGGCCCACGGAGCGCCTATCCAAATCTGCAACATCTCATTGCACCGGCCTTGCAGAGGTGCTGCAGCGGATTTCTGCGTGGACTTCTGCGAGGATTCTTGCCCGAAACAGCGAGCGAAAAACGAAGTAAACTTCACGTGGATTATTGTTGGTCTTCCTCTCTGGCCCAACAAGAATTCGCACGAGATCCACCCCTGACTACCTACCAGACGACACCAACCCAACCCGAAGGCCCGAATTTCGGGTGGGGGGGGGTACGGGTTCCATAGGTGTTTTCTCGATGTTCCCCGCCCCCCCCCCAACTGGAAATGGAGGGCAAATCAAGACCTTCGGGTTGGGTTGGGGTGGTTTGGTGGGTGGTGAACCCCGAAGTCCAGAACGAAAACCTCCAGGACAAGTCGGGCCTCGTCTGCTGTTTTCCGCACGAGATCCGCGCTGCGGTGCTGGCGCCACGACAACGAGTGGCCCACGAAGCGCCTGTCCGTATCTGCGGCACCGCGGTCCGGATTCTGAGGCGCGATCCCACGGACAGGCGGTCGCACGGAGCGTCCCGCGTGGGGCATCCGTGAGGAGAGCGCCCCGTACCCGCGGCGTCGTAGCCGAAGGGCCCAGCCTTAGGTCGGGCGTGTCCCCCTACAGGCAGGTTTTGGACGAGAGGCTGAAAATACTTTAAACATATTCTACTAATGTTCAACAAAACTCCAAAAAAAAACGTCCCATGATTACAGTTGTACTATTTTTGAATACTCCTGTCGAGGGATGGGCCCGACTTCAGCCCAGCCCCCGCGAGGCCGTGGATGTGGACATGTTTCCCGCCAATGACTTCTCGCTGCACGGACCTTGCAGACGTGCTGCAGCGGATTTCTGCGTGGACCTCTGCCGATGCACAACCCCGACACGGCGAGTGAAAAACGGAGTGAATTTCGCGTGGATTTTTGTTGGGGTCTTCATTCCTGCCCAAGCAAAATCCGCACGAACTTCACTGCGAAATCGGGAACGAAATTCTCCAGGACACTCCGGGCCCATCCTATCGTATTCCGAACGAAATCCGCTCTGCGATGTTGGCGCCATGAGACTTCACCCCGACCCTGCGCCACCGGGGGCAAGTACGTTTTCCCGAAGCTGTCGTGGATCCAAGACGATGTCCCATTCAACTGTCGGAGCGATTCAACGTTTTCCGGCTGGATGGTTCTGCACAAGCCGCCTGGCACGTTGGGATCGTAATAGTAGCCCATGCCATCCTCAAGCAACGTATCGAACTCGTCCACGTTGCAAGGATTCGTCGGAGGGTCAGTATAAAGATCTGGTGTCCCCCAGCCCGCGTATTCGACCCAATAGACCTGGACGCGCGCATGGCACAACAAAACGTCACGAACCTTCCAGGTTGAGCAGATATGGCAGACACACAGATCGCGACTGATGTCCCCAAACGAACCCTGCCAGCCCCACCTCCCCCAGTAGGAAGGCATTAAGAAAACCCCCCTGGGTTATTCTTAGCACCCGGTTTTCTCAATATTCCAGGCGGGCAGTTTTAGCCGAACGATACACTTAGCACCCGCCGCACACAGAAAACAAAATCCACCATCGGCGGCCGCCCCACTAACGCCAAGAGAGGGTGTCGTGACGAATGTCAAGGATCTAGCCCAGATCTTTGTGCACCTTTATCCCTGGCACGTCTTGCAAAGCCTTGCTAAACTCTGCCAAGCACTGCTAAGCCCTGCTACGCCCAGCTAAGCCTTGCTCAGCCCTGCGAAACCCTGATAAGCACGCACTGCTAGGCCCTGCTAGGCCCTGCTAAGCCAAGTCTTCCGGTGCGGCCATAACGCTCCAGGGTGCGGGGGCGTTATAATCCACCGGAAAAGGGGGGGGGGGTTCTTAATGCCTGCACGTCCAGAAGCAACCTCATCTTCGTCCAGGCCCCTACCGCCTCCTCGGATGTGGGTTCCCGATTGCTTAAGATGGCTCCAACATGAGCCCAGATAGCCTGAGATGGCTTCAGCCATTGCACAAGATGACCCCATGCTGCCACATACGACGTCCACAATGGCTCGCAGATGGAAATCCAAAAACTCACGATGGCTCTGGGGTGGCGCCATAGCCTCCAAGGCTGCCCACGAGAGGCCGAAATCTCAATATCCAAAACAATAAAAACAGGCGAAAGACTCAACCACATGCATCTGCGAGCAACGCAGGGTATGACCCTCCCCTCGAAACCAAAGCGCCGCGACAGGGATGAAACCTGGAGCTGGCTGGCTGACTGGCTGGCTGCCGGGTCCCTATGGGGACCACGAGAAGTGTTGAGAGGGGTGTGCCGACATGGGTGCGGTGCTGCCATGCGAACCCTGCCATTTGGGCCTCCGGTGGAGCCACCTGTGGGGGCCACGAAACATGTTGAGTGTGGTGTGCCGAAATCGGTACGGTGCCGCCATGCGAACCCTGCCATGTGGGCCTTCGGTGGGGCCCCCTGTGGGGGCCACGAAACGTGTTGACAGGGGTGTGCCGAAATGACCTGGCGACTTGGTTCTTTTTCACAAAGAGCTCCCACTGGAGCTTCGGCCCAGCGCGCCGGCCACGCGAAAGGCTTGCCCAGAGGTGGCTGCAAAGGTTTCTCCTGCTCTAAATGGCTCCAAGATGGCCCCAGATGGCCTCCAAGGTGGCCAAGATGGTCCTCGAGTTCGCCCAAGATGGTCCAAAATGGCCTCCAAGACGGCCCGAGTCACCTCCAAGTTTGCGCAAGAAGCCTCCAAGACGGCCCAAGATGGCCTCAAGATGACGGACGACGGCCCAAGAGGCCCCCAGGAGGCCTCCAAGACGGCCCTGGAGGACCCCAAGAGGGCCTCCAGGCAGGCCCGCCGAAGAGGCCAAAATCACTGTTGTTCCTTAGGTGTTCGAAGGATTATACAATTTATTCAAGCCCCCAAAGATCGCCCCAAGATCGCCCAAGAGGCCTCCAAGACGGCCCCAGAACGGCCCAATAGGGCCCCAAGACTGCCCAAGAGGCCTCCAAAACGCCCAAGATGGTCTCCGAGACGGCCCTGGAGCAACCCAACAGGGCCGCAAATCGGCCCAAAGAGGCCACGGCTTCCGACGGCGTCAGACGGGCCAGCAACCCCTAAGACCGGAAAAGAGTTCCCCAAGGAGCCCCCAAAGGCCCAAGGAGGCCCCAAGATGCCTCCGAGAGGCTCCCTGGAAGCTCCCAGGAGGCCCCAAGAGTGCCCCCAGAGGCTCCCAAGATGTCCCCTCCTCCTCATCCTTCTCCTCCTCTTCCCCGCCATCCTCCCCCGAGTGTTCCCCGAAGGGTTTCCACAAAGACTTGGGGAACATATGGTTCGATAACTTGGAAGAGCTCTTGCCACAACACTCGGCCACATGGGAGATTCCAAAAGGCAGGGGGCGGCGGCGATTCGCCGAAGGCGCATGCGATAGTAGATGACCACAGAAATATGAGACACACAGTACTATAGCGCATACGGTACAAGAACAAAACAGAACAGAGCAGAACAGAACAGAGTACACCGCAATGGAGCAGAGGAGAAACATCAGCCGCAGTGCCTTCAGCACAAAGCGGAGTGCCCCAAGGCCCGTGCAGTTCTGAGGGGCTGATGAAGGAATTCTCAGGTTCTTTAAGGTGGCCTGGACCTGGGGCGTTCAAATGAGGGCGGCTGGGCTCGTCGTGTGGCCTTTTTGCAGGGTCGTCCTCAGGCAGCTTTCGCGTGGATTTGGGCCCTGTGGGGAAGGGGGCGGCGAATCTTGGAGCACATGCGGCTTTGGCGTGCTTTGAGCCACCCCCCGATGGAGATGCCCGGAATTCCCAGGGGCGCTCCTGGGCGCCGCTGGGCGTGCTATTGGAGCGGCCCGCAATGGGCCTCCGGGACGGCCCTCTCGCCCGACGGCCCGGCCCAAGACGCCTCCTGGGGCACCCCAAGAGGCTTCCAAGAGCACTCCCGAGAGGGGCCCAAGAGGCAAAATGCAATGAATTCCCTTAGAAAGTTGAACAAATGTCGCGGTTCTGCCTTGTCGGCGTCCCGATGCTCCAAGACAGCCCAAGAGGCCGCAAAGACCGCCCAAGACGGCCTAAGAGACGCCTTAAAGGGCGCCGAGACAGCCCTGAGACGGCCCAAGAAGCCTCCAAGACCCAAGAGGGCCCCAAGAACGCCCCAACAGTAGCCCCAGAGGGGACACGAACCAACATTTCGAGCTCACCGCCGCGAGAGGCCCGAGGGAAGCCCAAAGCGGCCGGCCCCCGAGAATCCCCCCGGAGGCCCCATAAAGCCCCCACGAGGCCCCCAGGAAACCCCAAGAGGCTCCCAAGAAGCTCCCACGAGGCTCCCAGGAGGCCTCAACACTGCCCCAGCATCCCCGAGAGCCCTCCGAAGGGACTCCAAGACGCACCCACGAAGCCGCTGACCCACAAACCAGGCACAGTGGCGGAATGGGCCGAAGGCCACTAAATCCGCCGCCCCCTGCTTGCAGGGGTGCACGGCGTGCTGGATGAGCTGTCAGGTTTTGGTTTTGGTTCTTTTTCCAAAAGAACTCCCCAGTGGGCTTCGGCCCGTCCCGCCGGCCACCCGGAAAGGATGCCCAGGAGCTCAATTCCCCAATTTCCTGCCCCAGACGGTTCCAAGATGGCCTCCAAGATGCCTCCAAGATGGCCAAGATGGTCTCCAAGACGGCTAAGATGGCCTTTAGATGCCTCCAAGACGGCCCAAGATGTACCCAAGACGGCCTAAGATAGCCTCAAGATGGCCCAAGATGGCCCAAGAGGCCCCAAAGAGGTCTCCAAGACAGCCCAGGAGGCCTTCAAGAGGTCCTTCAGGAGGGCCCGAAGAGGCCAAAATCGTTGATTTTCCTTAGGTTTTTGAAGGTTTTTTTGCGTTTTCTTCTTTTCGGCCTTCCGACGGCCCAAGAGGCCCCCAAGATCGCCCACGAGGCCTCCAAGAAGGCCCTATGACGGCCCAAGGGCCCCCCAAGACGGCCCCAAGAGCGCCCCAAGACGGCCCAAGAGGCCTCCAAGACGCCCAACATGGCCTCCAAGACGGCCCTGAAGCGCCCCAAGAGGGCCCCAAGACGGCCCAGAGAGGCCCCCAAGACGGCTCCAGACGGCGTCAGACGGACCAGGAACGCCCTAAGACGGCCAAAGAGACCCCCAGGAAGCCCCCAAAGGCCCCCAAGAGGCCCAAGGAGGCCCCCAAGATGCCTCCAAGAGGCCTCGAAGAGGCCCCCAAGAAGCCCCCAACAGACCCCAAGGGTGCCCCAAGAGACTCCTAACAACCCTCATCCTCCTACTCTATTTCTTCCTCTTCCTCTTCCTGTTCATAATCATTCTCTCCCATGTGTTCCCCGAAAGCTTTCCAAACCGACTCGGGGAACTCATGGTCCGATAGCTTGGCCAAGCTCTAGTCCAACTTTCGGCCACATCGGCGTTTCCAAAAAGGCAGGGGGCGGCGGTGATTCGCCGTAGGCGTCTTCGATCCGCCGCCCCCTGCTCGCAGGGGTGCCAGGCGTGCCGAATCCTTTCGGTTTTGGTTTTGGTTCTTTTTCCAAAAGAACTCGGCTCCCAACGGCGTCAGACGTGCCAGGAACCCACCAAGATGGCCGAAGTTGGCTCGAAGCTGGCCCAAGACGGCCCAAGAGGCCCCCAAGAGGGCCTCCACGAAGGAGGGAAAAAGCCAAAAACCTTGATGTCTCCTAAGGTTTTTGACGGAATTTGACATTTCCTTCTTTTCGGCCTTCCGACGGCCCGAGACTGCCCAAGAGCCCCCAAAGATCGTCGCCCACGTGTTCCCCGAAGACTTTCCAAACCGATTCGGGGAACACATGATCCGATGGCTTGGCAGGTCTGGAACGTCCGGCCACATAAGCGCTTCCATAAAGGCAGGGGGCGTCGGTGATTCGCCGTAGGCGTCTTCGATCCGCCGCCCCCTTGTGATTTATCACAGGGGTGCCTGGCGTGCTGGATCCTCTCGCTTTGGGTTTTGCTCTTTTTCCAAAAGAACTCCCCCTGGGGCTTCGGCCCGTCCCGCCGGCCACCTGCACAAGTCAAAGCCTGAAACGGCAGTTCCGCTCGGGACATCCTCAAACAATCCCGAAGATGGCCCAACATGGCCTCCAAGTCCGTCCAAGATGGTCCAAGACGGCCTCCAAGACGGCCAAAGAGAGTCCAAGACGGCCCAAGACGGCCCAAGAGGCCCCACAGAGGCCTCCCAGACGGCCCAAGAGGCCTCCAAGAGGTCCTCCAGGAGGACCCGAAAAGGCCGAAATCATTGATTTTAGGTTTTTGAAGGATTTTGGAATGTGCTTCTTCTCGGCATTCCGACGGCTCAAGACGGCCCCCAAGATCGTCGAAGAGGCCCCACGACGGCCCAAGTGGCCTCCAAGACGGTCCCAAGAGGGCCCCAAGATGGCCCAAGAGGCCTCCAACACGCCCAAGATGGCCTCCAAGACGCCCAAGATGGCCTCCAAGACGGCCCCGAAGCGCCCCAAGAGGGCCCCCAGTCGGCCCAGAAAGGCCCTCAAGACGGCTCCCGACGGCGTCAGACGTGCCATGAACCCACCAAGATGGCCGAAGTTGGCTCGAAGCTGGCCCAAGACGGCCCAAGAGGCCCCCAAGAGGGCCTCCAGGAAAGCCAGAAGAGACCAAAAAACCTTGATGGCGTTTGACGGGTTTTGACATTTCCTTCTTTTCGGCCTTCCGGCAGCCCGAGACGGCCCAAGAGCCCCCAAAGATCGCCGAAAGGTCGCCCAAGAGGCCTCCAAGATGGCCCCAGAACGGCCCAAGAGGTCCCCAAGACAGCCCCAAGAGACTACCAAGACGGCACAGGAGGCCTTTAAGACGCCCAAGCTAGTCTCCAAGACGGCCCTGGAGCATTTCAAGAGGGCCCCAAGTCGGCCCATAGAGGCCCCCCAAACGGCTTCCGACGGCGTCAGACGGATCAGGAGCCCACCAAGACGGCCGAACATGGCCCTAAGATGGCCCAAGACAGCCCAAGAGGCTTCCAAGAGGGTCTCCAGGAAGGCCCGAAAAGGTTAAAATCATTGATTTCACATGGATTATTGAAGGATTGTGGCATTTGCTTTTTTCTGCCTTCCGACGGCCCGAGACGGCCCAAGTGCCCCCAAAGATCGCCCAAGAGGCCCAAGACACGGCCCCAAGAGGCCCCCAAGACGGCCCAAGAGGTCTCCAAGACGCTCAAGATGGCCTCCAAGACGGTCCAAGAGCCCTCCAAGACGTCCTCCAAGAAGGCCAGAAAGGGTCAAAATGGCCTCCAGACGGCCAAGATGACCTTCAAGATGCCCACGTGTTCCCCGAAGGCTTTCCAAACCGATTCGGGGAACACATGGTCCGATAGCTTGGCAGGTCTGGCCTCAACGTTCGGCCACATAGGCGCTTCCACAAAGGCAGGGGGCGGCGGTGATTCACCGTAGGCGTCTTCGATCCGCCGCCCCCTGTCGATTCATCACAGGGGTGCCTGGCATGCTGAACCCTTCCGGTTTTGGTTTTGGTTCTTTTCCGAAAGAACTCACCCTGGGGCTCCGGCGCGTCCCGCCGGGGACCCGGGACGATTTTCAAGGAGCTCAATTCCCCAATTATCCCGGCAAAGCAACCTAACAGCGATGCGTATAAGCATATCTGGAAGCATTCCCCTTAAGATTCAGGTGAGAATCCAGTTGTAGAATTCTGCTGTTCTCGCAGTCGCAGTCGCATTCGCAATGACAGTCGCAGTAGCAACGGCCTTAGCATCCAATGGAATCCTAAGGATTCCTAGGGATTCCTACGGCATCCTTAGGCATCCTTAGGAAACCTTAGAAATCCTTAGGAAACCTTAGGAATCCTTAGGAATCCTGATTCCTAGGGATTCCTAGGGAGTCCTAAGGATTCCCAGGGAATCCTAAGGATTCCAAAGGATTCCTGAGGATGCTTAACTATGCCTACGGATTCCTAAGGATGCCTACGGAACCCTAAGGATTTCTAGGGATTCCTAAGGATTCCTATGGATTCCTACGTCAGCCTGCCTCAGTTTCAGCCTCACCCTCAGCCTGCCTCGGCTTGCCTCAGCCTCAGCCTCAGCCTGCCTCGGCCTCAGCCTCAGCCTGCCTCAGCCTCAGCCTCAGCCTGCGTCAGCCTCAGCCTGCGTCAGCCTCAGCCTCAGCCTGCCTCAGCCTCAGCCTGCCTCAGCCTCAGCCTCAGCCTCAGCCTCAGCCTCAGCCTGCCTCGGCTTGCCTCAGCCTCAGCCTCAGCCTGCCTCGGCCTCAGCCTGCCTCGGCCTCAGCCTGCCTCAGCCTCCCCTCCTCCCCCCCCCTCCCCCCCCCCATTCAGCCTCACCTTGTCTCAGCTTCGGCCTGCCTCGGCCTCATCCTCAGCCTCAGCCTCCTCAGCCTCTCAGCCTCAGCCTGTCTCGGCCTGAGCCTGCCTCGGCCTCAGCCTCAGCCTGCCTCAGCCTCAGCCTGCCAGCCTCAGCCTCAGCCTGTCTCAGCCTCAGCCTGCCTCAGCATCAGCCTCAGCCTCAGCCTCAGCCTGCCTCGGCTTGCCTCGGACTCAGCCTCAACCTGCCTCGGCCTCAGCCTCAGCCTCAGCCTGCCTCAGCCTCAGCCTCAGCCTGCCTCAGCCTCAGCCTGCATGCCTCAGCCTCAGCCTCAGCCTCAGCCTGCCTCGGCTTGCCTCAGCCTCAGCCTCAGCCTGCCTCCTCAGCCTGCCTCGGCCTCCCCTCCTCCCCCCCCCCCCCGTTCCCCCCCGCCCCCCCATTCAGCCTCACCTTGTCTCAGCTTCGACCTGCCTCGGCCTCATCCTCAGCCTCAGCCTCAGTCTCATCCTCAGCCTGTCTCGGCCTGAGCCTGCCTCGGCAGCAGCCTGCCTCAGCCTCAGCCTCAGCCTGTCTCAGCCTCAGCCTGCCTCAGCATCAGCCTCAGCCTCAGCCTCAGCCTGCCTCGGCTTGCCTCGGACTCAGCCTCAGCCTCAGCCTCAGCCTCAGCCTCAGCCTCAGCCTCAGCCTCAGCCTGCCTCAGCTTCAGCCTCAGCTTCAGCCTGCCTCGGCTTGCCTCAGCCTGTCTCAGCTTGCCTCGGCCTCAGCCTCAGCCTCAGCCTGCCTCAGCCTCAGCGTCAGCCTCTCAGCCTCAGCCTGCATCAGCCTCAGCCTCAGCCTCAGCCTGCCTCAGCCTCAGTCTCAGCCTGCCTCAGCCCCCAGCCCTAGCCTGCCTCAGCCTCAGCCTCAGCCTGCCTCGGGGTGCCTCAGCCTCAGCCTCAGCCTGCCTCGGCCTCAGCCTGCCTCGGCCTCAGCCTGGCTCAGCTCGGGCATTCAAAATATGGCACAGGACTCGTGTTCTGGGAACACGAAGATCACGAAGAGGCCCACAGTTGGCTCTGGGCAATCAAAATATGGTACAGGAATGGTGTTCTGGGAACACGAAGAACACGAAGTGGCCTACAGTTGGCTCCGGGCATTCAAAATGTGGCCTGGGAATGGTGTTCTGGGAACACGAAGAACACGAAGTGGCCTACAGTTGGCTCCGTCCTAAGGAATCCTAAGGATTCCTAGGGATTCCTGCGGATTCCTAAGGATGCTTAACTATGCCTACGGATTCCTAAGGATGCCTACGGATTCCGAAGGGTTCCTAGGGATCCTAAGGATGGCTACGGATTCTTAAAGATTCCTATGGATTCCTATGGATTCCTATGGATGCCTGAGGATCCGGGCGATCAAAACATGGTACAGGAATGATGTTCTGGGAACACGAAAAACACGAAGTGGCCTACAGTTGGCTCCGGGCATTCAAAATGTGGTACAGGAATGGTGTTCTGGGAACACGAAGAACACAAAGTGGCCTACAGTTGGCTCCGGGCATTCAAAATGTGGCCTGCGAATTGTGTTCTGGGAACACGAAGAACACGAAGTGGCCTACAGTTGGCTCCAGGCATTCAAAATAGAGCATGGGAATGGTGTTCTGGGAAGATGAAGAACACGAAGTGGCCTACAGTTGGCTCCAGGCATTCGAAATGTGGCCTGGGAATGGTGTTCTGGAAACACGAAGAACATGAAGTGGCCTACAGTTGGCTCCGGGCATTCCAAATAAGGCTTGGGAATGGTATTCTGGGAAGACGAAAAACACGAAGCGGCCTAGAGTTGGCTCCGGGCAATCAAAATATTATACAGGAGTGGTGTTCTGGGAACACGAAGAACACGAAGTGGCCTACAGTTGGTTCAAAATGTGGCCTGGGAATGGTTTTCAGGGAATGGATCCCTAAGGATTCCTAAGAATTCCTGAGGACTCGTAAGGACTCCTGGAGCTGACCCTTTTGTCCGGTTCCTTGTCCAGATCCCGCCCAGACCCTCCTGGGGCGTCACGAGGCTCTCTTTTGATCCCACTAGAAACCTATCAGCAAAAGCTGTTAAGTAAAATATCGTCCAAGACGGTCCAAAATGGCCACGTCGGCCCAAGGTGGCCTCCAAGATGGTCCAAGATGGCCTCGAAGTCCGCCAAAGATGGTCCAAGATGGCCTCCAAGACGGCCCAGGAGGGCCCAAGATACCTCCAAGTTCACCCAAGAAGCCTCCAAGACGGCCCAAGACGACCCTCGAGGTCTCCAAGAGGTCCTCCAGGAGGTCCGAAGAAGCCAAAATCAGTTATTTGCCTGAGGTGTTGGAAGGATTTTGGCATGTGCCTCTTCGCGGCACTCCGACGGCCCATGACGGCCCACGAGGCCTCCAAGGGGGCCCCACGACAGCCAAAGAAGCCTCCAAGACGGCCCCAAAATGGCCCCAAGACGGTCCAAGTGACCTCCAACACGCCCAGGATGGCCCCCAAAACGGCCCCGAAGCGCCCCAACAGGACCCCAAGTCGGTTCAGAGAGGCCCCCAAGACGGCTCCCGACGGCCTCAAACGGGCCAGGAACGCCATAAGACGGCCAAAGGGGCCCCCGATAAGCCCCAACAGGGCCCCAAGAGGCCCCAACATGGCCTCCAAGGAGGTCCCCAAATGGCCCAATCGAGCCCAAGAGTGCCTCAAGAGGCTCCGAAGAATCATCCTCCCCCTTCTCTTTTTTCCTCCTCCTCCTCCTTTTCCGCTTCTTCCCCCACGTGTTCCCCGAAGGCTTTCCAAACCGACTCGGGGAACACATGGTCCGATAGCTTCGCCCCCCAAAATGCCTCCAAGACGGCCCAAAATGCCTCAAGACGGCCTAACATGGCGTCAATATTGCACAAGACGGCTCAAGAGGCCCCCAAAAAGACTCCAATGAGAAGCTCCCAGGCGGCCCCAAGTGTCCCCAGAGGCTCCCAAGATGCCCCCTCTTCCTCCTTTTCCTCCTCTTTTTCTTTCTCCCTTCTCCTCCACCTTTCCCTCCTCCACCTCCTCCTCCGCCTCCTCCGGATCCTCCCCGCCATCCTCCACCACGTGTTCCCCGAAGGGTTTCCACAACGGCTGGGGGAACACATGGTCCGACAGCTTGGAAGAGTTCTTGCCACAACACTCGGCCACATGGGCGATTCTGAAAGGCAGGGGACGGCGCTGATTCGCCGTAGGCGTCTTCGATACAATAGAGTTTCCCAAGATATAAAACAAAGAGGGTCGAACCGAAGAGAGCGCGTGCTGCTGCCATTTTCTCCGCCACCGTTTGTTCCGCGCGTTTCCTCTGCGTTGTTGTTCGCACACATCGTTTCAGCAGGCGCGCGCAACGTTGGGGACGAACGCCGAAGGCTGTGGTGGGTTGGAAATCGCTCGAAGCAAAATAACTGTGCGAATGAAGACACATGTAGAATGACAGGGCTGACTGCTGCATCAAATGTTGATATGTTGTCCCGTCCCCGGTGTCCATCACATCCATGATCCCACAAGGACCCGCAGAGGCCCGCGCAAAGGCCCCAGATACCCCAACAACACCATGGTTCCCAGCAGACACCAGCAATGCACAAGACTCCACAAAGAATTGTGACGCAAGCACATCTAGCACAAAGCTTTTCAGAGAGTGCGCCAAATCGGCGAGGTGTCAGCCCAAAGATGGCCAACACCTGGCCCCAAAGAGGCTTTCCAACAACCGCCAAACATATCCAACAACCGCCGAGAATCTCCTCACCCTCGTCATGCTCCTCCTTCTCCCCCTGCCCCTATTCCACTTCCCGATTCCTCCTCCTCCTCTTCCTCCTCATCCTCAACATCCTGCTACTCCTGCCCCTCCCCCCATCCGACCCCATCCACCTCATCATGACCCTTTTCCTCATCCTACTCCGTTGCCTCCACTCCCAATCCTCATCATCATCCTCACCGCTCGACGTCGTCGCCAGTCATGACCGTCATCGTGCGCTTCCGGCAGCAACGGAAGCGTCCCGGATCGGCGGCAC
This sequence comes from Prorocentrum cordatum, assembly GCA_963575745.1. Taxonomy (NCBI): domain Eukaryota; class Dinophyceae; order Prorocentrales; family Prorocentraceae; genus Prorocentrum; species Prorocentrum cordatum. The sequence continues at coordinate 110,060 of CAUYUJ010017424.1, forward strand.
TGGCCAGAGACCACTACAATATTGAACAAGAGAATAGAACCGAAGAGAGCGCGTTCGGCAGCCATTTTCTCCGCCACCGTTTGTTCCGTGCGTTTCCTCTGCGTTGTTGTTCGCACATATCGTTTCAGTAGGCGCGCGCACCATTGGGGACAAACGCCGAAGGCTGTGGTGGGTTGGAAATCGCTCGAAGCAAGATAACTATGCGGATGAGGACACATGTAGAATGGTAGGGCTGATTGCTGCATCAGAGATCCGAGAAGAGCGATTGATTTAACCTCGTCCCCCACCTCCTGGTTCCCTCCTCCACCGTACTTCAACTGGATGGCTAAAAAACACCGAATGCAACGTCTCAGGAGCCCATGGGATGGCGTAAGCCTCCAAGATACCAACTGACGCCCCTCGGAGCTGCCCCCCCCCCTGGCACGCCGTCGTAGGCACCGCGGTAGGTTCTGGAGTAGGCACCTGATCCACAGCCATTGTCTGAGAGCGTGAAGGGAAATCGGGGCCCTCCCCCACCCTGCTTTGAGGGGCAACGTCAGGGAGGGAATTGCTCAGAGGGGAACATCGACCTGGAATCGGCGATGCATCGCCGATAGATCGGCGATAGGCCACCGATAGCGAATCCGCACGCTCCTGGGCCGGGCGTCGGCGATCAACTGGCAATTGGGGGTCGATGAATCCCCCCCTAAGCCTATCCCCCCCCGAAGGTGGGCCGCTTCTAGTGGACCGGCTCCTCTTCCTGGGCCGTGCGGGCTTCCACTGGCCCAGGCCCATGAAAGCCTGGGTCTGTCAGGCTTTGCAAAACCCTGCAGGATTCTGCGGGATCCTGCGCGCTGACCCGGGTCAATTGCAGCCCTGGCTCTGCAAGATCCCACCCTATCCGGCGCCCTGGCTGACTCCCATTTGCATTGACTCCCGTCCCTTGAGCCCACAAAAGATGTACGCGCCAGACCACGTACATGAACACGGCCCCCCAATTCGCGAAACCGGCCGCGTGATACAGACGTTTGCGCAATGCGTGCTTTCGAAACCAGCGTGGACTCATGCACGTGCACGTCCTGCCTTCGCAGCGAAGGACTTTCGCTCCTGAGCACTGACCCCCGTCCCTTGAACCCCCAGCCGTTTGTTCACTGCCCTCGCTGGGCCCGAACATGGCCGACCCTGGCCGAGCACCCGGCGCCGTGGATTCTTGCCGCGGCGCGGGGGTGTCCGGGGCGGGCGGGCGGCGGCTCGCCGGGACGCAGCGGGACGTGCTGGTATCGGGCACCGTCCTCGGAGGCGCCCGTCCGAACCGAACATCTCTGGCAAGCGTCCTGTAGCACGGCTCGAGCGCGGGGTGAGGATGCACGGTAAGGCTGAACCGAAACGGTGTTTTTCCCTCGTTTTGTCTTCAATCCGCCTTTGCAGCAAAACGAAGTCGAACCGAAAACGGCCCACGGAACGCCAAAACACCGTTTAGGTCGAGCCCTGATGCACGGTAAGGGTGCAGGTAAGCTTCCCGAGCGGTATGGCTGGAGATCGCCCACCACTGAGCTGATGCTGGAAAATGTCTCGGCGCGCGCGTCGCCCCTGGAAGGGCGACGCACACATAGTAGAAACATGTTTGGTTGATACCGAGCTCGTAGGTCCTTTTACTATCCCTGATGGAAGAACTGCCTGTCAAAGAATACACCTGGCCAACCCTCTGACTAACCCTGGCCAGCCCCTGAGATCCGACGTCGCGAACAAAAAAGTCCAACATCGTGACAAAATCACGACCAAAGCCGTAAACCCAATGTTTCTCCTACATATTCGAACAGAATCAGAATGTGATGGTCTTGGGGCCAGAAACGAGGCGAAAACGTCCAGGGTGGACAAGTCCCACCAGTCCTTTGGGCTAATGCGGTCAAACGATGTCTCTTCTCCATTGACAACGCCCTCTTACCTTCGGGGAGGGGTACCCCCCCCTTACCTCCCTGAGATTTTTGTTGAGGGGGTGCGAGGTGCCAGGGCGTCCAAGATGGCCCAAGATGGCTCCAAGAGGGCCTCCGATGCTCTAAGATGGCCTCCAAGGCGACTCCATCTAGTCGGAGATGGTTCAAAATAGCTTTCGACAGGCATCCAAAAGGCCCGACGAAGGCCTCAGGACGCTTCCAAATGCTCCCAGAGCCCCCTCACGACCTCGCCTTTCCGCGTCCGATGCCCCGCAAGGCCCTGGGGAGGAAAAGGAATTTTCGGACCCCCCCTCCTTTTATCGACGTCCTACAAGATGGCCCCACGAGGGACCCCAAAGGGCCCCAAGACGGCCCCAAGACGACCCCAAGAGCGCCCCAAGAGCGTCCCAAGAGGGCCCTCAGAGGCGGTTTGCCTCCTCCTCATCCTCCTCCTCATCCTCCTCGTCTTCTTCCTCCTCCTCCTCCTCCTCCTCCTCCTCCTCCCTCCTCCCCTCGCCCCTTCGCGGACCCCAGAGACTGCTCGAAGAGGTCCTCCGAGGTCACCCCCCTTGCTCCTCCTCCCTCCTCCCTCCTCCCTCCTCCCTCCTCCCTCCTCCCTCCTCTCTCCTCCCTCCTCCATCCTCCCTCCTTGTTCATCCTGGTTGCCCGCTTTGTCTCACTATGCGTGTCCGTTCGTCCCTTTTCCCGTCAGCTCTCGTGGGCAGCGTTCCTGAACGGGCTGCTGGGGATGCGCGAAGCTTGAGGCATCGCAGCGCTCTCGGATCTCCGGGAGCCTTCCCGGCCACTCCCTCCAGCCAACCGTGATTATCGGGGGCGACGATGACGATGAGGGCGATTAGCCCAGTGGAGATCAATCCAAGTATCCAAAGGCGGCGATGGTATATGCCTTCAGCGAGGCTCCCGGGCGAATACGTGTATTGCACCCCCCTGGGCTGTTCGGCACTATCATCGCCTCCGAGCTGAGGGCCAATCTCCCCACAAGATACAGCAAGCGTACAGAGCGTGTCTTGTGAGCAGCCGGGCCGTCGTCGGAGATGCCATCGGGCTGGGCGTGGGCGTGGGCGTGGGCGCGGAAGTCGGGGCACGGGTGGTGCTGGATTCCTGGCAGGTATTCTGCACTAGAGGGAAGACATGAACATGCGCCGACCCCCTGTCGGTCCCTTGGCGTGTCAAAGTCGTCCTTCCGCCCAGGTCCCCCCCCGCCCCACCAGGGACCCCAAACGGCAGTTCGATCCCCCCCCCGGCCAGGGCCGAACGCGGCATGGGGGGATAGAGGGTTCCCCGACGACCCAACAGGGCTCCAAGACGCACCCAAGACGGTCCAAGAAGGCCCCGAGTCGCTGAAAGAGCGTTCCAAGACGCCTACGATGGGCTCCAAAAAGCCCAAGATGCCCCCAAGAAACCCCACAAGGCCTCGAAGAGGCCTCCCAAGATGGCCCCAAAGGGCAAAAATCGTCGCACTTTTAACATATACGACTCTTCCGCCTTCCTGGCGTTGAAGACGGCCCAAGAGTCCCCAAAGACTGCCGTCAGAGGCCCATAGGAGAGCCCCAAGACGGCCCAACAGGGCCCTAAGACAGCCCAAGATGCGCCCAAGACAGCCCAAGAGAGCCTCAAGACGGCCCCAAAAGGGGCGCAAGAGCGTAAGCCCGAACCGATAATTCGAGCTTTCCACCCCAAGATGCACCCAGGAAGCCTCAAGAGGCCCAAAAAGGCTCCAAGAGGCCCCCCCGGAGGCCCCCAAGACACCCAAGAGGCACCAAAACGAGCCCCAAGAGGCCTCACATAGATGGTCCTAGGGAAGTGGTCGGGAAGAGAGCCCCCAGATGGACCCAGAGGTCTCCACGACGGCCCACGAAGCTTCCAAAACAGCTCCACGAGAGGATCCAGACGGGAATGCCTCAACGGACATATCGAGCCCTCGACTTCGAGCGGGTTCCGATCGAGTTTCAGGAGGCCCCAAAAACCCCGCAAAGGCCCCCAAGAGGACCGAAGAGTCACCCACGACTCTTCTAGGCTCCCACTAGACTCCCAAGGACCACTCCATAGCTCCCCCAAAGAGCATCCTGGACCCTCCGACGTGACCCCAAGAAGCTGTCCTGAAGACTCTGACCCACAACCCAGAAACCGTGGCGGGATGGGCCGAAGGCCACTCGATACTTGACGGTGTCGGAGCCCGCACAAAGCCTTCTCCTCGCCCTCCTCATGTTCCTCCCTCTCCCCCGTCCTCCTCCTCCTCCTCCTCCTCCTCCTCCTCCTCCTCCTTTTCCGCATTCTCCTTCTCATGATCGTCGCCCTCCCTCTTGTGTTATCCTCCAGGTCCTTCTTCCACGGCTTCGGTACGTGTAGCGACATTGCAGAGTCCATCCCCAAAGTCGTCACTCGAACGGGCTTCCCTTCCAGGACTGAAGGGGTCGGCGGATGTGGCGCAAGACGCAAGAATCCACGTCCGGAAGTGACGTGTTGCCGGAGGCAGGTCGCGCAGCCGAGCGGAAGCCCTAATGCAACGTATCCTATGTATCCAATGATTGCATAATTGCTTGGTATTGCAGTGTATTACATTATTATGTCTCCCCCCTAACCCCCCCGCCCCAAGCCACGCCACATCCACCGACCCAAAGGTGGTGGACCCCTCCTGGGCTTCAACACCAACAAAAACCTACGGGAAACCGATGATTCGGGCCCCTTGGGCATCTTGGGGGTCTACGCCGACGTCAAGACGGCTCAAGATGGCCCCAAAACGGGCCAAGACGGCCCCAAGACGGCCCACGATGGCTCCAAAATGGCCCAAGAAGCTCCCAAGACGGCCCAAGAGGGCCCCAAGAACGCCCACAAGAGCGCCTCCAGAGGCCAAAAATTGCGATTTTCCTATAGGTTTTGAACGATTTCAGCGTTCTCGCCTTTTCCGGCTCTGACAAGCCCATGACGGCCCAAGCAGCCTCCAAAATGGCCCCACAAAGACTCGAGAAGCACCGAATGGAGGCCCGAAGACGCCCTCAGAGGGCCCCAAGACGGCCAGAAGAGGCCCCCAAGACGGTCCAAGAGGCCCCCAAGACGGCCAACGAGGACCCCAACAGAGCCCCAAGGCGGCCGCGAGGGGCCTCCAAGATGGCCTCCGAAGGGGCCAGACGGCGTAAGAGCGCCTCACGACGGCCCAAAACGTCTCCAGGAGGCCCCAAGAGGCCCCAAAGAAGCCCCAAAGAGGCCCCAAGAGGACCCCAAGAGGCTCCCAAGAGGCCCCCAAGGCTGCCACGAGGCACAAGAACGACTGGACTGTACATGCTCCGGACGTGCACCCCGCGAGGCGAGAGTAATCCACGTCCAGAAGTGACGTGTTTGTTGCCGGAGGCAGGTCTCGCAGCGGAGGCAACGTATCCGATGTATCCAATGATTGTATAATTGCTTGGTATTGCAATGCATTACTCCCCCCTAACCCCCCTGCACCAGGCCACGCCACATCCACCGACCCAAAGGTGGTGGACCCCTCCTGGGCTTCAACACCAGCAAAAACCTACGGGAAACCGATGATTCGGGCCCCTTGGGCATCTTAGGGGTCTACGCCGACGTCAAGACGGCTCAAGATGGCCCCAAGACGGGCCAAGACGGCCCCAAGACGGCCCAAGATGGCCCCAAGATGGCCCAAGAAGCTCCCAAGACGGCCCAAGAGGGCCCCAAGAACGCCCGCAAGAGCGCCTCCAGAGGCCAAAAATTGTAATTTTCCTATAGGTTTTGAACGATTTCAGCGTTCTCGCCTTTTTCGGCTCTGACAAGCCCATGACGGCCCAAGCGGCCTCCAAAACGGCCCCACAAAGACTCGAGAAGCACCGAATGGAGGCCCCAAGACGCCCTCAGAGGGCCCCAAGACGGCCAGAAGAGGCCCCCAAGACGGTCCAAGAGGCCCCCAAGACGGCCAACGAGGACCCCAAAAGAGCCCCAAGGCGGCCGCGAGGGGCCTCCAAGATGGCCTCCGAAGGGGCCAGACGGCGTAAGAGCGCCTCACGACGGCCCAAAACGTCTCCAGGAGGCCCCAAGAGGCCCCGAAGAAGCCCCAAAGAGGCCCCAAGAGGACCCCAAGAGGCTCCCAAGAGGCCCCCAAGGCTGCCACGAGGCACAAGAACGACTGGACTGTACGTGCTCCGGACGTGCACCCCGCGAAGCGAGAGGAATCCACGTCCGGAAGTGACGTGTTGCCGGAGGCAGGTCGCGCAGCGGAGCGGAAGCCCTTAATGCAACGTATCCTATGTATCCAATGATTGTATAATTGCTTGGTATTGCAGTGAATTACATTATTATGTCTCCCCCCCTAACCCCCCTGCACCAGGCCACGCCACATCCACCGACCCAAAGGTGGTGGACCCCTCCTGGGCTTCAACACCAACAAAAACATACGGAAAACCGATGATTCGGGCCCCTTGGGCATCTTGGGGGTCTACGCCGACGTCAAGACGGCTCAAGATGGCCCCAAGACGGGCCAAGACGGCCCCAAGACGGCCCAAGATGGCCCCAAGATGGCCCAAGAAGCTCCCAAGACGGCCCAAGAGGGCCCCAATAACGCCCGCAAGAGCGCCTCCAGAGGCCAAAAATTGCAATTTTCCTATAGGTTTTGAACGATTTCAGCGTTCTCGCCTTTTTCGGCTCTGACAAGCCCATGACGGCCCAAGCAGCCTCCAAAACGGCCCCACAAAGACTCGAGAAGCACCCAGTGGGGGCCCGAAGACGCCCTCAGAGGGCCCCAAGACGGCCAGAAGAGGCCCCCAAGACGGTCCAAGAGGCCCCCAAGACGGCCAACGAGGACCCCAACAGAGCCCCAAGGCGGCCGCGAGGGGCCTCCAAGATGGCCTCCGAAGGGGCCAGACGGCGTAAGAGCGCCTCACGACGGCCCAAAACGTCTCCAGGAAGCCCCAAGAGGCCCCGAAGAAGCCCCAAAGAGGCCCCAAGAGGACCCCAAGAGGCTCCCAAGAGGCCCCCAAAGCTGCCACGAGGCACAAGAACGACTGGACTGTACGTGCTCCGGACATGCACCCCGCGAAGCGAGAGGAATCAACTTCCGCAGATCGGCGCAGACTTATTGGATCGGCACTGGACCAACCTCGCTGGCACATAAGCATAAACTCAAAACTAGAACTAAGACATAAACTTTCGAAGCTCCGCCCGGATTTATTGTAGATCGGCGCTTGACCCCCCTCCCTGGCGCGCGGCAGGGGCGGCGCAAGAGGCGCCGCCGGGGGAGGGCCAGCGCCGACCCAAGAAATCCGCGCAGACCTCCCACAGGTCATGTTTACACGTCGGTCGGAAGAAGTCGTTGAAAGCATGAAGTAGGAAGGCGGATGAAGTAGGTTTGGTTCAGGCCCTCCCAGAGAACAACAAAACACAGCAAAAGTGCATTGACCCTTGAAGTAGGAAGGCGCCTGAAGATTGGGATCTGGAAATCCAAAAACCATACCGACTTTCATCGACGGACGGGTATGCCATATCCCTGATAGCGTTTGGCTAGAAGGCCGAATAGTGGTAGCAAGAGATTTGGTGACCCAAAAGGGGGTCCAGCTGGAAGGGGGTGGTACAATAGATTTGGGGCAAGTGTCTTGCAAGTGTACTGCGCCGGAGCATTGAGTTGCATTGTATTGCAAGTAATGCATCGCACGCGAAAATACAGCAATACATTTGGGCGCCGGAATGTATTGCACGCCCACAATCCCTTGCAACCCCACAAAACTATTGCACCAAATCTATTGCACCACCCCCGTGTCGCTGGACCCCCCTCCGGGTCGACCCGAAAAAGGACCACAGAAGAGTCCCGCGGGGAAAGCGGAGAGCCCGAGGACGCCAGGTCCTGCAGCCATGTCGCCCGAGACTTCCTCGATGGATCCGGGCATCGCGCCCTCGCCACGCGCAGGCTACATGTTTGGTCCAGACGGCAACGACCCTGGGCGCAAAGTACACTGCGGAACACATGGCCAGGCTCTCACCCCTCCACCTCCTCCTCCTCCTCATGCCTCCTCCTCCTCCTCCTCCTCCTCCTCCTCCTCCTCTTGCCTCCTCCTGCCTCCTCCTCCTCCTACCTCCTCCTGCTCCTCCTCGTCCTCGTCCTCCTCTTCCTTCTTCTTCTCCTCCTCCTATTGTCCCAGCTGCATCTTCGCTAGGCATCCATAGAAATGCCTACTTGCAGAAATGCATGTTGTCACTAGCCGACCGTCTACTCCTCGACCCGCCTCTTCACCTTTGCTGCTTTTAGTGTGCTTTGCTGGGGTCATACGTATGCTATGTTCTGCTCTCGATGTGCCCCCGTCCGCGATCATTGAGAGACGAGCACAAGAACAAAGGATCGGTACAGCCGCTTGATCGAACCATCGGGTACACGGGCCGAGGGGTATGAACAATCCGACCTGGGATGAAGGCCCCACCAGGCCGGCAGGGTCGTTGTGTTGAGGTTGTTTTGATAACCCTGGCAGGACACTGGATCTCTCTGCTCCGCCTCTGGCCCCATCGTCGACGATGCTTGTTCGATGCTGCACCGTTTGCATTTTGGCCCCGAAGAGCCCTTAGTAGGCGAAACGCGTAGCCTCCGCTTGAGGCTCGATCACAAAGAAATGCCAGACATCCCCAGGACGAAACCCGCACAAGCGCACCAGATCCCATGGAGAGTGTAAATCTGCCAGCGTAGGTTCGGTGATACATGCTCGTCGGAATTCCGAAAATCGGGCACCTGAAACTTGTCGGTCCGACATGGCTTGCAGTTGCGTGTTCCAATGTGACCAGGTTGTCTTGCCTGTGTGAATCAGGCAGCTTGTGCTTGACAGCTCGCGCGAATTTCTGCTGGCGTGAGTTCGCCAGAGGGTGAACGTTGACGACGCTTCCTAGATTTGTGTGTGTGATGATATGCCGCGGGACAAAACATGCGACTTCCCAACCCCAATCCTGTTCCATGCCCTCTCTCCTCGACGCCCTACTGATTCTTCGTTTCATCGTCCTCGCCTGTCTTCCCTCATTAAACGGATGAAAGGTAAATCTCATGCAGGGACGTGACATAGGCATGCTTCTGATCCAAATGACGTCTGTTCACGCTGACATTTGACTGCCCACAGAATCCCTTCAATATGTAGAAAAGCGGTGAACTGAGGGTCACTGAGGGCTTCAGAGTCAACGGCGGAGGTCGACGAGCTGAGCCTGTATTGGGCGACCTTGACATCCAACGTCGCGAAAAAAACAACGCAGAGAATCACGCCTGGAACCCTACACCACATCTTTCTGAAACAATTTTCGATCTGGATCGATCTCTGATGCCCCCAGGCCCAAAACTGGACGAAAACACCCGTTGTCAAAAAATTGCAACGCCCAGATCTGAGGGTAGCCTGCGTCCCAAGGACCACCTGATCGTGCCAGAACAGGCGCTCGGACGCAACCGTGAGCCCGATCGGCGCCATCTCCTCCTCCCTCCTCTCCCTTCTACTCCTCCTCTATCCTTCTCGTCCTCCTCCCCTCCTCCCCCCTCCCTCCCTCCCTCCCTCACTCTCCTCCTCCTCCTCCTCACCGAACTTCGCGCGAGCTCCCTGAAGCGGGGCATTGTCCGCCCCAAACCGAGAAGCGCAGTTATCCTGGTGCGCCGGTGGGCGACTTAACAGATCGACACACCTGTACAGCGACTGTCTAGACAGCGTCAGTCCCTGCTCCCCATCCTTTTCTTCCGCCCCGTATCCCCCTTCTCCCAGGTCCAGTGTCGGCAGGTACGTCATTCCTGTGCTGTGGTCAGTCCACGATGACGTCCCAAATTCAGCCCGAAGCAAGCCAACGTTGTCCACATTGATACTCTTACAAAACCCACCTACCACAGCGGAGTCGTAAAAATATCCCATGCCATCCGTAAGGGTCGCCTTGAACTCGTCAACATTGCAAGGATTCTGTCCAGGGTCGTTGTACCAGTGCGATGTCCCCCAACCAGCGTACTCGACAGATTGTGCCTGAGCGACGCGCGTGACGCACGAAACATGCCAACCAACCCATGGTACATGCCGCATCGCGACACACCATGTGCGCCAGCATGGCGACGAGATCTACTCACATCAACGTCACCATGCCCCGGCCCATCCTGGGCCCAGGAGCAGTGTGTGAGCCCTCCAGGCATGACCAGGAAAACAGATGCACCGCTCTCGGGCCCAGGATGGGCCAGGCCTGGGGCAGCGGATACGTCTATACCTCGCTGCCCCAGCACGAGCGACGGGCCACTGCCACAGGGCAGCGGTGCTGCAGCAGGGGCAGGCGAACAGATGGCACACGGCGCACGCGAAGCGCAAGGCAATCATACACCCGCCGCCGCGCTCTGCAGGGGCTGGCGTGTCTGGAGGAACAGGAAACATGATAAACATTGACTTTAGGAGGTCCGAGCGGATTGGTCGTATCGGCGCTGGGCCCCCTGAGGGGAGCCCTGGGAGCTCGGAGCCATTTGGGAACCCCCGTTGGACCTCCCTGGGCCTCGCGGGGGGGCGCTCTGGGTGCCCTGGGGGCCTTCCTGGATATCCTGGGCACACCCCTCGGAGAAGAAAAACTGCATAAACATGAACGTTCGGAGCGCCGCCCGGATTTCTAGTAGATCGGCACTTGAACCCCCTCCCTGGCGCGCGGAGCGCACCAGGGGCGGCGCCGGAAGCGCGGCCAGGTCGGCACAGCGCCGGTCCGAGAAATCCGCAAGAAGCTCCGAGAGACGTTCATGCAGAGGTTCTTCGAGTGTCGGGCCCATTGCTTTCCGTTGGCGCCGCTTCCTGCGGGGCAACAGGCAGGCCCCCCTGCCCGACGGACCCCACGTGCGTACACCTGCTGCTCCAAATCTCCGCATCCCTTTGGCCTTCCGCACGAGAAGCATACCCCCGAGGCCCAGTTTGCGGCGGGACCTCTCGTGGGGGGGGGGGGCCGCCGTTGGACCCCGCGGGGCGCCGTGTGCCAGGGCGTCGGGCTGGGCGTGGGCGCGGGCGTCGGCGAGGGCGTGGGCGCGGACGTCGGGCTCGCGGTCGGGGACGGCGTCGGGCTGAGCGTGGCCATGCCGGGGCTGCTCGGCGTCAGGGGGAGGAACGTCTTTCCTCGGATAAGGGAAGCAGGAGTCGGCCTAGGCATAAACTTGGGCTGCTCCGCGCGGGTTTCTTGGATCGGTTCTGGTCACCCCCTGGCGGAGCCTCTGGCGCCGCCCCTGGCGCGCTCCGCGCGCCAATGAGGGGGGTCAAGCGCTGATCCAAGAAATCCGCGCGGAGCTCCGAACGTTTATGTTTATGCCGTTGTTTCCTTCGACTTAGATAAGCAGCAAGCGAACCTGCCTCGCGTCTGACCACCCTCGTTTCCAAACGGGAGCCAGACGAAACCAAGCTACCCGTGAGGTGGCCCACAACGGTCTGGCTGCTTGACGAGGAGGCGTGTGGTATGACTCAGTCTCGCTTGGAAGCGAAAGCGGGGTAGGCACTCCACCCTGGGATGAGAGAAATCGAACTCCCCACAAAGCACCCTCATAGCAGCCCTCATAGCAACAAAGGAGAACAGACGGGTCGATGCGTAGGTCGGCGAGTGAAATCATGCATTCCTGTGAATTCCGAGGGACTGCTGGGAAACGCACGAAGTGCGGTAGGTAGTTCGTTAGGGTCCGATCGAACCAAAGTTCGGCCGCCATGCGGAGCACGGACTGGGACTGGAAAAAACGAGCAATCAGGCATCGTTGCATGAGGAGAGGGACGAGGAGGAGAACGACAGAGGAGGAAGTACGGGACTCTGAAATCGTGATACCTCGTGGCTCCCTCCTCCCCGAAGAGGGCTTGCTTAGTTCTGGTCGCTGCAGTCCGGCGGAAGCCACTCGGCCGCTTGACGTGCGAGTCTCGGCCACGACTGTGTTTTGGCCCGATAAACTTCCATTTCCTGTCGCGCACCACCTGACTGCAGTTGCCCAAGGGGTAGATGTCCCAGGCTGCGTTCAGCCGGGGCTTACTTCTACGTTAGAAGCGTACGCAGGCACGGAGTTCTGACAACACGAAGAGCCAGAAGTGCGGCAGTGCGTGCTCTTCTGGGTAAGACTCATGCGCGGGAGGAGTGGAGTTCTGTCTACATTATGAAATCGAGTAAGGGATCGACTACAGAATTGATTCACCCACACTTGATTGGACCGTCGAATCTATCAAAAATGCATTGAATGCTCCGTAGATCTACGAAGCATTCTACGCACGTCCTCAGATCTGACGGGGGAATCAAGTTGGAGGTAGATCAACGCTGCAGTCGATCTCACACTCGGAGAAAGGAAGAACACGGAGAGCACGGCCATGTGCACCTTAGCGTTAGGTCGGACATGTCCCCCTACAGGCGGATTTTGGATGAGAAAAATTGCACAAAAACAAATTTGAAATATTCAGATATGGTCAAAATGGTCCAGAAATCACCCCCCCAGACTATTTTCCCTATTGTTGAATATTCCTTCTGTAGAGGGACACGCCCGATTTAATCTTAGCGTATTCTTCACCAGGGAACGTGGCCGTCTGTGAGCATCGTTTAACCGATCCCTATCCCCACAGGCGTGGCCTGGGCCCCACTGTCCGATTTACCACCCTAGATGGAGATATAGGCGGCTCCCTTCGGGCTTCGAGGGGCACATCCCCAACTAGGGTAGTGGGATGATGGGGATCGGGATGGGGATGGGAATAGGGATAGGGAGGAGGAGGAGGAGGAGGAGAAGGAGGAGGACGAGGACAAGGACAAGGAGGAGGAGGAGGAGAAGGAGGAGGATGAGGAGGAGGAGAGGAGGAGGAGGGGAGGGGGAGGAGGAGGAGGAGGGAGAGGAAGGAGGAGGAGAGGAGGAGGGAGGAGGAGGAGGGAGGAGGAGGAGCGGAGGAGGAGGAGGAGTGGAGGACGAGGGAGGAGGAGGAGGAGGTGGAGGAGGACGAGGAGGAGGAGGACCGATACTGAGTCTGGACAAATATGCAGCCAGCAGCAAGGCGAGAGCACGATGCCTGCATCCGCCGATGCCCCCGCCTGCCGACGCGCTCCTCGGCGCACCCCGGGAGGCCCTCCGGAGCCCCCGAGGAGGCCCTCGGGAGATCCCACGAGGCATGCTTTTCCTCCTCCTCCTCCTCCTCCTCCTCCTCCTTCTCCTCCTCCTCCTCCTCCAGAAAGCCCCAAGATGGCCCACGAGGCCCCAGGCAGAGCGCCGAGACGTTCCAACAGAGCGTCGAGATGGCCTCGGACAACCCCGCGACGGTCCAAGATGGCTTCAAGACCGCCCACGAAGCCCGACGGCGCCAGTGCTCCCAGAGGAACGCCGAGAGGGCCACAAGACGCAAAACTCGCCCCCTTCCATTTTTTGAGAAACATGCATGTTCGACACACTCGCCTTTCTCGTCTGGACAGCGTCCAATACAGCCCAAGGGGCCCACAAGATCGACCCAAGACGGCCCATGAAACCCCAAAGAGGAGGGCCCGAGAACATCCCAATACAGCCCCAAGAGGGCCCAAGAGGGCCCCAAGACGGCCCCAGGGGCCGTTAGACCGCCCACGAGGGCCCCAAGAAAGGCCCAAGAGGGATAATAGAACTGACATCTCGAGCCTTTCCCCCCCCGTGGCCCCAGAAGCCCTCCAAAGACCCCCAAGGCGCCCCCGAGAGGCCATCAAGAGACTCTAAGAGGGCCTCCAGGAGGCTCCCACAAGGCGCACAAGAGGCCCCAAAGAGACTCCAAGAGGCCACCCAGAGGTTTCCAAAAGGCCCCCAAGAGGCCCCAAAAAGTCAACGAGAAGCTTTCAAAAGCCCTTTAAGGGGCACCTGAGAGTTGAACCCTCGCGAGCGTGGCAAAAACACCCAGCATCTCCAGCTCCAACATAGCCTACTGAACGCCCTGGAGCGCGTTTCTTTGTTTTCGGCGACAATGAGCTTCATGGGGGGGGAGGGGGCCCGGGGCGGGGTACAATGTAACGCCGCCCCCCCGCCGTGTGGCGCCGGCCGGCACCACAGCCGCGCTCGCGCGCGCGACGACGATGAGCGGCGAGCGACGAACGACGACGACGACGACGACGACGACGACGACGACGACGACGACGACGACGACGTCCACGACGAAGACGACGACGACGACGACGACGACGACGCGAGCAGCATGTAGGTGGCGACCTGCCCCACAGCGCCTGGAAACACGCTCCCGGAATGGCGTAAGCCACTTGAACGAACTGTGCGGGCGGCTCGGGCGAAACGGCTACCAGACTGGGCGGTCTAGGGCTCCCCGCCCACCTGCGAGACTCTGCTACGGTCCCTTCCTACCTCCATTAGAACTTGGCGGCGCGCACAATGGGGTAGAGGGAGGGGGGAGTGCTTCGTAGAAGGAGGCTGCTTCTTAGAAGGCGCCGACCTTACATCTATAGATGGAGCCCGCGCCTTCTAAGAAGCAGGGGTGCTTCTAAGAAGCCCTCACCCCTCCCCCCCTCCCCCTCTGCGCGTGGCTGAAGAACATCTGGCGAAACGCCATCAACGAGAAAAAACGCGTGCATCAACTGTCGGAGCTCCGCGCAAGTTCCCTGCACCAGCGCTGACCCCCCCTCCCCGGCGCGCGGCGCGCGAAGCGCGCCAGGGGCGGCGCCAGAGGCGCCGCCAGGGGAGCCCAACGCCGATCCGAGAGGTCCGCGCGAAGCTCCGAAAGTTTGTGATTATGAAGCTGTATCGAAGTCAAAAAACCCAAATAACCACCCCGACACGCGAAGTCGTTTAGTAAACGCGCCCATAGAAGGAATCGAACAGGGCATAGTAAACGCCAATTGTCCAGTCCGGGTGGTTAGTCCTCCCTTGACTGTAGCCCCGCCCTTCCCATCGAGAACATAATCTTTCGAGGGCTCACGCGCATTTCTTGGAGCTGTGCAGCGCCCCCTCCCGCACGCGCACGGAGCGCTCCAGGGGCGGCGCCAGAAGCGCCGCCGAGAGGGGTCCAGCGCAGACCCAAGAAGTCCGCGCGGAGCTCCGAAAGTTTGTTTATGCAGTTGTTTAACGAGGGTCAATCCGACCCGGGTCAGCAGGAAACCAAAAAAGTGCAATGCAGGGGGGAAAAAAAAAACTGCAAAGCAGGGCTTGGCAAATCCGGGTCACCCAGTATGCGCGGCCGCCTCGCGGCCACGAGCGGCTCGCTAACCCGGGTCAGCCAGAGGAGGTCTTCGCAGGATCTTGCAGGATCCAGTGCCCTGGCTGAGCCCCGTTCGCATTGACCCCCGTCTCTTAGGCTCCGAGTTTACTCTTCGGTTCCTGTGCCGGTGCTGGTCCACGCCGACGTGAACAGCTCGTGCTGGAGCAAGTCGACCTTGCCCGCGTCGATACTTCTGCACAACCCGCCCGGCACGCCAGAGTCATAGTAGTAGCCCATGCCAGCCGCAAGTGTTGCAACAAAGTCGCCCTCGTTGCAAGGGAACACCATTGGGTCATTGTAAGCAGACACGGTACCCCAACCGGTGTACTCGACCCATGACTCCTAAAGGTTGCGCGAAACGCACGCGAAACGACACAAAACCCTGGCACGGGCCGCATAACGACACACCAATGTGTCAAGCTGAGTGGCAATAGAAGAAAGGAAAACGCCATGAACACAAATTTTTGGCGCTCCGCGCGGATTTCTTGGACCTGGGCTGGAACCTCCCTTCCTGGCGCGCGCGGAGCGCGCCAGGAGCGGCGCTGGCGGCGCCGCCAGGGGGGGCCCAGCAAAGATCCACGAAACCCGCGCGGAGCGTCGAAAGAATGCTTATGGCGTTTTTTCTTCGGCGCTTCGACATTGGGAGGAAAGGAGGGGGGGAAGGGGATGGGTTTGGCTCCGGACCTCTGCATAGTATGACTCTTTGCAGCAGTGCGTCCTATAAGGGAAAAACTCCACCTGCTTGAAACAGGCGCCAGAAACGGCCAGGATCCACTCCAGCGGGGGGGAGGGGGAGGGGGTGCGAAGGCCCGCGCCGATCGGCAACACAACGAATAAAAAACGATCACCTTCGAGGCAAGACGGAACATGACATGACACCATCACAGAGCGATGGCACAGCAGCACGGGCTTGCGGGCCGGGGGCGCAGCGCGCACGAGCGGGTAACCCTCACCCCGCGCAAAGCCCTTCTGGGCGCAGGCGGCTTCGAACTCCTCAGGCTTAAGTCGGGCCTGTCCCTCTACAGGAGGAATTTCCAAAAATAGACCAAAAATAGTCTGGGGATGATTTTTCTTCATGTGTTGACTACTCTGGAATATTTTGGACTATGTTGCATTTTTCTCCAAAAATCCGCCTGTAGGGGGACATGCCCGACCTAATCTTAGGCTGTGAAGAAGACTGACCTGCACACCCTGGCAAACCATCACAGGGGATATGTCGGCCCCTGTCCCAGGCTTCGTGGGGTTTCCGAGCGGACCAAAAATCTGGGGCCCAGCCCTGGAATATACGGGGGGGGGCGTCCATCCTCGATGGGGGTGCGTCCGCATAGCCCCCTTGGGGTATATCTATCCCAAGCGTTTGCTCCTTTTCTGAACGGCATGTTTCTAGAGGGGGGGAATCCACCCCCATAATGATCACCCCGTCAAGCGAATCCGTTTAGTAAACGAACCCAAGGAAGGAATCGAACAGGGCAAAGCTGCTTTGTAAACGCCGTTCAGTAAACGTCGATTGTTAGGTCCGGGTGGTTCTTACCTCCTTGATTCTCGTCGCAAGGTCAGGGGCTGGGGGAGAAAAATCGCCTGTGGCTGCACACCCTGCCACACCTACCGGAAAAGGAGCAAAAATAGCCTGGCGAAGGACCCAACCATATGCAGTTGTGAATGCCGCAATTGTGCTGGGTGGTGGCGGACGCATGCGGGCGGTGCCACTGGGACCTTCGGTGGAGCTCCCTATGGGGCCACGAAACGCTGTACTGGGTGGGTGAGACGCGGTCAGCAAGGGCTGTGCTGCGTGGTGGCGGACGCATGCGAGCGGTGCCACTGGGACCTTCGGTGGAGCTCCCTATGGGGCCACGAAACGCTGTACTGGGTGGGTGAAACGCAGGCAGGGAGCAAGGGCTGCGCAGGGTGGTGGCGGACGCATGCGGGCGGTGCCGCTGGGACCTTTGGTGGAGCTCCCTATAGGGCTACGAAGCGCTGTTCTGGGTGGGTGAAGCGCAGGGAACAAGGGCTGTGCTGGGTGGTGGCGGACGCAAGCGGGCAGTGCCACTGGGACCTTTGGTGGAGCCCCCTATGGGGCCACGAAACGTGCGAGGGGTGTGCCAGAATGGGGTGTGGAACCGCATGCCAGCGCAGCCACTGGGGCCTTCGGTGGAGCTCCCTATGGAGCCACGAAACGTGTGAGGGGTGTGCCGAAATGGGGGGTGGAACCGCATGCGAGCGCAGCCACTGCGGCGTTCGGTGGAGCTCCCTATGGGGCCACGAGACGTGTGAAGGGCGTGCCGAAAAAGGGGGTGGAACCGCATGCGAGCGCAGCCACTGGGGCCTTCGGTGGAGCTCTCTATGGGGCCACGAACCGTGTGAGGGGTGTGCCGAAATGGGGGGGGAACCACATGCGAGCGCAGCCACTGGGGCGTTCGGTGGAGCTCCCCATGGAGCCACCCACGAAGCGTGTGAGGGGTGTGCCGGAATGTGGGGTGGAACCGCATGCGGGCGCAGCCACTGGGGCCTTCGGTGGAGCTCCCTATGGGGCCACGAAACGTGTGAGGGGTGTGCCAGAATGGGGGGTGGAACCGCATGCGGGCGCAGCCACTGGGGCCTTCGGTGGAGCTCCCTATGGGGCCACGAAACGTGTGAGGGGTGTGCCAGAATGAGGGGTGGAACCGCATGCGGGCGCAGCCACTGGGGCCTTCGGTGGAGCTCCCTATGGGGCCACGAAACGTGTGAGGGGTGTGCCAGAATGGGGGGTGGAACCGCATGCGGGCGCAGCCACTGGGGCCTTCGGTGGAGCTCCCTATGGGGCCACGAAACGTGTGAGGGGTGTGCCAGAATGGGGGTGGAACCGCATGCGGGCGCAGCCACTGGGGCCTTCGGTGGAGCTCCCTATGGGGCCACGAAACGTGTGAGGGGTGTGCCAGAATGGGGGGTGGAACCGCATGCGGGCGCAACCACTGGGGCCTTCGGTGGAGCTCCCTATGGGGCCACGAAACGTGTGAGGGGTGTGCCAGAATGGGGGGTGGAACCGCATGCGGGCGCAGCCACTGGGGCCTTCGGTGGAGCTCCCTATGGGGCCACGAAACGTGTGAGGGGTGTGCCAGAATGGGGGGTGGAACCGCATGCGGGCGCAGCCACTGGGGCCTTCGGTGGAGCTCCCTATGGGGCCACGAAACGTGTGAGGGGTGTGCCAGAATGGGGGGTGGAACCGCATGCGGGCGCAGCCACTGGGGCCTTCGGTGGAGCTCCCTATGGGGCCACGAAACGTGTGAGGGGTGTGCCAGAATGGGGGGTGGAACCGCATGCGGGCGCAGCCACTGGGGCCTTCGGTGGAGCTCCCTATGGGGCCACGAAACGTGTGAGGGGTGTGCCAGAATGGGGGGTGGAACCGCATGCGGGCGCAGCCACTGGGGCCTTCGGTGGAGCTCCCTATGGGGCCACGAAACGTGTGAGGGGTGTGCCGTCATGTGGGGTGGAACCGCATGCGGGCGCAGCCACTGGGACCTTCGGTGGAGCTCCCTATGGGGCCACGAAACGTGTGAGGGGTGTGCCAGAATGGGGGGGTGGAACCGCATGCGGGCGCAGCCGCTGGGGCCTTCGGCGGAGCTCCTTATGGGGTCACGAAACGTGCGAGGGGCGTGCCAGAATGGGCGCGGGAGGGGGAGGAGGGGGGAGGAAGGGGAAGAGGAGGAAAGGATGAGGAAGGAGGAACGCGGGGCGACGTCTCTTCAAAACGAGGACCCAACACCACTGATAGGGTGGGTCCTTGCCAGGCTGAAACGATGACCAACTCGTCACAACTGCAGATGGTTGGGTCCTTCGCCAGGCTAATTCCCAAACATCATGCGGTGTTGGGTCCTCGTTTTGAAGAAACGGTCCCCGCGTTCTCCCCTCCTCCTCCTCTGCCCCCTCTTCCTCCCTCCCCCTCCGCGTCAGCCACGCCCACTTCGGCACGCCCCTCGCACGCTTCGTGGCCCCATAAGGAGCTCCACCGAGGGCTTCAGTGGCTGCGTTCGCATGGCGGCACCGCACCCACGTCGGCACACCCCTCACACGTTTCGTGGCCCCATAAGGAGCTGCAACGAGGGCTCCAGCGGCTGCGTTCGCATGGCGGCACCGCGCCCATTTCGGCACACCCCTCACACGCTTCGTGGCCCCATAGGGAGTTCCACCGAGGGCCCCAGTGGCTGCGTTCGCATGGCGGCACCGCACCCATTTCGGCACACCCCTCACACGCTTCGTGGCCCCATAGGGAGCCCCACCGAAGGCTCCAATGGCTGCGTTCGCATGGCGGCACCGCGCCCATTTCGGCACACCCCTCACACGTTTCGTGGCCCTATAAGGAGCTCCACCGAAGGCCCCAGTGGCTGCGTTCGCATGGCGGCACCGCGCCCATTTCGGCACACCCCTCACACGCTTCGTGGCCCCATAGGGAGCCCCACCGAGGGAGCGCGCGGGAAGCGCTTGGGAGCGCCACATAGCGCTTCGGTACGCGCCGGGAGCGCCGGGGAGCGCTTGGGAGCGCCGGGGAGCGCCGGGGAGCGCCTGGGAGCGCCTGGGAGCGCCTGGGAGCGCCTGGGAGCGCCAGGGAGCGCTTGGAGCGCATTTGGGAATTTAGGGGCCAGCGGCCCTAAACCCTAAAAGGCTTTAGTTCGGGAGGTCGCCGGCCATGCGGCCCGGGGTGGGAAGATGTTGCAACTCCTGCTCCCTTCGCCAAGCTTGCTCGGGTCGGCGAACCGCCCCCCCAATCAAGCTTGCCGAAGGGGGGGCAGCATTGCCTGGATTGTCGGCCGCTGCGCTAAGAGAAGCCCTAAACCCTAAACCCTAGGCGCTGCGTTCGCATGGCGGCACCGCGCCCATTTCGGCACACCCCTCACACGCTTCGTGGCCCCATAGGGAGCTCCACCGAGGGCCCCAGTGGCTGCGTTCGCATGGCGGCACCGCACCAATTTCGGCACACCCCCCACACGCTTCGTGGCCCCATAGGGAGCTCCACCGAAGGCCCCAGTGGCTGCGTTCGCATGACGGCACCGCACCCAGTTCGGCACACCCCTCACACGTCTCGTGGCCCCATAGGGAGCTCCACCGAGGGCCCCCGTGGCTGCGTTCGCATGGCGGCACCGCGCCCATTTCGGCACAACCCCTTCACGTGGCCCCATAGGGAGCTCTACCGAAGGCCCCAGTGGCTGCGTTCGCATGGCGGCACCGCACCCATGTCGGCACACCCCTCACACGCTTCGTGGCCCCATAGGGAGCCCCACCGAGGGTTCCAGTGGCTGCGTTCGCATGGCGGCACCGCACCCAGTTCGGCACACCCCTCACCCGGTTCGTGGACCCATAAGGAGCTCCACCGAGGGCCCCAATGGCTGCGTTCGCATTGCGGCACCGCACCTATTTCGGCACACCCCTCACACTTTTCGTGGCCCCATCAGACAGGTGCGAATTGTTTCCTGAAATTTGATTTCTGGGGAGGGGCGGGCACGGAAGGGAGAGAAGGCGAGGGCTGGGGGGAAGGGTAGGAGACGCGGAGTCGCCGGGCTCGCGGGCAGCTCGAGCCACGACGCAACGTCACGAAGCTTTTCCGCCGCTCGCCCTGGGGGGCCCTCGTCGCTGCAGCTGGATTCGCGTCGGAATTCTGGGCAGAGCGCGCTCCAGGAGCGGTCCAGGGACTGGCTGCGTCGGTGCTGTTTGGCCTGAAGAGCTACGCGACGGCTCGAGGGGTGAGGCGCCCAACTTCGCGGCGGAAGGCGGCGGGCGGGCGCCGGAGGCAGGCGGAGGTACATCGAACGCGATTCGCGCGAGAGGGCTGTCGGAGGGGGCCGCCTGACAGCGGCCCAGGGATTGGTTGCATCGGCGCCGTTTGGTTGGAAGGGCCGCGCTTGGATTTGAGCGGGGGTCGCAGCCAACCTCGCGGCGGAAGGCGGCTGGCGGGCGCCGGAAGCAGGCGGAGGTAAATCGATGATGCGCGCGAGATCGATGGCGCGATGGCTGTCCGAAGGAGCCGCCTGGAGAGCAGGAGAGGGCCTCGCCTGCAGGGAAGACGCGCGGGGCCCAGCGGCCGTCTTATAATACTAATTAAAGGTACCCCCCCTCTGCTCCAGGGCGCAGGGGCGCAGATTCGCCGCGCACCACCTTTAATTAATCTTATAGTAGGAGTAGGGGCGGCGAACCCGCGATCGCCGATCTGCATCGTTTTCTAAGGTCCGGCGCCCAACCGCGGCGGTTCCACGACGGTTCCACGACGGTTCCGAGAGGTTGACATGTCACGAAACCTTATGAATTCGCATGGTTCCACGACGGTTCCACGACGGTTCCGACGTCGCGAGCGCGACGAAACCCTATGAATTCACCGGGTTCCACAACGGCTCCACGACGGCTCCACGACGGCTCCGACGTAGCAAGTGTGACGACACCCTATGAATTCACAGGGTTCCACGACGGTTCCACAACGGTTCCACGACGGTTCCGACGTCGCAAGTGTGACGAAACCTTATGAATTCACAAGGCTCCACAACGGTTCCACAACGGTTCCACGACGGTTCCGACGTCGCAAGTGTGACGAAACCTTACGCATTCACAGAAGGTTCCTGCTTGGTTCCATGCTGGTTCCACGATGGTTCCGACGCCGCCAGTGCGACGAAACCTTATGAATTCACATGGCTCCTGCGAGGTTCCACGCTGGTTCCACGATGGTTCCGACGTTGCAAGTGTGACGAAACCTTGCGAATCCACAGGCTTCCTTCGTTCCCAAAGAAAGCGCGCTCGCGCGCTGTCGCACCTGTTAGAATTTTTAATGTTGCGCTCTTTTTTCCAATAGACATCTGCCGAGGGCACGTGAAGACCCCTCCTGGGGCCTTGAGCGACTCGGGATCAACGACGCCACGGCCTCAGCTGCAAAGACAGGCGGTCGGGATCCCAGTGGAGGCCGCTGCCTCCCGAGTTGTTGGAGGTACTTGGGGGGCGGCCGTCGCGTGCCCTCGGCTGGTGCCACCCCGGGGGAGTCCATGTGACTCAGTGCGAGTGAGCCCCAGCGCGGGGCGAGTGGGCTGGGTTCGAACGCGAACGAGTCTGGATATGAGTGGGCCTGGGTCTGCGTAGGTCTGCGCGTGAGTGAGCCCGGGGGGAGTGCATGTGAATGAGCGTGCGTCTGATCACGGGCGCATCTGAGCATGAGCGCGTCTGCGAATTAGCGAAGTCTCAACGTGAAGAAAGTGCGTGGGTGTGAGCAAGTATGGTTACGAGTGGGTCTAGCCGTCAGCGGCCGAGCAGGAACGGGTCTGGGCGCGAGTGGATCTAGGAACGATTGATTAATATTAATTGTCATGGTACCCCTGTGCTCCAGGGCGCAGGGGCGCAGATACGCCGTGCACCACCTTTAATCAGTATTATAATAGGAGTAGGGGCGGCGAACCGTAGCACCCCTGGCACCCCTGCTCTCTTCCTCCTGGCACCCCTCCTTTCTTCCTCCTCGCCCCCCCTGGCACCCCTCCTCTCTTCCTCCTCGCTGCCCGTAGCCGCCTTGGCCCTGGCCTCTCGCGCGCGGCGCCGGGCGCCCCCTGGCCTCGCGACATGTCGGAGCAGGCAGCGCTGAGCAGGGCGTGGTTCGCGGGCAAGGAGGGCGGCCTCTGCGGCCGCGAGCAAGCGCGGGCGCGGGCGCTCCGCGAGGTGTGGCGCGAGGAGGGGAAGAGCGACTACTGCGCGATGTCCTTCGTGGCCAGCCGCGTGAGGAAGACGAAGGCCGGGAAGCCCTCCGGCGACCATCCTACATCGCAGTCCATGAAGGAGTTCTTCGAGCGCGTGGACGCCGACCCCGAGTGGCACCCTGGGAAATTAGCAGAGGGGGGGCTCCGCGGCCGGAAGCGCGCCCTGCGGGGCCCGAAGCAGACCGCCATTGCGGCGGCGGCGAAGCGTCTGAAGAAGCAAGGCGAGGAGCCCACGCACGCCGCCATCGTGGCCGCGTGCCCGACGGCTGCCCCGAACCCCGACACGGAGCAGCCCGTCGACAAGAAGGCGGTCTACATTGTATTCCGGGAGGCTTGCTTTGATGAAGGAGCAGACGATCCATGGGATAACAGGCCGCGCCTGTCGCGGAACGCGCTGGACGACGTGTCCAAGCGGAGGCGGTGGGATTTCGCGAAGCACGTGATATCTCTGTCGCACAGGCCGCAGCGGTACTACGACAATTTCGCGCGGCGCGACCCCTGCAACTCTGTCCTCCCTCGGACTCAGCGGAAGGCGCAAGACATGGCGCTTGCGCGAAAGGGGAAGAAAGGATGGATGAGCAAAGGCTCTCAGGCGCAATCGCAGAACTTCCGCGGCCCCAAACACCACCTCAAGTTGAATAGCTCTGACACGGTGCGGGCGCGGCGGGCCCCGGCCCTCGCGCGCGGCAAGCTCCACGTCGAGCCGCTGCCTGGCGATTTCCCCGGGGAGACCCCGCTGGGGGCCGAGATCATGGTGGCGAAGGTGCGATCTGCTCTGAATGTGCGTTTCCCCGGGGGCGGCCGGCAGCCTCGCGCGCTCTTCGCGGACCGTGGGAGCGGCTTCTACAACGCTGGCTCAGGGGCAATCACCGAGGAGTACCGCGGGGCGTTGAGGCGCCACAACCTGAGGGCATTTTTTCCTGCGGACGCTTCTGCGCAGCCTGGCCAGCTCCAGGCGGTCATGCCCCACGAGACCGCGGCGTCGTGGATGCGGGACAGGTTCGCGAAAACGCCCCCGAAGCGGTGCTGGGAGGAGACCCTGGAGGCGCACCGCGCCCGGCTGAAGGCCTGCGCGGCGCAGATCAACAGCGCCTGTGACGTCGACGGCCTGTGCCGCGAGCTGCCGCCCAGGGTAAAGGACCTGGACCGCCGCCCGGGAGACCGCCTAGCCAAGTGATGCGGCTCGCTGAAAAATAGCGCGTGCCCAATTTAAGGAAACTTTCGCACCTGTCTGATTCAGACAGGCGCGACTTGTTTCCTTCAATTTGATTTCTGGGGAGGGGCGGGCACGGAGGGGAGAGGAGGCGAGGGCTGGGGGGAAGGGTAGGAGACGCGGAGTCGCCGGGCTCGCGGGCAGCTCAGGCCACGATGCGACGTCGCGAAGTTTTTCCGCCGCTCGCCCTGGGGGGCCCTCGTCGCCGCAGCTGGATTCGCGTCGGAATTCTGGGCAGAGCGCGCTCCAGGAGCGGTCCAGGGGCTGGCTGCGTCGGTGCTGTTTGGCCTGAAGAGCTACGCGACGGCTCGAGGGGTGAGGCGCCCAACCTCGCGGCGGAAGGCGGCGGGCGGGCGCCGGGGGCAGGCGGAGGTACATCGAACGCGATTCGCGCGAGAGGGCTGTCGGAGGGGGCCGCCCGACAGCGGCCCAGGGATCGGTTGCATCGGCGCCGTTTGGCTGGAAGGGCCGCGCTTGGATTTGAGCGGGAGTCGCAGCCAACCTCGCGGCGGAAGGCGGCTGGCGGGCGCCGGAAGCAGGCGGAGGTAAATCGATGATGCGTGCGAGATCGATGGCGCGATGGCTGTCCGAAGGAGCCGCCTGGAGAGCAGGAGAGGGCCTCGCCTGCAGGGAAGACGCGCGGGGCCCAGCGGCCGTCTTATAATGCTAATTACCTCTGCTCCAGGGCGCAGGGGCGCAGATTCGCCGTGCACCACCTTTAATTCGTACTATACTAGGAGTAGGGGCGGCGAACCCGCGATCGCCGATCTGCGTCGTTTTCTATGGTCCGGCGCCCAACCGCGGCGGTTCCACGACGGTTCCACGACGGTTCCGAGAGGTTCACATGTCACGAAACCTTATGAATTCGCATGGTTCCACGACGGTTCCACGACGGTTCCGACGTCGCAAGTGCGACGAAACCCTATGAATTCACCGGGTTCCACAACGGTTCCACGACGGTTCCACGACGGCTCCGACGTCGCAAGAGTGACGACACCCCATGAGTTCACAGGGTTCCACAACGGTTCCACGGCGGTTCCACGACGGTTCCGACGTAGCAAGTGCGACGAAGCCATATGAATTCACCGGGTTCCACAACGGTTCCACGACGGTTCCACGACGGTTCCGACGTCGCAAGTGTGACGAAACCCTATGCATTCACAAGGTTCCTGCTTGGTTCCATGCTGGTTCCACGATGGTTCCGACGCCGCCAGTGTGACGAAACCTTTTGAATTCACAGGGCTCCTGCGAGGTTCCACGCTGGTTCCACGATGGTTCCGACGTTGCAAGTGTGACGAAACCTTGCGAATCCACAGGGTTCATGCGTTCCCAAAGAAAGCGCGCTCGCGCGCTGTCGCACCTGTTCGAATGTTTAATGTCGCGTTCTTTTTTCCAATAGACATCTGCCGAGGGCACGTGAAGACCCCTCCTGGGGCCTTCAGCGACTCGGGATCACCGACGCCACGGCCTCAGCGGCAAGGACAGGCGGTCGGGATCCCAGTGGAGGCCGCTGCCTCCCGAGTTGTTGGAGGTACTTGGGGGGCGGCCGTCGCGCGCCCTCGGCTGGCGCCACCCCGGGGGGGTCTATGCGTCTCAGTGCGAGTGAGCCCCAGCGCGGGGCGAGTGGGCTGGGTTCGAACGCGAACGAGTCTGGATATGAGTGGGCCCGGGTCTGCGTAGGTCTGTGCGTGAGTGAGCCCGGGGGGAGTGCATGCGAATGAGCGCGCGTCTGATCACGGGCGCATCTGAGCATGAGTGCGTCCGCGCATTAGCGAGGTCTCAACGTGAAGAAGGTGCGCGGGTGTGAGCAAGTATGGTTAGGAGTGGGTCTAGCCGTCAGCGGCCGAGCAGGAACGGGTCTGGGCGCGAGTGGATCTAGGAACGATTGATTAATATTAATTGTCATGGTACCCTTGTGCTCCAGGGCGCAGGGGCGCAGATACGCCGCGCACCACCTTTAATTAATATTATAATTATAATAAGAGTAGGGGCGGCGAACCGTAGCACCCCTGGCACCCCTGCTCTCTTCCTCCGGGCACCCCTCCTCTCTTCCTCCTCGCCCCCCCTGGCGCCCCTCCTCTCTTCCTCCTCGCTGTCCGTGGCCGCCTTGGCCCTGGCCTCTCGCGCGCGGCGCCGGGCGCCCCCTGGCCTCGCGACATGTCGAAGCAGGCAGCGCTGAGCAGAGCGTGGTTCGCGGGCAAGGAGGGCGGCCTCTGCGGCCGCGAGCAAGCGCGGGCGCGGGCGCTCCGCGAGGTGCGGTGCGAGGGGGGGAAGAGCGACTACGGCGCGATGTCCTTCGCGGCCAGCCGCGCGAGGAAGACGAAGGCCGGGAAGCCCTCCGGCGACCGTCCTACATCGCAGTCCATGAAGGAGTTCTTCGAGCGCGTGGACGCCGACCCCGAGTGGCACCCTGGGAAATTAGCAGAGGGGGGGCTCCGCGGCCGGAAGCTTCGTCCTGCGGGGCCCGGAGCAGACCGCCATTGCGGCGGCGGCGAAGCGTCTGAAGAAGCAAGGCGAGGAGCCCACGCACGCCGCTGTCGCGGCCGCGTGCCCGACGGCTGCCCCGAACCCCGACACGGAGCAGCCCGTGGACAAGAAGGCAGTCCACATTGTATCCCGGGTGGCTTGCTTTGATGAAGGAGCAGACGATCCACGGGATAACAGGCCGCGCCTGTCGCGGAACGCGCTGGACGACGTGTCCAAGCGGAGGCGGTGGGATTTCGCGAAGCACGTGATATCTCTGTCGCACAGGACGCAGCGGTACTACGACAATCTCGCGCGGCGCGACCCCTGCAACTCTGCCCTCCCTCGGACTCAGCAGAAGGCGCAAGACATGGCGCTTGCGCGAAAGGGGAAGAAAGGATGGATGAGCAAAGGCTCTCAGGCGCAATCGCAGAACCTCCGCGGCCCCAAACGCCACCTCAAGTTGAATAGCTCTGACGCGGTGCGGGCGCGGTAGGCCCCGGCCCTCACGCGCGGCAAGATCCACATCGAGCCGCTGCCTGGCGATCTCCCCGGGGAGACCCCGCTGGGGGCCGACATCATGGTGGCGAAGGTGCGATCTGCTCTGAATGTGCGTTTTCCCGGGGGCGGCCGGCAGCCTCGCGTGCTCTTCGCGGACCGCGGGGGCGGCTCCTACAACGCCGGCTCAGGGGCAATCGCCGAGGAGTACCGCGGGGAGTTGAGGCGCCACAACCTGAGGGCATGGGCGCTTCTGCGCAGCCTGGCCAGCTCCAGGAGGTCATGCTCCACGAGACCGCGGTGTCGTGGATGCGGGACAGGCTCGCGAAAACACTCCTGAAGCGGTGCTGGGAGGAGACCCTGGAGGCGCACCGCGCCCGGCTGAAGACCTGCGCGGCGCAGATCAACAGCGCCTGTGACGTCGACGGCCTGTGCCGCGAGCTGCCGCCCAGGGTAAAGGACCTGGACCGCCGCCAGGGGGGCCGCCTCGCCAAGTGATGCGGTTCGCTGAAAAATAGCGCGTGCCCAATTTAAGGAAACTTTCACACCTGTCTGATTCAGACAGGTGCGAATTGTTTCCTTAAATTTGATTTCTGGGGGGGGGGCGGGCACGGAAGGGGAGAGGGGGCGAGGGCTGGGGGGAAGGGTAGGAGACGCGGAGTCGCCGGGCTCGCGGGCAGCTCAGGCCACGACGCAACGTCACGAGGCTTTTCCGCCGCTCGCCCTGGGGGGCCCTCGTCGCTGCAGCTGGATTCGCGTCGGAATTCTGGGCAGAGCGCGCTCCGGGAGCGGTCCAGGGACTGGCTGCGTCGGTGCTGTTTGGCCTGAAGAGCCACGCGACGGCTCGAGGGGCGAGGCGCCCAACCTCGCGGCGGAAGGCGGCGGGCGGGCGCTGGAGGCAGGCGGAGGGGCATCGAACGCGATTCGCGCGAGAGGGCTGTCGGAGGGAGCCGCCTGACAGCGGCCCAGGGATCGGTTGCATCGGCGCCGTTTGGTGGGAAGGACCGCGCCTTGATTTGAGCGGGAGTCGCAGCCGACCTCGCGGCGGAAGGCGGCTGGCGGGCGCTGGAAGCAGGCGGAGGTAAATCGATGATGCATGCGAGATCGATGGCGCGATGGCTGTCCGAAGGAGCCGCCTGGAGAGCAGGAGAGGGCCTCGCCTGCAGGGAAGACGCGCGGGGCCCAGCGGCCGTCTTATTATATTAATTAAAAGCACCACCCCTCTGCTCCAGGGCGCAGGGGCGCAGATTCGCCGCGCACCACCTTTAATTAATATTATGCTAGGAGTAGGGGCGGCGAACCCGCGATCGCCGATCTGCGTCGTTTTCTAAGGTCCGGCGCCCAACCGCGGCGGTTCCACGACGGTTCCACGACGGTTCCGAGAGATTGACATGTCACGAAATCTTATGAATTCACAAGGTTCCACGACGGTTCCACGACGGCTCCGACGTCGCAAATGCGACGAAACCATATGAATTCACCGGGTTCCACAACGGTTCCACGACGGTTCCACGACGGCTCCGACGTCGCAAGTTTGACGACACCCTGTGAATTCACAAGGTTCCACGACGGTTCCACGACGGTTCCGACGTAGCAAGTGTGATGAAACCCTATGAATTCACAAGTTTCCACAACGGTTCCACGACGGTTCCACGACGGTTACGACGTCGCAAGTGTGACGAAACCTTATGCATTCACAAAGTTCCTGCTTGGTTCCATGCTGGTTCCACGATGGTTCCGACGCCGCCAGTGTGACGAAACCTTATCAATTCACAAGCTCATGCGAGTTCCACGCTGGTTCCACGATGGTTCCGACGTTGCAAGTGTGACGAAACCTTGCGAATCCACAGGGTTCATGCGTTCCCAAAGAAAGCGCGCTCGCGCGCTGTCGCACCTGTTCGAATTTTTAATGTTGCGTTCTTTTTTCCAGTAGACATCTGCCGAGGGCACGTGAAGACCCCTCCTGGGGCCTTCAGCGACTCGGGATCACCGACGCCACGGCCTCAGCGGCAAGGACGGGCGGTCGGGGTCCCAGTGGAGGCCGCTGCCTCCCGAGTTGTTGAAGGTACTTGGGGGGCTGCCGTCGCGTGCCCTCGGCTGGTGCCACCCCGGGGGAGTCCATGTGACCCAGTGCGAGTGAGCCCCAGCGCGGGGCGAGTGGGCTGGGTTCGAACGCGAACGAGTCTGGATATGAGTGGGCCCGGGTCTGCGTAGGTCTGTGCGTAAGTGAGCCCGGGGGGAGTGCATGTGAATGAGCGTGCGTCTGATCACGGGCGCATCTGAGCATGAGTGCGTCTGCGCATTAGCGAGGTCTCAACGTGAAGAAGGTGCGCGGGTGTGAGCAAGTATGGTTACGAGTGGGTCTAGCCGTCAGCGGCCGAGCAGGAACGGGTCTGGGCGCGAGTGGATCTAGGAACGATTGATTAATACTAACTGTCATGGCACCCCTGTGCTCCAGGGCGCAGGGGCGCAGATGCGCCGTGCACCACCTTTAATTAGTATTATAATAGGAGTAGGGGCGGCGAACCGTAGCACCCCTGGCACCCCTGCTCTCTTCCTCATGGCACCCCTCCTCTCTTCCTCCTTGCCCCCCCTGGCACCCCTCCTCTCTTCCTCCTCGCTGTCCGTAGCCGCCTTGGCCCTAGCCTCTCGCGCGCGGCGCCGGGCGCCCCCTGGCCTCGCGACGTGTCGGAGCAGGCAGCGCTGAGCAGGGCGTGGTTCGCGGGCAAGGAGGGCGGCCTCTGCGGCCGCGAGCAAGCGCGGGCGCGGGCGCTCCGCGAGGTGTGGCGCGAGGAGGGGAAGAGCGACTACGGCGCGACGTCCTTCGTGGCCAGCCGCGTGAGGAAGACGAAGGCCGGGAAGCCCTCCGGCGACCATCCTACATCGCAGTCCATGAAGGAGTTCTTCGAGCGCGTGGATGCCGACCCCGAGTGGCACCCTGGGAAATTAGCAGGGGGGGTTCCGCGGCCGGAAGCGCGTCCTGCGGGGCCCGAAGCAGACCGCCATTGTGGCGGCGGCGAAGCGTCTGAAGAAGCAAGGCGAGGAGCCCACGTACGCCGCTATCGCGGCCGCGTGCCCGACGGCTGCCCCGAACCCCGACACGGAGCAGCCCGTGGACAAGAAGGCAGTCTACATTGTCTTCCAGGTGGCTTGCTTTGATGAAGGAGCAGACGATCCATGGGGTAACAGGCCGCGCCTGTCGCGGAACGCGCTGGACGACGTGTCCAAGCGGAGGCGGTGGGATTTCGAGAAGCACGTGATATCTCTGTCGCACAGGCCGCAGTGGTACTACGGCAATCTCGCGTGGTGCGACCTCTGCAACTCTGTCCTCCCTCGGACTCAGAAGAAGGCGCAAGACATGGCGCTTGCGCGAAAGGGGAAGAAAGGATGGATGAGCAAAGGCTCTCAGGCGCAATCGCAGAACCTCCGCGGCCCAAAACACCACCTCAAGTTGAATAGCTCTGACACGGTGCGGGTGTGGTGGGCCCCGTCCTCACGCGCGGTAAGCTCCACATCGAGCCGCTGCCTGGCGATTTCCCCGGGGAGCCGAGATCATGGTGGCGAAGGTGCGATCTGCTCTGAATGTGCGTTTTCCCGGGGGCGGCCGGCAGCCTCGCGTGCTCTTCACGGACCGTGGGAACGGCTTCTACAACGCCGGCTCAGGGGCAATCACCGAGGAGTACCGCGGGGCGTTGAGGCGCCACAACCTGAGCGCATTTTTTCCTGCGGACGCTTCTGTGCAGCCCGGCCAGCTCCAGGAGGTCATGCTCCACGAGACCGCGGTGTCGTGGATGCGGGACAGGCTCACGAAAACGCTCCCGAAGCGGTGCTGGGAGGAGACCCTGGAGGCGTACCGCGCCCGGCTGAAGGCCTGCGCGGCGCAGATCAACAGCGCCTGTGACGTCGACGGCCTGTGCCGCGAGCTGCCGTCCAGGGTAAAGGACCTGGACCGCCGCCAGGGAGACCGCCTCGCCAAGTGATGCGGTTCGCTGAAAAATAGCGCGTGCCCAATTTAACGAAACTTTCGCACCTGTCTGATAGGGAGCTCCACCGAGGGCTTAATGGCTGCGTTCGCATGGCGGCACCGCACCCAGTTCGGCACACCCCTCACCCGCTTCATGGCCCCATAGGGAGCTCCACCGAGGGCTCCAGTGGCTGCGTTCGCATGGCGGCACCGCGCCCATTTCGGGACACCCCTCACACGCTTCTTGGCCCCATAGGGAGCTCCACCGAGGGCCCCGGTGGCTGCGTCCGCATGGCGGCACCGCGCCCAGTTCGGCACACCCCTCACACGTTTCGTGGCCCCATAGGGAGCTCCACCGAGGGCTCCAGCGGCTGCGTTCGCATGGCGGCACCGCACCCATTTCGGCACACCCCTCACACGTTTCGTGGCCCCATAGGGAGCTCCACCGAGGGCCCCAATGGCTGCGTTCGCATGGCGGCACCGCACCCAGTTCGGCACACCCCTCACACGTTTCGTGGCCCCTTAGGGAGTCCCTCTCATTCGTTCAAACTGCTTTGCGGTACTCGTAACTGCATATGGTTGGGTCCATCGCCAGGATAATTTTTGAGGGGAAGAAGAGGAAGGAACTGGACCGCATGCTTCAACAACCGCCGTCGCAACGCCGCGAAAGCACAGAGCGGATTATTGTTCCTAAGCATTGGGCAAATTACTGGTACAAAAGATCCCCCGTAGTGTCAGCACGCAAGAGACACCGCGAGACTGCATCGGCCACGCGGCCGGGACAGACAAGCGCTACCCGTGACAAGTATTGCCTGGGCACGTGTCCAAAACTGGCGCGACAAGGTGAAGCCTCGAATGACAACACATTCTGAGATTCGCACACAGATACCCAGGAGGAGGAGGAGGAGGAGGAGGAGGAGGAGGAGGTGGAGGAGGGAGGAAGGAGGACAGAGGAAAGGCGAGAGGGACAGACACAGGCGCCAACAAAGTGTTGCTCTTTCCTTCCTCCCAGCGGGGAGCGGAGGAGAGAAGGACAGGCAAAAACTTGTCGCGGCGGATGTTGCTGATTGCCCTGCTGCCTCTACGCCGAATGGATTGTTTGATGCGAACAACCACCCTCTGCAGCAGTGGTGATGTGCCGGAGGGGGAGGGGACGAGAGGGAGGAGGAGGGGCGACAGAGGAGGAGGAGGAGGGAGCCAAGCTCGTGAGTGCGTAAACCAGCTGAAGCTTCGCCCAGGGCGCGCACACATAGGTCCCAAACGAGCGGAGGGAGGGGAAGCAGAAAGAATGCAAGGAGAGGCAACAGTGACTGCAATGGAATTCAGTGTTAGGGGTGGAGCCATGGCGTCCACCGCAAAGCCGGTCCGAGACCTACCGTGCAGGGGCGGAGCGGGCTGAGGGCGCACGCCGTTCGGGCAGGCAGTCAAGCAAAAAACAAAGAGTGGAGAGAGGGCAACAGGAAGACGACAAGCGCCGACTGCCTAAGGAACTACGCGCCTGCCCCAGACCTACCAGGAAGAACAAACTCGCCTAACAATAAAAACGTCGCAACGTCGTCGGCGCGGGAATCGGAGAGTTGGTCGGCGCGGGAGTCGGCGAGCTGCTCGGCGCGGGAGTCGGAAAGCTGGTCGGCGCGGGAATCGGCGGAACCCGGATACCGCCGCACACGCCGATCGGACACCGAATCGACCGACCCGAATGCCGCCACACACGCCCGGAGGCCAATCTACATTGTTTACGTGTGTCGTGGCATGCCAAGTACAGAAGATAGATGATACTCCCAAAATACGTGGTAAAGATAACGGACAAGAGGAATATGACGAACTGATCCAGAAGCGGGATGGCACCGATCATGACGAAGGTGGTCTCGGTCGTGCCCAGGAGCTGGAGGCAGGAGTCGGCGAGCCACTCGGTGTGGGAGTCGGCGAGCTGGGCGGTGCGAGAGTCGGTAAGCTGGTCCGTGCGGGCGTCGGTGAGCTGGATGGTACGGGAGTCGGTGGACTGGCCGGCGCGGGAGTCAGCAAGTTGGTCGGTTCGGGAGTCGGTGAGCTGGTCGGCGCGGGAGTCGGAAAAACCCGGATGCCGCCACAGACGCCGATTGGGCACCGAATCAACCGACCCGGATGCCGCCACACACGCCCGGAGACCAATCTACATTGTTGCCGCGTGCCGTGCCATGCCAAATACGAAAGATACCTGAGAGTTCCAAAATACGCGGTGAAGGTAACGGTCAAGAGGAATATGACGGACTGATCCAGAAGCGGCATGGCACCGATCATGACGTAGGTGGTCTCGGTCGCGCCCAGGAGCTGGAATCAGGAGTCGGCGACAACGTGTAGGAGAGCAGGGGAGCAGGGGAGAAAGAGGAGACAGGGGATAACGTGCAGGAGACAAGGTGCAGGAGAGCAGGGGAGGACGAGGAGAGAAGGGAGGGAAGGTAGACAACTCGTAGAATGAGGGTAGCGTGGGAATTTCGAATGGCATTGTTGCTGCAACTGTCAGGTGTGTTGGCTGACTGGCTGACTGGCTAACTCGCTTGCTCGCTGGCTTGCCCCATGCCAGCACAAACGGCAGCATAAAGTTCAGCACGCTTCCTAAGAGATTCTTCTCCTCGACCGACACGTTCGGGTTGTTTTTCGCGAGTATGGCGCGCCCGAAGTCCTGGTGGTCGAAGTCGCAGTTGTGGTCCTCGGCGAGAGGGGCGACATGGAGCGGACAAGCGTGAGAACACAAGGACGCTGGGCTGTCAGAGGGCAGAGGACAAAAGAACAAGGGCGAGGGCATAGGGCATATAACTATATAAACATAGGTGGAGAGAGAGAGAGAGAGAGAAAACAAAAAAGAGAGAGAGAGAGAGAGAGATAGAGAGAACAAACAAAAAAAGGAGCGTGGGCAGGGGCAGACGCGGAGAGACATGCCAGGCGCGGGGCGCAAGGGTAGGTGCAGGAGCAGGAGGCAGGGGCAGGGGTAGGGGGTAGGGGGCAGGGGTCTTGGGGCCAGGGGCAGGAGGGCAGGAGCAGGGCACTTCGCCCCGAGAAAACATGAAAGGGCGCCAAAATGCACCCAAAAACCGATGACGGGGATCCACACTGCCCCCGAACGACCCCGGGACCCGGAGGTGGCCCTTCGACGACGAAAACCACGAACGAACTGAAAAGACTAAGACTCTGCGACAAAAGCTTCTCTTTTCCCTACGCAGAAATCGTTCACCATGGGCCCCCCGGACCCTTCCCAAAATCCAGTCGCCATCGTTTTCCCAAATGCATCCAGCCGCGGCGACAGGGGAGTGGCCCGGAACCCCCCAAACACAACAAACCTCCAGAGTCCGACGGGCTACTTCGCACAAATTCGTTCCCCGAACCTCTCCCCGGGTCAGCCGATGCAATTTCTCGCCCCAGGTCCGTCCGGTTTGAAAGTCCCGGGGCCCAGCAACGGCCCCCAGAGACTGAAACCTATCAAAACAAAAGGTGTTCAAACAACAAGTTCTGGAAAGGCGGCGGGAACAGCAGCGGGCATCTACCTCGATCGAGAGGAAGAAAAAGAGAAGGACGATGAGGAGGAAGAGGAGGAGGAAGAGGGGACAAAAATTATGTCGTCGTCGCCGCCGATGTCTCACAAATGTTCGTGGTCTTTCGACCACTCGAATTCAGCCTCCGGGAACCGTTTTCGGTGCCCGAGACCACCACCGAGGGAGGGTCCGGGATGAGGATCGACCTCCCTGGCCGGTGCTACCCCTTCGCAAAGGAAGGAACACGGGGTGGATCGAGGCTCACGGCATGAGACTCCTAATTCTTGGGCGGTCTCCGCCCCCTCTGGGCCTTCAGGAAGCTCCTCGTCGACACAGCTGGGTCCACTCTCGAACTTCAGGCCGGACGCACCCCCAGGTGGGTCTCAACGATCCCCGAGCCTATCCAGGGGGTGGAAAAGGAAGCCTGGGACAGGCCCCGCGAGGGCCCCAAGAGTCCCACATAAGACCACGAAAATCTTCAAAACAATCCCCTACAAGACCCCCCCGTGAACCCCACACGCTACGTAAGACAGGCCGAAACCCCAAGATTGCCCAGCGATCGCGCGCGTTCCGCGAACTCCGTCTTTGGCTCGTGCTGCCGCCCCAAGGGGTCGGCGGTGCAGCGTAAGCCAATGAATCACAAAGAAAATGCTGGCACATCGGGATGCTGGGAGGAGGGCACATGGGCGACAGAAGGAACGGGTCTTACGCGAAATGGCAGAGCGACCTTACGCGGTAGTTTGCGCGGGCCGCCAGCGCGGCACGCCACATTGGAGACGAGCCCGCTCATGCGCGACCTTGCGCGGGCAGCTTACGCACCGATGTCGGTGAAGACGATCCCGTTTTTTGGCGTCACTCACATGTCGGGTTGACACAAAAGGGGGTCCAGGGGCTGGTGGAATAGATCTGGAGCAATAGAACTGTGGGGTTCCAATACATTTGGGGCGTGCGTGCAATACTTTCCAGGGCGCAAATGTATTGCTGGATTTTCGCGTGCAATGCATTACGTCCTTGCAATACAATGCAAGACAATTCTCCGCAATACAATGCAATACAATTCTCTGGCGCAATACATTTGCAATACAATTGTCCCAAATCCATTGCACCACCCCCTTGCAGCTGGACCACCTTTTGGGTCGACCCAAAGATGGCACCAGGATCTGCCCATGGACGCCAGAAGTCGGGGGCACAAGCTGGTCTCCGGCCGCTCAGGGGGGCTCTCCTCTGCGTGCCGGTGCTTGGCACAGAAGGCGTAGCCACATCTGGCGAGGCGTGCGCGAGAGGACAGAGTCTGTACGCTCCTCCCTCCTCCTCTTTCCTCCTTCTCCTCCCTCCTCCCCCCTCCTCCCTCTTCCGTCTTCCCCCTCCCTCCTCCCTGCTCCTCCCTCCTCCCTCCTCCCTCCTCCCCCTCCTCCCTCCTCCCTCCTCCCTCCTCCCTCCTCCCTCCGTCTCCTCTTCCTCGTCCTGGTCTTGCCTGCCAGCAGCTTCGCGCGGCGTCCCCGACCTCTCCGCCGCAAACTCCCAGCTGGCTGTTCGGAGCGAGGGAAGGAGGGAGGGGAGGGGAGGAGGGAGGGAAGGAGAGGGGGGGGGAGGGACGGAGGGGGCAGGACAGAGGAGCGAGGGACAGAGGCGAGAGAGAGGGACAGAGGATCTTCGCAGGGCGGGGGGAGGAGGAGGCAAAGACGGCGGAGCGAGAGAAAGGCGCACTCAGGGGCCATCGGCATTCACAACGGAGGAGGGGAGGAGGGCGAACAGAGGACGCCAGGAGGGCGCAACTTACAAGGGGGCACAGATCATTCTGGAAACGGCACACGCAAACTGACAGTCGCAACGCCAAGGGAGTTGTCGACCTGTGGAGAAAGCTTCCAGGGCCCCCCCCTACCATACCAAGGCACCACGAAGGGTGCCTCCATCCCACCTCATCCTTCCATCCTCGTTCCTCCTCCTCCTCCTCCTCCTTCTATTCCTCCTCCTCATCCTCCTCCTTCTATTCCTCCTCCTCGTCCTCCTCCTTCTATTCCTCCTTCTCCTCATCCTCCTGCTCCTCCTCCCCCTCCTCCTCCTCCTCCTCCTCCTCCTCCTCCTCCTCCTCCTCCTCCTCCCCTCGTCCTGGCCCTCCTGCTCCCTCGGACCTAGCTCCCGGTGGAGCTGGCCTCCCGGCCTGGCTGGGAGACGGCACCCTCCAAGACCTGGGACCTGGGCCCCCGCGAGGCCTGCACCACATACGCAGAAGGCATCTGTACACCTCCACCGTGGCAAGCCAGGGCCATCCTGGCCCTGGCATGGTGTATACGCCCTCCTGGCCGAGGCCTGGAGGGTCTATACACCATCCCAGGGCCCAGGATGGCCCTGGCCTGGCACGGTGGTGGTGTATAGATGCCTTCGTCGGACCGCACCACCGGTCCGAGGTCCTCTTCGCTCCACCTCCGGGGACGAATCGGCGCACAGTCCGACCCGTCGTCTCCTCCTCGAGCGGCGGGTCGGCGCATGCACCAGTTCGTCCAAAGGTTGGGGGGGAAACTCGGAGCGGTGGTTCGACTCGAATTCCCGGGAGAAGGGGAGGAGAGTCGTGAAGTACGAGTAAGTCACGAAATTGTGAAGAAGATCGACCGTTGATCTCGACCCCGTCATCACCTGCACTATTGAAGCGGGGTCGATCCTTGAAAGTGCTGGGGCCCAGAAAGGGACGGAACAGAGCCCGTCGTGATGTGTGCCGCGACTCCCGACTGTGAGGGTCCCCTCTCCTAGAGGGTGGAAGTAACACCACCACTATCACCAAGTCTTCAGCCCGGGCTCAAATCGGGCTTGTGGAGGCTCGGGGGTGGCACGAGAGTAAAGAAGGATGGAGAAGCGGGAGAAGCAAGGGAGGAAGGAGGAATAGGACGACGAGGAGAAGGAGCTGGAGGACGAGCGGGAGAAGCAGGAGGATGAGGAGAACTAGGGCAGGACAAACACGAGGAGGACGACCACCCACGGCGGCGATGATGGCAGCGAAGAGAATGAGGACGAAGAGGACGAAGCCTGCGAGCGGCAAAGCGACAACCTCTCCGCCCCGCACTCGACGGCGCCCCCCGCCCCCTCTGCCCCTGACCGCCCCCTTCCGCTTCCCCCCCGCCAGCCCTCCCCCCGCGCACCGCTGCCCGCCGCCGACGACCCGTCACCGCCGCCGACAATGACCCCCTTCCCTCCCAACGTTCGCCTGCTTGCCTGCTTCGTCCCCCCTCCTGGTCTCCCTGTCCGCGTCCATTCGCCGCTCTGTCTTCATCATCGTCCTTCTCCTCCTCCTCCTCCTCCTCCTCCTCCCCCTCCTCCTCATCCCCCTTCCACGCCCTGCAGGCTCTGTGATGTGTCGGCCAGGTGACCTCGCCTGGCGTAGCAGTTCGCAGTGATCCTACGTGGCAGGGGCTAGCCTCGTTGAAAGGGCTCGCCTTGCCAGGGCGGTTCTTGGCACCCAGGCCGCCCAAGGAGGAGGAGGAGGAACAGGGATAGAAGGACAACGAGAAAAAGGAGCATGATCACACGCAAGCGAAACAGTGGAATAGCGGCTGAATGTAAAAAGTGTAGACAGGCCGGCCTGCAAGTGAACCCGGTGAGCCCGATCTTTTTGGCGCAAGACCAACACTTCGTCACGTCCTCCTGCACCGGTCTCTTCGGCTTCTCCTCGTCGGCACCTAAGGGGCACCCGTCCCCCTTACTCTCCCGTGCTCCCGCCTCCCTTCCCCTCCCCTCCCCTTCCCCCTGATGGACGGAGGTTAGGTTCACGCCTGAGACGGAGAGGGCCCACTCTAGCAGACATTGGGCAACCGCGGATTGCCTGACGGCAATGTCCGCAAATCCAAGGCATTGCCACACGACGCTCCTCCTGCTGTAACGCAAACCGACGCACCGCCTCTTATTGCATGGTGGCCAAGTCGCGGCCCGGCGCGCGGTGCAAAACAGTCACGCGTTCAAATTGCACCTCCAGCCTCCTCTTATGCCCTCTTTCACCCCACAGAGGAGAGCAGCCACAGTCACGACGCGTTCACAACACGTCTACGACGACGACGACGATGACGGCGACGACGACGATGACGACAGCAGCGCCGACGACGGCGACGAAGACGGCGACGATGACGACGGCGCCCCGAGGGCGACGATGACGGCGACGACGACGATGACGACAGCAGCGCCGACGGCGACGCAGACGACGATGGCGACGGCAACGGCGACGCCAACGCCGAAGCCGACAAAAAAGACGTGTAAATTCTGGCAGCGCGGGCGACAGAAAGTTCGAGAGGTCGGATGGAAGCGAGAGCGAGGTCGCTGCGGGGGGGCTTTACGTTAGATTAAGGAATGACGCCCACAAGAATCCCCACACAGTGCCCGAGAAGCCCGCGTCGCCTCGACCGTGGACGCCACGCCTCTTCTGGGGGACGGCTGAATGGCGCAGACCTCTTGAACAGGACTCAGGAACTACTGGGTAAGAACTCCCGCCTCGTTTCTTTGGTGGACTCTGCCCGAGTCGGCACCGTGCCACATTTGGATTAGGTCGGGCATGTCCTCCTACAGGCGGATTTTGGACGAAAAAGTATAAAGTAGTCAAACAAAAAAAAAGCATCCAAAAATACTAGAAAAATCGTCTCCGGACGATTTTGTGATTACTTTTAGAGGCCCGACTTAACATTTGGAGAGGGGGTGCACCAACATCGTAAGGGTTTGGCCAGATCTGCCCAGGCGCAAGGCTGTCTGCGTGCCTGCTCAGGTGCCAGAGCGGCCACCTTGAGGGTAGACGGAGAATCGAGCGCAGGCTCAGCCAAACGCCGTATGAGAAATCTCAACATCTTATTTCCACAGGCGTCAGCTCTGGCGACACGTGATAAGCAACGATAACACCGATCGGCAGTACTTGCATGAGGCGGGGATGGGGGAGGAGGAGGAGGAGGAGGAGGAGGAGGAGGAGGAGAAGGAGGAGAGCAGGAAGGGGCAGGGGGAGGAAAAACACATGTTCTGAATCAGGATACCCTGCGAGAGACACATACAAGAAAGACTCCGAGGACTCAGGATACCAGGGCAACAAGTACATCTGACCTGCATCTGCATGAAGCTCAGTGTACCAGGTTTGCCCAGAGAGGGCAGAAATCCCATCAAGATTTCATATGGATCGACGGGCGCCGAAAATAGCCCTGTCCCCCATGAATGAAGCGTTTCGGTGGTATTGTCCAACGACCGTTGGGATCGTTCGGTTCCGACTGCAACTGTGGCATGATGATCCTTCTCCGCCCGCGTTGGACCCCGGAGGCTTTTGCACAACTACCCATGTACGGCATGGCCACTGCACGGTCACTGCGCGGTCAGGTCAAACATTGGATCGACGACAGTGGCGACGGAGGCAGGGACGGCTGTCGCGGGCCCGACACCATCCTTCGTCGAGGTATCGCTACAGAGTCTACAAATAGCGGGCCTTACCATGTCCTTCGGACTGCGAATGTGAAACTATCAACCGTGAAGACGGCAACTACAGACCAGCACTGATCCTGGCCGGGCAAATCATGCACCCAAGATCGGTGCACCCGCCCAACAGGACTGGCCTGACCAGAATTGGCATAAGTAGGTGCAAAAATTGGCGCCCTCCGACCCCACTCCTATCCAAGGTCGTTGTCGCTGTGGGAGGCTGCTGACGTGAGGTCTGCACACACACGGTCGCTTAGTGAGGAAGTGGTATGTATGGCGGGGGGGGGGGGCAAGGGGCCTGTCGTCAGTCCGCGGCGCCAAGGTTGCCGATGGACGCTGGGGCATCCACCCTTGCCCTCTTCGCTCGCCTTGGCATCCTCCTTGGACTTCGCCTCCACCTCCTCCTTCTCTTTCTTGGCCTTGTCCTCCTTGTCCTTCTCGGCCTGCAGGAGGGGAGAGAGAGGAGGGAGTGCCACCCAAGAGAGCAAACTTCCGAGGGGATGACATGCGCTGGGAGTTCGACCGAGATTTGCACAAGGCCTGCCTCATGTGGGGTGTGGACCAGATCTCAAAATCATAGTCCTCCCAAATGGGGTCCGAGTAGATGAAGTCGAAGGATCGCCCTGCACCAACGACGTCGGCGATGCATCGGCGCCGTCGGCGTGGAGAAAATCGGGCTCCGCATCGAGCAGCGTCGGCGATGCTCGGCGATGCTGCGAGATCTTCGGACCCCCTGTAGGGAGGAGGCCTGGACTCCCTGTAGGGAGGAGGCGCAAGTCGGGCTCCGCATCAGCCTGGAATCCCTGTAGGGAGGAGGCCTGGATCACCCGGGGCGTGGATCCAGAGCTCACGCAGAGCCTGCCGCCCATAGAGAAACGACCCCATGATGCCCCATGGCTCGGGGGCGTCCAAGAGGGGGGCATCCGAGAGGGGGGGTCGCAAAACATGGCCCAAAGCATGCGCGCGGCCCAGGGGGGGGACCAGAAAACGTATATACCGAAAGAAGAGCGGGCCATGATATCCGGAGAGAATTGTTGGCCCTGGCCATGATATTCATCCCCCCTATTCATCATCGTCCTCTCGGCCATCCCCGCCTGATACCCCATCGCTGGACCTGGCGACCAACAAAGCGGGCGGGACTGGGATGCGTGGCCCGGCACGACGGCACCGCCACTGCCAGCCACCCGCTCGCCGCCCGCCTCGGCCTGCGGTAGCGGTCTCCTCTCCATGTGGCGACTTTGCTTCATGGCAGATGGTCCTCCAGGAAACATCAGATACGGTCCGAACTTTTGCTTAGCGTGCCGCCACGGCGGCAAGGCCCGCAACAAACAGGTCGCAGCGCCCTGTCGATGACTGGGAGAGGGCAATGCGCTTGTCGACTTGGCAGGGTGGGGGGCGCTAGCAACCTTCGAGAGTTCTGGGCAGGAGCAGATTGGGGGGGAAGGGGGAGGGGCAAGGCCACCAGGCACGAGACGCCGGGCCGCCCGTCTGCCAAGGCCCAGGGCGGCGCCCCGCCTGGTGCTTCTTGTTGTAGCACTTGGAGCACATGTTCTCCTCGCCGAGCGGGTGGAGCAAGAGGGGGTGGACGCGGGAGGCGGGGGGGGGGAAGGGGGGAAAGCGGCGAGGGAGGAGCCCAGTCTGGTCGGGCCCGGTCCAATCCAGGAGGTCGAGCCGGGAGGAAAGCAGCCGCCTTGCTGCTGCCTCACGACTTCTGAGCGTCGAGTCTGCTACAGCCGGGGGGGGGAGAGGACGTTCGGAAGTCCTCGCCCCCTTCCCCTCACCTTGGCATCCTCGCCTCCGCCCTGGTCTCACCAACCCCGCGGCCATGCGATCTGGGCGCCGCTCTCCGTGTCCGCCTGCCCTGCGCCGGACTGGCGCTGCTGGCTCCGCCGCAGCAGCGCCCCGCGACGGCGGGCGCGCGGGCCACGGGCCACGGGCCGGCGCTGCAAGCGGCGCGCGGACATGAGGGGCAACGATAAGGGGGACTGGCATAGGGGGGGATACTTCGCCGACTGATCGGCGATGGGCACCCGACAGTGAATCCGCCCCTTCCTGTGCAGGTTGGGGCTATCGGCCCCCCATCGGCGATCAATGGGCGAGCGGGGGTCGGTGCATCCCCCCCCGTGCCCATCTCCCCCCTATCGTTGCCCCCGAGGACACGCAGTCGCTGGGCTGGCGCGGCGGAACAGAGCGGTTCAGGCGCGGCGCACGACGACAGCCCTCGCCCGCGCCAGGCCGCCCACGGGTCCCCCGGTCGGGGAGCAGGGTGCGGCGGACGGGGCCGCGGGCAGAGCTCGGGGCCCGAGCGGCCACTCGTCGAACTGGCCAGGGCGAGCGAGAAGGCCCAGCTCGCCAAGAAGTCGGCGGCGCGCAGGAGGGGGGTAGGGGGAGGGGGGGAAGGTTTCTTGGAAGGGGGCTGCTCCTCAGAAGATGCGGGCCTTATATATATATATATATATATATATATATATAATATATATATATATAAATAAAAAGAGAGAGAGAGAGAGAGAGAGAGAACAAAAAAAAAGAGAGAGAGAGAGAGAGAGAGAGAGAGAGAGAGACGGCGCGGCCTTCTGAAAAGCAGCCTCCTTCTGAAAAGCCTTCCCCCCTCCCCCCACCCCCCCTCTGCGCGTGGCCGAAGGAGGGCTTCTGCAGCCTGAGCCGAAAACATGAGTGTAGATGTGCATGCTGGCAAGCCTGCCAGGCACAGCGCGGACCAGCCGAAGCACGCCCGGCTGGAAGAGCGGCGCCCACGCTTGAATTACCAAGGACAACCTGGACGAGCCAGCTTTAGGATAGACTCCGAAACCGAACGGAGGAGGAAGCTACGCACTGATCTTGGCATGTCTGAACCCGTTGTAGCCCAAGTACGACATCTCCGCTTCCAGATTACGGAACTGGAGACCGACAAGCGGAAGCAGTCCAAGGCGCTTGCTGCGGCCAAGATGCAGTTAGCCTTGGTGCGCAAGGCGCCACCCTGCTCCTCTCCCTCCTCCTCCTCCTCCTCCCTCC
Organism: Prorocentrum cordatum; assembly: GCA_963575745.1. Lineage (NCBI taxonomy): Eukaryota > Dinophyceae > Prorocentrales > Prorocentraceae > Prorocentrum > Prorocentrum cordatum. The sequence goes on from CAUYUJ010017424.1 coordinate 152,898, forward strand.
TCCTCCCTCCTGCTCCCTCCTCCGTTTTTCTCCCGCCTCTTCATCCTCCTCCTCCGCCACCGCCGCCTCCTCCTCATCATCCTCGTCATTATCCTCCGCCCTTCTTCCTTTCTAATAACTCCCCCCTGTCGCACTACCAGACATGTCGTGAGAGCGGGCCAAGCGTTTAGCGTGAAATTTCTCCACGGCTCACGACCGTGAAGGTACACGGATGGAGGGCGATTCGTTGTGGCGCCGTGCTAAGTCGACTTGAATTTACAAATGACTGCACGGATGGAGGACGGGCGGCTTTCAACATGGGGCTGGCGCTGCGAACGCTCGTCTTGAAGCATTCCAGCAACCTCACGGATGGAGGGCGGCTAGGTTTCAAAAGTGGGCTTCTGCTATGGCGCCATGCACATTCGTCACGAAATCGCGAACAGCTGCCAGGATGGAGGGCGTGGTGTTCAGACTGAGGCTCTCGCCTTGGCGCCACGCACACTCATCTTAGAACGCCCGAGCGGCCCCATGAATGATGTGCGAATATTTCTCAGATTGGGATTTGGCGCTTTGGCGCAGCATGCACCCATTCCCGATTTGCGCGCAGCTACACGGATGGAGGGCGGATGGTTTTCACAATTGAGCTCTCGCCTCTGTGCCGCACACACAGAGACACACAGACGCACGCACGAACGCACGCACAAGCGTGCTCACACGCTCCCTCTCTCTCTCTCACCCACTCACACACACACGCGCATACGCACACGCACACGCACACGCACACAAGCCTGCACGCACGCACAGACGCACGCACGCACACACGCACGCACGCACGCACACACGCGCGCACGCACGCACGCACGCACACACACACACACACACACACACACACACACACACACACACACACACACACACACACACACACACACACACGCACGCGCGCGCGCGCACGCGCACGCGCGCACACACACACACACACACCCGCACACACACACACACACATGCACAAGCACACGCACACACACACACACACACACTTGCTTTAAGTCAGCGCGGCAAAAGGTCCTCAGGCGCGGGCAGCAGATGGAAGTGTCAATTGCGGTGGACCGTAGTCGACAGCACAGCGAACGAGACGTCGAGCAATGGAATGCACATGCACAACTACACACGCTCACACGTCTTAGCATGTAACACGATTAGTGTAATGGAATGCGGATATGTTTCAAAGGTGGCATCCCGAAATGGCACCGCGCACACTTTTCTTCATAGAAGCCCTATCGGTTACGGCGATAGAGGGCGACTCCTTTTTCAAAACGGGATCCTCATGTGAGAGACTTCCTCGAACGCGTCTTACACCAAAACGCATTTCTTTGAGTTTTACGATCCGCGCTTGTCTTTGCGCTACGAAGAACGACCCTCGCCGAGGGTGAACTCTGGCGCGCGGCTTAAGGGGAACGCGGGCAGGAAAAATCCAAGCGCGAGAGCGAATGCTGAGGAGACCCCTGTGTGCCCGCACCAAAGGTCACTCCGGCGAAGGGTCAATCTTACGCGCAACCGATTGTCGCACTTCTTACACTTCCAAGGATGGAAAGCAGCTTCTGTCGAAGGGCAGCTCAACACTAACTTGCGGGCAGAGTGGGGCACCCGTCTGTCGACAGAGGGGGGTCTCGCGGAGTGATAACGAGCATGCCCTACGAGAGCGGTAGGCTGATGCACCGCACCATGCTCGGAGGCGACGCAAAGGGCGAGTAGCCCAGGAGGGAGCAACACAGTCAAGTCGCATAAAAAAGATGCCCGATAAGGGCACAATGGCCTTGGAAGGCCACGTTGCCACGTTTGTATTGTCAAACGTTGAACGGGGCTGGCCAGCGAAAGTCGCCAAGGATGGACCGAAGGAGCAAGAATGCAAGGGTAGCCTTGGAAACTGCTCATCTTTACTATGCGACTTGGCTGCACATCCCTGGTCCCAGGGCGCCTGTGTTCCGTGTCTTCGGCGAAGCTCCCCGGCGAATGCGCGTCATGCCCGCCCGTGGTAGATTCGCCACTCTCGTCGCCTCCGACATGTCGGGACTCCGTTCAGGCCCCGCTCCAACGCGGTACGATGCATTGTTTATTGTTCCTTGCAGCTTTAGGCAGAGTTGAACAGCTGAACGCAGGACCTTCTTCTGGGCCCTTTGCACTTGGGCAAGCTTCGAAGAGCCAGGTGGCAAACGCTGCTGCACTTTACTCAATTGGCGTTTGCCAAATTGATTCAGCTGGAAGTGCATATTTCCGCTAACTTCCTGACAGCTTGGGTGGCCACACAGCCACAATACAGACAAACCGTGCTCCCGAACTCCTTGTGATATGCCAAGGTGTGGGAGCTATGCAAGTCAATGCCATTAACTGTGCGCTTCGTGGGCACCAAAAGCAGAACCTGAAATAATCCCTGGTGGCAAGGGGTCGCTAAAACTTATCCGCCAACTTGTATGGCGCACAACCTCCGCAGCAATGACAGCGGACCTGGGAACCTATCCCCCACACAAGCTGCTGAGCAGTCAGCAAGTAGTTGGATCTTGATATCACGCCTCTTGGGCTTCAAAGACGACTCTCTGGGCGCTCGATGCCCGTCCGCTTCAATCGATGCCAACAGACTGTGACCGAGGTGCTGGCGAATCTGGAAAGCAATCGCTTGGGCATGGGACCTGCTGTCCCTAGCAGCAGCAGAAACACGAATAGTACCTGCCTAATGGTTTGCTATTCGGTCAGCTAAATCATGCAAAAGACAAAACTAAGGGGTCGGTGCCCAGGTCGCTGATGTTTTCTACCTTCCTGTGGCTCTCTACTTTGGTTGGCACAAATCCCTTCGACGAGTGCTGTGCTGGGTCAATACGTCTTTGACACTTTGTCACACATCTAGGTGAGACTTCAGAACAAAACAACCGAGCCGAACTTTATTGTAATTCTTCACAACTGACGTGGATCATGTCACAAAGAAGCCGTCTGCAACAGGGAAGACAGCTTTCAAGAACTGCAGGAAACTGAACCCTTCCCCCATGTTGACCGACTGGCGCCATCCATGCACATTCCCAAAGCTCACTGCGTGGGCCTGGAGCTCTCTGGGACCAGACTGTCCTCCAGCTCGGAGGCCCTTAAACACAACCAGTGACTAGGCAATCCTACGGAGGGCGGGGTCCTGTGTCTGGCCCCCCACTAGCGCCGTCCCCTCCAAACACAAAGCCGTCCACCATAGCCTCACTCAGGTCCCCCCCATAGGTCTGGAAATCCTCACCTTGGAAGGGAGGGGGCACGGCGGTCCAGCTGCTTGACGTCAGCCATCGCAGCCAGAAGCTTGGATTACTCTAATCCGCTAGGGCTCGCCTTCTCACGAAGTCCGAGACCTTGGAAAGTCACTATTCTTCGGACAGTTCCAAGCACGGTGCACGTCACACTCCACCAACTCCCACATCTCTTACAGGAGCTGTCCTGGGTGAGACCACATTCTTGGAGCCTCGCGGGTGGCCAGCTAATCCCCGTAGCCACAGCCCGCAAGTTCCCTCTCCATTCGTGCTTACCCTTCTTGGCCAGCGACCTCATCTGAAATTTGAAATCGTACAAGTCTGGTACTAGCTCTAAGCCTGACCCGTTCCACGAGTTGGCTGCAGCAACTTCCCAGAGTTGGCGTTCCTTGCTTTGGGCCGGAGCCTCGAAAAGATCGGCGAGGTCAACCGTGCCTCGCCCGAGCTTGGTTTCTGAGATCGCGAACCGCTCACCCAGGCCACTCTCCCAAGCCCAGGGTCCCCCAGGCTTCCAACCCACATCCAGCAGAGCGTCGACGACGCATCGGGAGACGCTGACGCGGCACGGTGCACGCAAGTCGTCCGCGGATGCTTGCAGAGACTGGTGAGGCGGGGGACTCAGCACGAGAGGGCGCGCTGCAGCATAGCTCACACATCTCCTGGGACTAGTCCGGCGCCCCTGGTGGCTTTCGGGTCATAACTCGACTCTCAGGCGGCTGTTCGGGAAAATCCGGGCACCCCTGGAACGCTCTCGGCGAGGCGCAGCCGCTAGAAGGCAAAGCGAGGCCGGACAGCCTCCGAGAACCGACTGAGGCAAGGTCCGGTCGCGCGCGGAGGCCGCACACGCCCCACAAGTGGAGACGGCGTTGGAAAACATGCAGTGAACACACACACACACACACCTCTGAACCGACGACAACGTTCAGAACCTCGAAAGATCCCCCTCCCCCCACCCCTGACGCTGCTCCTGATCTTGGAAGGGCCCCCCCCCCCCGCCTCCCCCAAAAGAGGGGGGGGCACGGCGGCGCAGGGCGCCATGGCAGCCGTGCCGAAGAAGCCGCACCCGCCGACGCAGGGCACCGTGACGGCAGGCGCCTGACGGGGCCCCGCCCCGTCTCGCGCCGTCTCCCGTGCCCCGTCTGCACGACGCGTGCCGGCCGTGCCCCACATCCTCGCCTGGGTGGAACGGGGGCTTGAGAGAAGGACGAGGGAAAGGCTCGGCCAGGCAAAACTCGGCCAGCCAGGCGAGGTCAGCTGGCCGAGCTCAGCCTGGCCAAGCTTATCCTGGCCGAGCGTAGTGGGGGTAAGGCAGGGGCGGGGGTTGGGGGATGGGGGGAGGTGGGGAGGGGACGAAGGGGGGGAGGGGCGGGGGGGGCGAGGGGGGCAGAGGGGGGAGGGGGGAGGCGAAACTTGCTGCGTCGTGGATCACATGCTTGCACCCTGAAGGTATTGAGGAGGAGGGAGGAGTAAGGCTGAGAGAGGAGGAGAGGGGGGGAAGAGGGAGGGAGGATGAGGATGGATGATGGATCAGGGAGGCAAAGGAAGAAAGAGGAGGAGAAGAGGTTCGAGGTTTCGAGGTTCGAGGATCGAGGCTTCAAGATGGAAGTAGGCATGATAGCTGCCATACCCCTGACTCCACCAATTAATATGCAGCTCCGGCGCATCGTTTCCATGCGCAATGGTGAATTCTTGAAAATGCGAGGCGCGCAAGGCCCGGCATGCGCGCGCCCTCTGCGAGTACGACTCTCGCCAGAGGAAAGCTGGTGGCCATTCGTGTGCAACTCCTCAAAATTAGCGACCCAACGCGCACGCTGGCCCCCCAGACCCGCAGCCGCCACGGCCCCCCCCCCCCCAAAAAAAGGCGCCCCAATAAAGCCGGCAGGTTGAACAGGCACGCGCAAGGGCGGACACGATTGCGAAAATCTAATTCACCGCCCAGGAATAATGCCAGGCCATCGTCCTGAGAAGGTTGAACAGGGCCAGATGAGTGCATCTCCTTTGCCCGTAGTTTCACAAAACTCGCCATATGGATCACGCGCTGGAGGGCCTTCCCCCTCGCATTCGTCCTCAGAGGACACCTCTCCCAGGTCGGCGAAACCCATCTAGGGGGGGGGGCGCCAGGAGCAGGCGTTTTGAAGGTGATCTCGGCATCCTTCCTCGCCTGCTCCAAAGACTCCGACTTCTTCTTGCATCTGGTTTGCCCGGGCCTCTTGCCATTCGGACCGGGCTTTCTCGGCGGCAACGGCTGGTGCTGAAAAGGCCGGGCAAGGAAGAAGACAAAGCCATGGCAAGCTCAGCCTTCGCTTTGCTCTCGACGACGAGGCCGGCACGCGCCTTGCCCGCGACCGCGCCGCCTGCCGCGACGACGTCGGCGCCCGCCGCGACAGGCTGAATCGACGACCTGGCGCGCGGGGAAGCAATGCCATAAGCAATCATGGATCCTGAGCCCAACGCGCAAGTGCATCGGTCATTCGCGGGGGCCATCGGAACTCCACCTATTATGGCGGGCCATTCTGATTTCATGAGCTTCGAAGGTGTCACGTTCCAACATCCAAGGATCGCCCGCGGGATGTCGAGACTCTGAATGACCCCCAAGCAATGCTAGCTTCTGCAAGTTGACTCCTCTCAGGCCGATCGAGGTCGTCAATCAACTGCTACCAAACAAATGGCGGCGCCGCTGCCATGTCAAACATTGGGAACGAAGCCGAAGAAATCCAAGTTCCCTCTGGCAATGACGCCCCCCACGCCGACTTCCTGCGCTGCGTTGGAAGGCAAGTGCCGACGAGAGGTAGTAGGCAGACTGCTGCGCAATCCTGCCACCACGCCCCCTGATTTCTTGGTCGCACTCGTGAGCGGCGAAGGCGCACGAGTGGCTGCGTGCCCGCTGCGCCCAACAATTCCGAAGGAGCTCGCCCGCACCTTCCTCGTCGGCGCGGGCCCCCATCAACACGGCTCCGCCGCGTTTCCGCCCCTCTGCGAAACCGCGAGCAGCTGGGCGCCACGCGGAGAGGTCACGCACGTAGGTCTCCCATTCTTTTTCCAGTCCAAGATGCACGGATCCGACAATCGGCAGCTCCTTAGACTTCTCTGTCTGAAACAGTGCGTCGAAATATTTCGGGCGTCGCTTCCCGCCGCAAGTAGGTTGCGCCAGAGTGCCCCCGCGAACTCGACCTCGCAGCGTCGTCGGCGCGCGCTCCGGGCCCTCCGGCGACCCCCCGGCCGGGGGTCATCCCAGCGAAACTCTGCGACAGCGGCAGCGCCCCCAAGGGCGGCGGCCGTCCGTCCGCAGGGGGCTCGCTCCAGGAAGGGGCCCCCTCCTCCCCTGGGCCTGGGCGCCCCGCACTACTCGTCAAAGTCGCCAACAGCACTGGGCTGCCCACGGCGCCGAGCTCGCGCCGGCCCCGCGGCTTCCTCCTGGCACCCTGAACGTCCGACTCGTCTCATCTTGGCAACCAGCCTCTACGCGCGCCGAGCATGAGCTTCACCTCGCGCATCTGCTTTGCCCATAGCTCCCCGGAAGGAGTCCTGCAGATGTCCCGGCATCTAAGAAGCCGCGTCCGTCATTTTCTGTTCCACCCCGCTGCTGTCTGATTCGTCGATGCCGCAAGCTTCCTTAATCTCGTTCAGGTCCAGGATGAAATCGCCGCAAATAAAAACGAAAGCCAGATCAAATTTGCCATCAACCAGGTGGCGCAGGCCGACGTTGGGCACACTTTCTGAGGCCTCACCTCGAACAGCATGTTGTTTCTGGATGTCGGCAAGCGCCTGGCGAACATCGTTGTCCGTTTGGTGCAGCTCGCTCTCGGTGCGCTTCATGCTGGCAGCGAAGTCATCGACGTCATTTCGCCGCTTCTGTAGCTTCTCGCACTCGTAGCTGAGCTTCTTCTCAAGCTGGACCTGCTTCTTCTCTGCGTGAGTGAGGCGTCGGCGTGCTCTCGCCATTGGCCCCGCTGGGAGCCTCGCCGCCAAGGCGGCGTAGCGGCGCGCTCCCTCCCCATCACCTGCGCATTAAGCCATGCGCTGCAGAGCCTGGGCCTTCTCGGGCGCGATAGCGGGGGGAGGCCTGAGGGCATGGGTGGGCCTGGGCCAGCACTGCCAGGGCCCTCGCCCCCCACCCCCCGCCCTTGCCCTCCCCGTTCTTGCCGCCCTTGCCCTTGGGAGTCTGGGTCTCACTTGGCCTGCGACGGGGGTGCCGAGCTTCCGTGATCAGGTTCAAACGGATATGTTCGCAGGCGGGCACCTCAATGCTTGCAGTGCAGAGTTTCCTTCGTGGTTTTCCTGCAGCTACAATAATGGCAGAGGATGTCATCTTTGGTGTTGCTGAGTGTGTCCCAAGTGCCCGACCATCCATCGTATTGCGCACGTCCTGTTTCTGCTGCGTCTGGCTGCTGTCCTGCGGAACGTAGCCCGCAGGGGCCGCCCCAACGTCGTTGCCTCCAAGGGGGACCCGCGCCAGCCCAATGAGAGGCAACCATTGCCCCAGCAACTGAAGCAGAGCGGTCGTGGTGAGAGACCCTCGCTGGGCAAGGGTGAGGGCTGAGCTCCCTTAAACTGAATGGTACTGAGTGTGAATCAAGCCACTCGGCCCGCAACAGCACGCGGCCGCCCTGACTGTACATGCGGCTGCAAGCACAGGGCCAGCCCCTGTGCCAGAACGGCTGAAGGAGGGGGAGGGAGGGGGCAAGAGGAGGAGGAGTAGGGGGTTGGAGCGTCCAGGGGGGACGGGTCATCCGAAACCTAGCCTCATCTACGCCTGGGCCGCCTGCGACGAGTACCGCCGAGGGGAAGCTCGACAGCCTGCAGGGTCGCACGAGCGAGGGAGGTGGCGTCAGCCACATTAAAGCTGGAAGTGCAAAGCAGTGAATTTAAGGGCCTCGGGATTAGGGTGGATGAGGCCGAGAGGCAGGAGTGGGTCCAAAAATGGTGGAGCGGCTAAATCATACCCGAGCTGCCTACGGATGAGCACCTACATGGGCGAGCACTCAGCATAAGAATGATTGAGCGAGCCGCGGGCCCCAGGACATCCCCAGACGCAGCCCCTATACGGGCTGCGCCTCCTAGACTCTGTGATTCACCCACCTCCCCACGTCTTAATGCTGGCACTTCTCCAGGATGAGGGGAAGCGAAGCATCACCGAGACGACGGCCGACCAGTCGATCGCCGCAGCATCGGCGGGGGGGACCCCGAACCAGCGGCTAAGACGGGCGCCCAGACGCTGATGGAGAAGAGGAGGAGCAGGAGGGACAGGGAGCGACGATTGCAGGAGGGAGGAGTAGAGGAGACTCTGTGCGCGCACACGCGGCGCCAGCTCTTGGCCCCCTCCCCCGCCGGCCTCTGCGGCAGGGCCAGGGAGCGCGCGGCGGACTGGCGCGGCGAGGGCCACGCGGAGGGCGCGGACGGCGACGGCGCGCGGCGTCCCCGAGGCCGCCCGCCGCCTTCTCAAGGGTCGTGGCGACGGCGTCGCTATGCCACCACGACGGCCATGGGCGCCCTTCGACCACGCGGACGATCGGGAGGCTCCAGCGGGCAGCACGTCGGAGGGCGCCAGCCGCCTCGCGCCAGGCCGTCGATGTCATCGTGGCCGCGCGCACCGGCGAGGCGGCGCACCACAGGGGGGCCGACGGGATGGACGGCCCGCCGACCGCTGGGAGCTCGTGCCACCCCCCATATCCTAGGAAGCTGCCAGGGAGACGGCGCAGCCTCGCCAACAGGACGCGCTCCAGCTTCTTGAAGGCATGCGGCGCTTCTATGAGCTGCGCCTTGTACGCCAGCACTGAGAGGCAGCGCTCGTGGTAGAGGAACACGGCCGAGTGTGTGTCGGCGCGGCTTCTGGCGATCTCACCGACGCGGTCGGCGTACTTCGCGAGCGGCGAACGCCATTGAGCAGCAGGCGCCGCTCAAGGCCTCATCAGCATGCCCAGGTACTCGAGGCTGTCGACAATGAGGAAGGCATCCCAGGCAGGGCCGGCAGCCGCCAGCCAGGTGCGCACGCGCACGTCGGCAGGAGGAGGAGGAGGGGGAGGAGGAGGAAGAGGAGGAGGAGGAGGAGGAGGAAGGGGAGGAGCAGGAGCAGATCGACGATGATCACCAGAGCGCGTCCCGAAGCTGCCGCCCCCCCGGCGGCGCGAGCTCCCATAGCCCTGGGCGCCTCGCTCTTCGCCTCCGTCGTCTTCGTCTCCGTGCCCGAGCCGCCACTACCGCCCGACGAGCCCGAGGCTCCCTGAGGGCGGCCGCGGCGTAGACCCTCCCGCCCCGTCGCCGCATCCGTCATCCTCGTCCTCCCCTCCCCTCATCCTCCGTCCTCCCCTCCCCCTCGTCCTCCCTCCCCTCTCCTCCCCTCCCACACGTCCTCCCTCTCCCTCCCCTCTCCTCCTCTCCCCCTCGTCCTCCCCTCCCCTCGTCCTGCTCCCTCGTCCTCGTCAGCAGCAGCAGCCGCATCGGCAGCGTCATCAGAATGGTCATCGCCGTCGTCATGACCACCCAATCGTCCTCATCATCGTCAAAGTCCTCACCATCATCGTCGTCATCATCCTCATCACCACCACCACCACCACCACCACCACCACCACTGTCATCATCATCATCATCATCATCATCATCATCATCATCATCATCATCATCATCATCATCATCATCATCATCATCATCATCATCATAATCATCATCATCAGAATCATCAACGTCATCATCATCATCATCATCAGCATCATCATCATCATCATCAGCATCAGCATCAGCATCATCAGAATCAGCATCAGCATCAGCATCATCATCATCATCAGCATCAGCATCATCATCATCATCATCATCATCATCATCATCAACATCATCATCAGCATCATCAGCATCATCACCATCACCATCATCATCATCAGCATCAGCATCATCGCCAGCATCATCATCATCATCATCAGCAGCATCATCATCAACAACAAAAGCATCATCATCAGCATCAGCAGCATCATCATCATCAGCATCAGCAGCGTCATCATCATCAGCGGCATCAGCATCATCATCAGCAGCATCAGCAGCATCATCAGCATCATCATAATAAACAACATCATCATCAGCAGCATCATCATCATTAGCATCAACATCATCATCATCATCAGCAGCAGCAGCATCGTCATCAGCATCGTCAGCATCAGCATCATCATCAGCAACATCATCAGCATCAGCATCATCATCATCAGCAACAGCATCATCATCATCATCAGCGTCATCATCATCAGCGTCATCATCATCATCACCAGCATCGTCATGAGCAGCAGCAGCATCACCATCATAAGCAGCAGCATCATCAGCATCATCATCACCATCATCATCAGCAGCATCAGCATCAGCATCATCATCATCAACATCAGCATCACCGCCACCGCCACCAGCATCATCCTCAGAACCAGCATCATCATCAGCATCATCAGAATCAGCAGCATCATCATCATCAACAGCAGCATAATCATCAGCATCATCATGAGCATCATCAGCAGAATCAGATGCATCGTCATTATCAGTACCACCACCATCAGCTTCATTGCCATTCTCAGCATCACCAGCAGCATCAGCATCGTCAACATCCTCGTCGTCACCCTCCCCAATCAATCCTCTCTTTCACGATGTTCCTCCCTCTCCTACTGCCACCCATGATCGTCCCACTTATCATCAATCTCCTCGCGGCATTGGACACTCACGGAACACCGTTGATGATGAGTGACGGCTCCGCCTGCGCCTGCTACTACTCCCCCCCGGGTCTGCATATGTTATATCCCCCTTTCTACTCGCGCCTTCACGAGGAAGAGGGTGGCCTTGCTCACGACCTTGGAGGTCTCGAGCGTGTCCTCGTCCTTGAGCAGTTTGCCCTCGAGGGAGGGCTCGAAGGAGGGGAGCCTCCTCTTCCTCCTCCTCCTCCTCGTCACCGTCCTCGTCATCGTCCTCCTCCTCCTCCTCCTCCTCCTCCTCGTCCTCCTCCTCCTCCTGATAACCATCATCACCAACATCAGCATCAGCATCATCATCAGCAGAATCAGCATCAGCATCATCATCAGCATCATCATCAGCATCATCAGCATCATCAGCATCAGTATCAGCAGCAGCATCATCAGCAGCATCATGTTCAGCATCATCAGCATCATCAGCATCATCATCGGCAGCATCAGCATCGGCAGCATCATCATCATCATCAGCAGCATCACCATCAGCATCATCATTCATCATTGTCAGCATCATCAACATCTCAAGTGTCATCATCACCATCATCATCATCAGCATCATCAGAATCATCATCAGTTTCACCAATAGCATCATCAGCATGTTCATCATCCTCAGCATCGTCAGCATCGTCGTCTTCGTCGTCGCCACCATCATCATCATCATCATCATCATCATCATCATCATCATCAGCATCATCATCAGCATCATCCACAGCAACATCATCGACATCAGCATCATAATCATCATCATGAGCGGCAACGTCATCATCAGCATCAGCAGCAGCATCAGCATCATCATCGGCATCATCTTCATCAGCATCATCACCATCAGTATACTGATCATCATCATCACCACCATCATCACCATCATCAACAACATCAACAGCAGCAGCCTGATCCTCATCCTCGTCCTTTCCCTCATCCTCATCCTCCTGCTCGTCCTCCTCCTCCTCCTCTTCCTCCTCCTCGTCATCCCTCCTGCCTCCTCCGCCTTCCCTACTCCCTCCTTACTCCTCCGTCCTCCCTCATCCGTCCCCCCTCGTCATCCTCGGAGCCCCCTCCTCCTCCGCCTCACTCCTCCCTATCTGGGCCCTCGCCCCCCCCCCCCCCTCATCGCCGCGGCTAGACGCGGCTCGGAAAGGCGCCCTGGAGGGGTCCAGGAGCAGATTCGCGAGTTCTGTGGTCCGCGATATGCAGAATGCCTACGCAAAGCCTCACGGTACCGAACGCAGAGCCGCCGAGAGCGGTGCGCAACGATGCAGACGCTGTGAATGCCGATGTTGCTCGGGGTGGCGCTGGCCTCTTGTTCAGATTCATCAACAGAACATTGCAACGGCAGGATACGCATATGGATGATGGCGCTGGCCTTGCGGGTGGCGCTGGCCTTGGGGGCGCAGGATTATTGCAACGGTGGGGGTGGCGCTGGCCATGGGCACCTTCCCCGAAGGGGAAAGCTGCACACGACCTCCCATGGACGGGCGTGGTGCGCAGATCCTCCCCCTCGCGCAGCAGGAGATGTAGTCCGAACCTGCCCATGCGAGGTTGTTGGCGCCGCAGACGGGGAAGGAGCCCTCATGTGCAGGTTTAACTGCAGGACAAGAAGGAGGAACTGCAGGGGTAGGGTCGAGTCGCGTCGCATCGCGCCACTGCGGGGTACTCAGCCGAGGAGGTGGCCGAGGTAATGAATCGCAGACGTTGGAGAACGGCCGAACCACTAGAGGACGTTGAGGCGGATGAGGAAGATCGACCGGACGCCTGCACGGCTCGAGGAAGAAATGAGGCGCGGTCGTCATCCAGTAGGTGCCCGGGGTCGCTGGGGGGCCAGCCGCGATGTGCCCTGGGGCTAGGAGGGGAAAGGGGACATGACTGGAGCGGGAGCTGCACCGAGAAAAACAGCTGCAGGATGCCATGGAGGTACTGGGAGGCGATCAGCAGCACCAGGGTGCTCGATCTTCAGGGTTAAGGCCCACGACGGTGACCACGCAGAGCGGCAGCTGCTCGAGGAGCGCGCAGTGCCTCACGACGGGATGTTCCTGCTCAGGAGGCCGCTGGAGGTCGCCGCATGGGCGCATGGGGGCTGAAGATGTTCATGTTCTCGAGATGATCGAAGGATGAAGCGGTTGCCAATCGTGGCGACGCTCGACGTGTGCATAGAGTCATGGCCGATGTGATGGCGAGGTAGTGTTTGAGATAGGCGAGGTTGCCGCGCAGTAGCGCGTGGCCATGGCTGCTCAATGTGCAAGAGGGGGCAGTACAAGCTTGATTTCGATTCATGACAGTGACACCGTGTGGAGGGCAGATTACAAGCCGAATAGCTGCGCGCAGCCCGATTGCCTCCTCTTCCCGTGGGGTCCTTTGAGACTGAAGGGCAAAGAGCCGCCAGTGGAAGGTGGGGGAGGGCAGAGCGGGGAGAGGAGAGGAGGGCAAGGCTCTCTCTCTCCTCCCCCGCCGGTCGCCTTCAGGAAGAGGCGCTGCTGGTCGGCGGAGAGGCCGCACTCGTCGGCGATCTTCTTCTTGAGATCGCCGACAGTGGTGCTGGACTCCTCGGCGAGGAGGGGGAGGGAGGAACGGAGCGAGGAGGAAGGGGGCGAGGAGGGTGGGAGGGAGGATGGAGCGAGAAGGGATGGAGGGGCGGGAGGGGGCGAGAAGAGAGGGAGGGGAGGGAGGAGGGGAGGGGAGGGCGGGAGTGGAGGGAGGGAGCGAGGGGGGAGGGAGGTGGGAGGTGGCAGGCATTCGACGAGAGCATCGTCGGTAGCAAGCGGGCGCGCTGGCTCGCTCTGACGCAGCGGCCATGTGGTGCCATACACGTTGAAACTGCGACACAAAGGGGGGGGGGGGGGACTGGGGCCATGGCACACCGACCCCGTGACCGACGAGGCAGCAGGGCAGCAGGGCACCCCGGAAAGGCGTCGTCGTTGTCGCCGTCACCCTTCCCCCGTATCCCTGTCCGTGGGCCCTGCTCGTCAAACGTCCAAACCAAAGAGAAATCGAGCAGCGTCGCAATCGAGTTGAAGGGAAGCCCCTTCCCTTTGATCCCTTCTCCGCCCGGGGATACCGGGGGGGTCCAAGGGGGGGGGTCCGGGGGGGTCCGGGGGGGGGGGGTCCCAGGGGGGTCCCAGAGGGGGCCCCGCCCCCGTGGGGGAGCACCCCTCCCTGGGAGAAGCTTTCCCCTTCGATTCCTTGCCTCCCATACGCCCCAGGTTCCCCCATTCAGGGTCGGCAGCCCCAGCCGCATAAGGCCTTCACAATGCTGAAAGACAGGGCGCCGAGCGGCGGGCGCGAGGGAAGGCCACGTGAGTGCGGACTCCTCCTCGTCCTCCTCCCCCCTTTTATGTGGCTCATCGCAACTTCTGCGGGGCAACAAAGTCCATGCTCTTGAAACTCATGATCTGCTACCACAGCCAAACGAAAACTGGTACGGCAGTGGAACACATGAAGACGGGTGGTGTCAATGATGTGAGGTCACCAACAGGCACTCTTAGAGGTAGTTGGACACGAGCTTGGCCAGACGTAAGTGCGCTTGGTGTGCCAGCCTGCGCGCGCACAGGCGCACAACCAGGCGCAACGGCGCCCCAGCGTGTAGCACAGTGCGTTGTTGGACACAAGCGTGGCATGCATCTGCCTTTGCGCGCGCTCCAACGCACAGCTGAGCGTACTGAAACCCAGCGTGCACTGCAAGGCGCGTAGGTGCGCGCGGGCGTGGCACGTCGCATTTGCTGGCACCGCGGGGCACCGACCACGCACCAGCGCGCGTGGCACTTATAGCAAGCCTTGTTTGCGCAGCTGCATCACCGGGCATGGGCAATGCCCCGGGCGCGCTGAGCGGCACATGGGTGCCCATGGGTAGCGTGCACCGCGAAGCCCACACCGCCGCGCACTGGCAATACGCAGGCGTGCCCCCCACCAGCGAGTCCTGAATGACAGGACACTTGCCATTGAAGGGGCAAACGTGCACACTTCTCTGCCCAAAAGATACCGAAGCAGAGGGTGCACAGATTGCCGCGTGGCCGCGTGCCTAGGCCGAATGGTACGGCCGAAGGCACAACAAACGTGTCAACGTGCCTACAGCTGCACACTGTGCGCATCGTGCGTCCGGGCGCAAGGGCGCACAGCATGCACCAGAGCGTGGAACGCCGGGTCTTGTCACCAACTGAATGGCGCAGCTCTGCCCCGATTGCGTGTCAATCGTACTCAACATTGCGAAACTGCTGGATAAGTCAACGGGCGGCGTGCCACTGGTGGGGCTGACAAGTGGCTGTGGCCAGGGCCGCGCGCGGTGTAGCACGTAGACTGGGCCACTTCCTTGTTATTTGGGGAAAGGTGTGTGACAAGGCGTCCAGGCAGCACGCGGAACGACAGCACCAGGTGCCAGCGACATGCCTGGACTCCTCATCCTGGAAGAGCACTGGTGTGGGTATCAGTGAGGTCCCCGTCGAACTCCGCGCCGAGGAAAAACCAGAAGAAGAAGAAATACGGCAGCTCGGAGTTGCCTATTTGGTCGAAGAAGACCAAGAAATCATCTGGGCAATGGCCGTGACGTAGCCGACGTACTGGCTGCATCTGGACGTAATGTCAGGCCGGCTGCGGCCCACAGTCGGGACAAGAACATGCATCGGCGGCATCAGTTTGGTGAGGGGTGCAAGCTGCCCACGAGCGCCGAGAAGGATATCCTTCTCCACGATGTGAGCTGCGGAAGCGCCTTGGGCTCGGGCCTGCGCAAGGACGAACACCATGCTGAAGCAGGTGGCAGCCGTGGTAGTAATGTTGCCCTTGACTCGTGCCGAGGGTGCCGGGATAGAAACATTAAAACCCAATGCTCCATTCGAAAGGTGCTGAAGCACGGCACTCGCCCGGGGAGGAGCCTCGAAGTCATGCCCGACGCGAAGCTGCGGCCAGTGCCTGTGGGATGCAATGGGTCGAAGAACGTCGTGGCGCTCCCGTGGGCGAGTCGCTCCACATCGCGGTAACGCCTGCAGCAGCTCTCGAACGTCTCACACGGTCCGGTGAGCGTCCAGGGCGAATTGCGACGGTTTGCAGAACAGCAATAACCACAAGCTGCTCGGGACATGAAGGGCTGTACCGATGAAAAGATTGAGGACAGTGCAAATGCGCGCCCACATCGCAGTATGCGCAGTCATGTGGATCCCGAGCTGGGATCGTTTCCAGCTCTGCTACCAACTAGAATTGCGGGTGGCAGTGGTCAAAGATAAGAGACGTGGCGGCAATTGTAACATGGGAGATAGCAAAGCGGCGGTTCTTCCTCCCTTTCACTAGTATCAGGTACGCTGGCCAGCTGTGAGCAATACGGCAGCGAACCCCTTCTGTCCGCGTGAGGAGGAGGACGAGGAGGAGGAGGAGGAGGAGGAGGAGCAGACGGCGGAGGAGGAGGTCGAGGTGGAGGAGGCCGAGGGGGAGGAAGAGGGACAAGGCCGCGCGTCAACGCCGCGGCCTCCCGAGAGGAGGGGGGGGCGACGCGCCGCTGAGGCCCCGGCGATGCCCTCGAGCTTGCACGACTTCACGCTGCCGGAACCTGGCCCGGGCCCACCTCTTCTTAATCGCTGTAACGGCCGTTACCAGCCCTGCCCACACCTTTCCCCTCCCCCCCATGGTCACGTCACGATTCGATTCCAAAACCGCGCCAGCCCGAATTGTGACGTGACTGGCCCCCTCCACCCCTTCCCCCAGCCACGCCTGTTGATCGCCAGGGGGCGCAACAAAGTGTTTCCTGGAGAGGACGGCGAGACTGGCCCCAGGCGCGGGGTCTGCAAAGTTTTGCTCACCAATTTCAGCCTTCGAAAGCCCGCAACCACATGCGAACTCTACCCCTGCAGGTCTGAGTTCTGAAAAACTGGCTGGGGCTCCGAAGGATGCGCCTACAGCAGAGTGGGCCCCAGCGGGGGTCCGATACCCCAGCGTTGATTGGACCCGTAGGGGTAGGTTTCGCAACTGGTCGCAGAAGCTGGCTTCATGCCCTGAGACCGTCAGAAATCGATCCGAGATGAAGAACCGCCCAAGATAGGCCCCCGGAGAGGTCTGGGGACTGGCTTTGGGCGGAGAATGTCCTCTCGGGGGGCCCTGGCCATCCGACCGCCTGCACCCATGTAGGCTGGGACCGTCCTGAGCGCCAGGCATGGGGGTTCCATAAGAGGGGTTGAAAGGGGAGGGGAACCTGGAGGAGGAGATGGAGAACGAGGAGGAGGAGGGAGCAAGCGAGCGAGCGAGCGAGCGAGGACGACGAGGGCCAGAAGAACCCCAAAATGCACCAACGATGCTGCCAATGCACCCTCCCGTCCCGAGTCCCCTCCTCAGCTTTCTTTCCGAATATCTCTTCTCTGCGGGAAGCGCCCCCTTGACAGACGGACGCCCCGTGTGCCGGTCACTCCTCTTTTATGTTGAACAAGAACGGCACTAGCACGATGAAGCGGATAGATCGAGAGCTACGTGTTGACGAGGATACGTCCCCGTTCATGCAACTGATCCACACGTGTTGGACTTCGGATCATGGAATAAGAGGAAGTCACAAGCGAGACCGCCATCTAAAAAAGGAGGCACCTCCAATATGTGTAACTGTTGCATACTTCGACCTTCAATCCACAAAAGTCTAAGAAAGTCTCAAGCGGAAGCCCATTCTGGAACGGAACCGCGCTCCACATGCAAAGGGCTTTCAAACGAGAGTGCGCGGTGACAAAAGAGCAAGATTTGAAAACGAACCGCCCTCCATACCGTGAGTTGTGTCATGGAACTGTGCGTAACACCATGTTGAAAACAATGTGTGTTCCGTCCGTGTAATTGACGGGAACATCCAATTTCGAGATCATAATTCGCAAGGGCGAAGAAGTCTCAGGCGAAACGCCAAGCCCACCGGAACAACACGTCTGGTTGCGAGACAGGAAAAGTTATCTACAAGGACGAGCGATGAAGGAAGCGAAGGAGGAGGAGCGGTACCGAGAGAAAAAGAAGGATGGGAAGAGGAAGGATGAGGAGAGGCACGACCAGGGAGGCAGAGAGGTTGGAGGGAGGGAGGGAGGAAGGAAGGGCTGGGGTGAAAGGGGAGAGAATGCTTTCAGAGTTTCAGCGCCCACTCACGTCTTAGTGGTGGTGGGAGCTTTCAGGATGCACTAATTACGCGCATGTCCAGGGCGTCTATAGTCTATGATGTGCGTGCTGCGTTCCTGCAGGAAGGCCCTGCCTCACCCCAAGGTGGCCTCACTGACAGGCTGCACCTGAATGATCGTCGAGAGGTGGGGGGGTGGCTCAGTCAGGTAGGAGTGTGGGAGGCCCTCGGCCAAGTAGGAGGGTGGGAGGCCAACACCAAAGCAGGCGGCACGAAGCGGTTCAGCTTGTGCCCTACGCTGGGAGAAAAAACAGCATCAGCATGCAGCATCAGCATACACTTTCGTCGGTCCGCACGGATTTCTCAGATCGGCGCGCGCCCCTGACGCGCTCCGCGCGCCAGGGAGGAGGGCCCAGCGCCGATCCAAGAAATCCGCGCGGACCGTCGAAAGTGTGTACTTATGCCGATGTTCCTTCTTCGATACGTGTCTAGCAAGGTGAAGAGGAGAAGCTGGACGGAGGCCGCCATTCGCCCCGCCTGTGACATATCCATCCCCCTCGGCCTCGCAGGACAGGCCAATCGCCCTCCTGGCCCTGGAGATCCGCGCCCCGCCCCGCGGCAGAGCTTACCTGTTTCTGCGTACGTACGCTGCCCCTGCCACAGCCCACTCCTCCTCCTGGAGGAAGACAGCAGCAGGGAGGAGAGAAGGATGAGGGCTGAAGAAGCGGACGAGGAGGAGGAGGAGGAAAAGGAGGAGGGAAGGAAGGGGAAACGCTACGGTGTCACACAGAGATCCATGGTTCTAGAGGTGCGGGGCAGACGCTGCTGTAGGGCAGGCGCCATTGCCCAAAGTTGCCAGCCAGAAAGTCGCGGCTCCGAGAGCTACGACCTCATCGTCATCCTCGTACGCCTCCTCGAAGTCCTTCTCCGCCTCCTTCCTCCTTCGCTTCCCCTGCCCCTGCAGCAGTCGTCTGCTTTGAGCGTCGCAGCGGCCCTCGCTCCCAGCGAAAAATAAGCTGTTTCAGCAAGGGCTGCAGAGAGCACCGGAAACTTCACAAACAGGATCGGGTGCAAGAAGCTGCTCGGCTGCCGGGTCGAGTCTCGTGTTCGAGACTCGATCCGCCTCTCGATCTTGAGAGCGCATGGGCAACACCCGAGGACAATCGAGTCCGGCTCACAATGAGCCCGCGAGGAAGCTGGACACATGTGCCCGCACAGAAGGAGTCCAAAAACCTGGCGGTGACTTCTGCTGCTATTGAGACCCAATCAAGCTGCGCAATGAACGACGAGCAGCAGCAACAGCGGCAGCAGCTGCGGATCGCAAAAGAGGAAAGGTAGAGAGACTGAAGCGATACTGTGCTCAAGCAAGGAATGAGCTGGAGTGGCCTTTCACGTTCAGATCCATTATGTAGGCTCCTTCCATTGCGGCAATAGACGGGATTTAAGCGGCGCGTGGCTTCACCGAGACACCCACCCACTCATCCCTCGCACACGATTGCTCTCAAATTCTACTTGGCTGAAGGCTACTAGCTCCATGACAAACGTTTGAACTTCAGTAATATGGCTCCTTCTTCCCAACCAGCGTCCAGGGAACTTCAGTTGAACCGTCGAGAATTCGAGCTCGAAGGGCAGGCGGCGGCATGCAATCTCGTATCCGGCATAGCTTACGCATGCTGACACGGATGATGCGCACTGAGCGCTCTTAAGCAGACAGTTCGATCGTCGGACATCATGAGGACAGCAGGGTCGACCTCTCTGGGAGCCGTTTGTTGTATCGGGAAGAGGCGCTCCCGTTTCTCTTACTCTGGCTTCCACGAGCCTTCCACCAGCTATTGCCAGGAACTGCAAATTACCACACAACGTGGCTTCAAGACGGCCCTAGAAAGCCCAATATTGCTTCCAGAATAGCTAGAGATTGCTCAAGCTGACACAGCAAAGCCTCCAGCCTGGCTCCGAAATGCCACAACCAAGCCTCGGATGGCCCGAGATGGCGCCGGAGCCACCCAAGGGTAACCCAGAGATATCAAAACCATTTCAAAACAACATAAGTGAAATCATTGATCCCCATCGTATGTTATTTGTTTCTCGATTTGTAGTGGTGCAATAGGTGCATGGTGTTACCTATGTGTTGCATTGTGTGTGGCGCAATATACGTGATGCACGATACATATGGTATGTGAAGCTGTATATGCTGGTATGCATGTTGATGTATGTGTGTAGGCAAAGTATGTGCATATGAAGGCGTGTACGCATATGCAGACGTACACGTATGCGTGTACACATAAGCACACATCTGTATATGCATACGTATATGTTTATGCATATGCATGTGAACGTGCATGTGAGCATGTACGTGCAAACGCGTATGTGCACATATATGTGTAGATGTGTGCATGTGCGTATGCACATGCCAAAAATGTGTCTATATGCTTAACCGTATACATTTATGTATATATATATATACCAATATGTGCATGTGTATGTGCGTGTGTATGTGCATGTCTACGTGTATATGTGCATGTGCGTATATGAATGAAAAAGAATATAGATAAGACTGCGTACGCCTGGGTATACGTAAATGTCTGTGTGGGCTGGAATGCATGTGTACATTATGGGCAACTGGACGGTCTGATATTCGTGTGTATGTATAAGATGTGAGTATGCATGTGTGCGGTGTGTGGCACAACATGTGAGATGTGCAATGTTTGTGGTGCACTCTGCAGGATGCCTCACACTTGGAGAAGTCAACGGGATGCGCAATCGATGGGTTGAAAGCTACGTAGTGCAAGCGTGCAACGTACGTGGTACAATCCAGTTGGCGCAACCTTTGTGTTGCATGCCATGCGGTGCAACACAGCTTGTGTGCAAGCTGTGCAGCGCCAACGCCAGTCAGCACATGGGCCGGGCACGGGGCGGGCACGGGCTGGCACCAAGCAAAGCCCAGAACCTCCACCCAACGCACGGGGTGGGCACGCACCGCACCGCACGGCCACTTCCTCCCCCGCCTCCTCCTCCTCCTCCTCGTCCTGCTTCTCTTGATCCATCACCCGTCCATTCTCCCCAAGCTCGCTGTCCGGACTGCTAAACGCGCATTGACGAGCGAGAGAAGCCAAAGAGAGATGAGGAAAAGCTGCATGTCGTTGGCAGAGAAAAGGGAAGACCAGAGGAGAGCAGGGAAAGAGGGAACGGGAATGAAAAGAGAAGGGATGCAGGTAGTGAAGAGAAGAAGAGAGCGGGCGGGCAATGTGGATTCGTCCAGGATGCTTGGTCGCATGTCCGAGAGGGGGGAACGGTCGGACAGCGGCTTGGAAAGTGCGTGCGAGGCTGACGGATGGATAGGGGGGAGGGAACAAAAAGCGCAGGGAGCAAGGAGGAGAGCGGAGAGACGATAGATTGGAAGAAGCGGGAGGGAGGCGGGAGTCAGCGCGGTGGTCGAGCGCATACCCTACTCCGATGTCTCCTCCTCCGCCTCCTCCTCCTCCTCCTCATGCTCCTAATGCTCCTCCCTCCTTCTCCTTATGCTCCTCCTGCTCCTCTTCCACTCTCGTTGCTCCTTACGCATCATCCTTCTTCTCCTCCGCCTCCTGCTCCACCTTCACCTCCTCCTTGTCATCCTCGTCCTCCCTGATCCTCGTCGTCATACCACCAAGCGGGTCGTCTGTTTCGTCGGAAACTTTTTCACAATGCATCATCATGAGACTTGGAATGTGCAAAATCCACATGAATTGAGTGCGGGCCGTTTCGCCAGATTAACCAGCACGTCGCTCACGTCCAGTCCAAGGGTGCAAGGGAGTCAATGAACGCGGCAGTGCGACTGGTGAACATGCGCTACAGCGATCCTCGCTACAGAAGTTCTCCTGCTGCTCTTCATCCACCTCCTGCTCCCGCTCATCCTCTTCCTACTCTCCTGCTCGTGCTCCTCCTCAGAATCATCATGCTCTTCATAGTCCGCATGCTCCTCCCTCCTCCTCCCCCATCCTCCTCTTCCTCCAGCTCCTCCTACCACTCCGCTTGGGCAGGAGTTGCAAGCAGGACTGCAGCCAGGTCCCCAGGGAGCCCTGAAGAGGAGGGCCCAGGATCTCTTCAAGGACCTTTACCTCGTCCTGCGGGGCGAGGGAGGATAGTCGCGAGGTGCGCCCAGTGCCTCGATTGAGCTCGCCGCTCGCATAGGCGTGCTTGGCCGGGCACGTTCGGTCAGGGCCACCCCCCCCCCCACCCCAGGCCTGGGGAGACAGCCTTCAGAAGTCGGGCAAGAATTCGATCGCACTGCCTGACTCGAGGTTGCATGGCGTCCATTCGCAAATCCGCCGCCGCCGCCGCCTCCCCATCATGCGACACGTAGCACCCCGCAATTGCGGATGAGAGTGAGGGGGTGGACGGCCGGGTTGCAAGGTGGGTCGCGGATGGGTCGCGGGTGGGTCGCGGATGGGTCGCGCGTGGGTCGCGCGTGGGTCGCGGGGACGACGTCGAGGACGACGACGATAACGACAACAACCACAACAACAACCAGTCAGTTTGAGACTGTTCACTCTTAGACGCGTGCGTGCCAATATCTGTACTACCTGTTACGTGTATTTCGTGCAGCCCCTAAGGCAGGGGAAGAGAGGACAGATGAAAGAAGGGACAAGGGGGAGCGAGGAGGATGGAGCACGAGAGAGAGTAGCAGGAGGGGGGCTCGGAGCAGAAAACACGTGGCAGAGCCAGACAGGCTGATTGGGCGGGTAGCCCTAAAGGGCGGGTCGGAAGGCGGGCCCAGATGGCCAGGTCGAGCAGGCGGGTTGCTGAAGCGTACGTCCTGCATGAGTCGCGAGGAGGTCTCGAGCGATAGCGCGATGTTTAAATACATCGTGAGGAAACCCACAACGAGAGCGTGATTTCTGAGTGTAGAGGGCGCGGCGCTTGAATACATTGCGAGGAAGTCCCACGCGAGAGCGCGATTCTTGTATACATTGTGAGGACCTCCCGCGCGAGAGCGCGATTTGGGAATCAATTGTGAGGAAATATCAAACGGAAACACTTGTTGTAAACCGGGGGCCAGGGGCACAATTTGGTGGCACCCCGCTTTCCCCAGTAAAAAACGGGGTGCGGGCCCCAGGAGAGACACTATAAATTAAGATATGCAAACATTACCGGGCAGGGGGGATCAATAATAATTATACCCGAGACATAGCAATTCAACCACAACAACAACAACAACAACAACAACAACAACAACACCAACACCAACACCAACAACAGTAACAACAACAACAATAACAACAACAACACCAACACCAACAACAACAATAACAACATCAACTACAATAACAACACCGACAGCAACAACAACACCAACAGCAACAACAACAACACCAACACCAACACCACCACCAACACAACAAAACCAATTACCACAACAACAGCAACGACAACAACAGCAACAACAGCAATAACAAGACTTATGTTACAAGACTGTTCGTTTCTATCTGCTCGCGTACCACTCAATATGTATATCCCAAACCCTCGGTACCCGCTCTCTTCGTCTTCGATCGTACACCCACTGGGCCTCGGGAGTATACATATTGATCCCCTGCTACGTGTATTTAGCGCAGTCCCTGAAATAGGGAAAGAGAAGACGGATGGAAGGGGGAGGGAGAAGGATGGAGCACGAGAGACATTTGCAAGAGGGAGGCCAGGAGCAGAAAACAAGGACCCTGATGGGCGGGTCGAGAAGGCGGGCTCAGGCGGCCACGTCGAGCAGGCGGCTTGCTGAAGCGCGGGTCCTGCAGGAATCGCGAGGAGGTCTCGCGCGATAGCGCGATCCCAAAGTAGATCTAAGAAAAAAAAGCGAGAGCGAGCGTGCGACTCCTGGGCGTCGACGGCGCGGCGTCTGGATACATAGCGAAGAATTCCCACACGAAAATACGGTTCCTGCATACGTTGTGAAAAAGTCCCGCGCGAAAGCTGGATGTGTTGAATACATTTTGATGGAATATCAGGCGGGAGCCGTTGTTGTTGCAAGTCCAGGGCCAAGGGCGCAGTCTCAGGAGGAAGACCTGAAATAGGGTGCGAGCCCTGGGAGGCACTTGAACTGAAAAGCACAAGGTGCACCGGGGGATCAGCTATCGTTGTTCTTAAATATAAGTGAAAACTCAACCATCAATGTAAGACTGTTCGCTCTTACCTGTCTGCGTGCCATTCAACACGTATATCCCAGACCCTCGATACCAGTCCTGTTCGTCCTCGAGCGTACTCTCTTTGGGGGGCATATCTTCTTTACCTGCCACGTGCAATTGATGTATCCCATAAATCAAATGAAGAGAGGACGAATGGAAGAGGGAGGGAGACGGATGGAGCTCGACAGAGATTAGCAGAAGGGGGGCCAGGAGCAGGACACACGTGGCAGAACCAGACGGGCTGATCGGGCGGGTAGACCCTAACCTGCGGGTGGGGAAAGCGGGCTCAGGCGGCCAGGTCGAGCAGGCGGGTTGCTGAAGCGCGAGTCCAAGTAAATCGTGAAAAAAACCACAGCGAGAGCGCGACTTCTGAGCGTCGACGGCGCGGCGTCTGAATAAGCTGTGAGGACGTCTCGCGCAAGAGCGCGATTCCTGCATACATTGTGAAGAAGCCCCGCGCGAAAGCTGGATGTTGACAAACAATGTGTGAAGAAATATTCGTCGGGAGCCTTTACTGTTGTTGTTGAATTCTCATTACTGAAAATTGGTTTTTGTTGATCCCCCCTCTGGTGACCAGTGTATTTTTCAATTGAAGTGCTTCCCCAGGGGTCGCACCCTGTTTGATGTTAGCAAAGCCACGAAGCTCAAACTTTCGTTGTTGGCCCCCGGTTTACAACGACAACGGCTCCCGCCTGACCCATCCTCACAGTGTATTCCCAAATCGCGCTCTCGCGCGGGAATTCCTCACAATGTGTATACGAATCACGCTCTCGCGTGGGACTTCCTCGCATTGTTTCTGATGGCGCACCCTCGGCGCTCAGGAATCACGCTATCTCGTTGGTTATTCTCGCGATCTATTTGGGAATCGCGCTATCGCTCGAGACTTCCTCGCGATTCATGCAGGACCAACGCTTCAGCAACCCGCCTGCTCGACCTGGTCGCCCGGGCCCGCCTTCCCGACCTGCCCGCTATGGGTCTGCCTACCCGATCTGCCCGTCTGGTTATACCACTTGTTTTCTGTTCCTTGCCCCCCTCCTGCTGATTTCTCTCGTGCTCCATTCTTCTCCCTCCCCTTTCCACCAATCTTCTCTTCCCTTGTTTTAGGGACTGCGCTAAATACACGTGGCAGGTAAGGAAGATATACCCCCAAGGGGGTACGATCGAAGACGACGAGGGCGGGTACCGAGGGCTTGGGATATACGTATTGATTGGCACGTGGGCAAATAGGGCGAACAGTCTTAAAATGATTGTTGCTGTTGTTGTTGGACTCTCACTAATAACTCCTGTTGCTCCCCCCTGCGGTGACCATCGCTTTTCAAATGAACTGCTTCCCCGGAGCTCGCACCCTGTTTTGCCCAACCATCCTGTGATGTTGGGTCATCGTTTTGAAATCACGGTCCCCGCGTTCTCCTCCTCCTTCTCCTCCTCCCCCTCCTCCCTTCTCCCTGCGTTTCACCGACCCAATACAGCGCCTCGTGGCCCCATACGGAGCTCCAGCGAAGGCCCCAGCGCTGCCGTCCACACGCGTTCACAACACCCAGTTCGGCATACCCCTCACACGCTTCGTGGCCCCATACGGAGCTCCAGCGAAGGCCCCAGTGCCACCGTCCACATGCGTCCCCCACACCCATTTCGGCACACCCCTCACACGCTTCGTGGCCCCATAGGGAGCTCCACCGAAGGCCCCAGTGCCACCGTCCACATGCGTCCCCCACACCCATTTCGGCACACGCCTCACACGCTTCGTGGCCCCACCATAGGGCGCTCCACCGAAGACACCCGCGCCACCGCCCACATGCGTCCCCCACACCCATGTCGGCACACCTTTCACACGTTTCGTGGCCCCATTACGGCGCATCACCGAAGGGGCCCAGCGCCACCATCCACACGCGTCCCCCACATCAACGTCGGTACACCCTCACACATTGTGTGGCCCCATAGGGAGCTCCACCGAAGGCCCCAGTGCCACCGTCCACATGCGTCCCCCCACACCCATGTCGGCACACCCCTCACACGTTTCGTGGCCCCATAAGGAGCTCCACCGAAGGCCCCAGTGCCACCGTCCACATGCGTTTCCCGCACCCATTCCGGTACACCCTCACACATTCTGTGGCCCCATAAGGAGCACGAACGCCCCAATGCCAGCGTCCACCTGCGTTCCCCACACCCACCCCTCACACGCTTCGTGGTTTCGTAAGGAGCCCCACCGAAGGCCCAGTGCCACCGTCCACATGCGTCCCTCCACACCAATCTCGGCACACCCGTCACACGCTTCGTGGCCCCATTGGGAGCTTTACCGAAGGCCCCAGTGCCACCGCCCACATGCGTCCCCCACACCCATGTTGGCACACCCCTCGCGCGCCTCGTGGCGCTATAGGGGACGCCACCGAAGAAAATATTCACAACTGCCGTACGAGCAACTGCATATGGTTGGGTCTTTCGCCAGGCGAATGTTTTATCACGGAAAATCACTCGACTCAAAATACGCCGTTGGCCCCCGGGTTACCAAAACAACGGCTCCCGCCTGAAACCTCCTCACTGTAGCCAAAGCCCCCGCTCCCGCCTGAGACGTCCTCACATTGTACTCAAGACTCGCGCTCTCGCTCAGGAATTCATTACAATTTACTCGGGAATCGCTCCCTCGGCGCTCTGGAATCGCGCTTTCGCTGGAGACTTGCTTGCAATGTACTCAAGAATCGCGCTCTTGCGTCTGAGCTCTTCGCAATTTACTCAAACGCCGTGCTCCCATCATTCGGGCACCCAGGAGTCGCGCTCACGCTTGGGACTCCTTCACAACTTACTTAGGAATCGGGATCTCGCTGCCCTTCGCGGCCCCGTCGCAGCCCTTCGCGGCCCCTCTCGCTGCCCTTCGTGGCCCCGTCGCAGCCCTGCGTGGCCCCCTCGCTGCCTTTCGCGGCCCCATTGCAGCCTTTCGTGGCCTCCTCGCTGCCCTTCGTGGCACCGTTGCAGCCCTTCGTGGCCCCCTCGCTGCCCTTTCGTGGCCCCGTGGCAGCTTTTCGTGGCCCCCTCGCTGCCCTTCGTGGCCCCGCCGCAGCCCTTCGTGACCCCCTCGCTGCCCTTCGTGGCCCCGTTGCAGCCCTTCGCGGCCCCCTCGCAGCCCTTCGTGGCCCCCTATATGCATGCCACATCCGTGGTCCCCGCTCGTTCGCGCCCGTCGTGGCTCCACATGCATGCGCTTCGCGGCCCCGCCGTCGCCTTTCGCGGCCCTCTCGCCGCCCTTCGCGGCCCGTTGCTGCCCTCAGCGGTCCCGCCCTTGCCCTCTGCGGCCTAATATACGCACGCCGTTCGTGGCCCCCGCTCGTTCCCGCCCGTCGTGGCCCCATGCGCATGCCCTTCGCGGCCCCGCCGTCGCCCTTTGCGGCCCCCTCGCTGCCCTACGCGGCCCCGTTGCTACCCTCAGCGGCCCCGCCATTGCTTTCTGCGGCCCCGCATTATCTGCCTTTCGTGGCGCCCTTCGTGGCCCCGCTGTCGCCCTTCGTGGCCCCCTTCCTGTCCTGCGTGGCCCTGACGTCGCTCTCGCTATCGCTGTCGCCCTCGCTTTAGCTCGCCGTCGTCGTCGTCGTGGTCGGTCCCCTGTCCGTCCCTCTTGGGGTCGGGCTGCCGCCGATCACCGTAGCCGCTGGCCAGGCCGACAGTCCGCGACCACCACGCCGCTTGCTGGGGCCCGGCCTGCAGGGAAGAACGATATACCCCCAAAAGGGGGCACGATCGAAGACGAAGAGGGCGGGTATCGAGGATTTGAGAAGTACACGTTGAATGCCAACTCGAGCAGATAAGAGCGAACAGTATTTAAAGTATTGTTGTTGTTGTTGTTGTTGTTGCTCCTGCTGTTGTTGTTGGTGGTAGTGGCGTTGCTGCTGCTGCTGCTGCTATTGTTGTTGCTGTTGTTGTTATTGTTGTTGTTGGTGGTGTTGTTGTTGTTGTTGTCGTGATTTTTGTTGTAAGTCGGGGGCCAAAAGCGCAACCTGAGGGTGAGTACCTTCCATTGTAAAAACTATCCTGGCGATGGGCCCAACCATATGTAGGGGTGCCGCTTCCAGTGGGCCACGCAACGCGTGATGGGGCGTGCCGTAATGGGTGGAGGGGACGCATGCGGGCGGTCCCACTGGGGACTTCGGTGGAGTTCCCTGTGGGGCCACGACGTGTTGTAGTGGCTTGTGGAGACGCATGCGGGCGGTGCCACTGGGGCCTTCGGTAGAGCCCCCATACAGGACCACGAAACGCTGCATTGGGTGGGGGAACGCATGCGGGCGGTCCCACTGGGACCTTCGCTGAAGCTTTCGGTGGAGCCCCCATATGGGGCCGAAGCGCTGTAGTGGGTGTGGCGGGCGCAGGTGGGCGGTCCCACTGGAACCGTCGGCAAAGCTCCCT
Source organism: Prorocentrum cordatum (assembly GCA_963575745.1). NCBI lineage: Eukaryota > Dinophyceae > Prorocentrales > Prorocentraceae > Prorocentrum > Prorocentrum cordatum. The sequence continues at coordinate 181,468 of CAUYUJ010017424.1, forward strand.
ATGCGGCCACGAAGCGCTGTACTGGGTGTGGCGGACGCACGCGGGCGGTCCCACTGGGACCTTCGTTGGAGCTCCTTATGGGGACACGAAACGCTGTACTGGGTGTGGCGGACGCAAACGGGCGGTCCCACTGGGACCTTCAGCGGAGCTCTCTATGGGGCCACGAAGCGCTGTACTGGGTGTGGCGGACGCACGCGGGCAGTCCTACTGGGACCTTCGGTGGGGTTTCCTACTGGGCCGCGAAACGCTGTACTGGGTGTGGCGGACGCATGCGGCGGGTCCCACTGGGGCCTTCGGTGGAGTTTCCTGTGGGGCCAAGGAAAGCTATACTGGGTGTGGCGGACTCACGCGGGCGGTCCAAGTGGAACCTCGGGCGGTCCCAGTGGGACCTTCGGTGGAGTTCCCTATGGGGCCACGAAGCGCTGTACTGGGTGTGGCGGACGCATGCGGGCGGTCCCACTGGGACCTTCGGTGGAGCTCCCTATGGGGCCACGAAGCGTATCAAGGGCGTGCTGAAAGAGGACGGAGGCCGACATGGGTGGCGATGACGACGATGATAATGATGATGACGATCAGGATGATGATGGGTGGAGGCAGGAAGGGGGGGACGGAAGGAAGGATGAGAACGCGGGGCGCGGTCTCTTCAAACAGAGGACCCAACACCAAAGGATGATTGGGAAGCGTATGAATTCCGCAGGGAGCACTCTAATTGAAAAACAAAAGGCGCACTGGAAGGTGACCCACAGTCATCATTATCAAAACATGGATAGTCAGCAATCATTTCAGACTGTTCGCTCCTGCTCGCCTGCCGTTCGGCAAATGGATCCCAAACCCTCGATACCCGCCCTCTGCATATTCGATCGTACCCCCTTGAAGGCATATGTTCCTTACCTGCCAAAAGTAATTGGTGCTTTCCCAGCAAACAAATGGGGAGAGGACGGATGGCAGGGGGAGGTGAAAGGATGGAGCACGAGAGAGAGTAGCAGGGGGACAGGAGCAGAACACACGTGGCAGAACCGGACGGGCTGACCGGGCGGGTAGACCTAACGGGCGGGCGGGGAAGGCGGGCTCAGGCGACCAGGTCGAGCAAGCGGGTTGCTGAAGCGTGGGTCCTGCATGAATGACGAAACGGTCTCGGGATATAGCGAGATTCCCAAGTAACTCGTGAGACAGGTTAGAGCGAGAGCCTGAATCAGTTGTGAGGAAGTCCCGCGCGAGAGCGCGATTTCTGCATACATTGTAAGGAAGCCCCGCGCGAGAGTGGGACTTTACTGTACGGAAGCATCAAGCGGGAGCCGCTGCTGATGCAAACCAGGGGCCAACAACATAAGATGAGGAATACTTCCCCTTGTTAAAAGGGTGCGAACCTTGGGCGAAACACAATACGTAATTACCGAAACACAATGCATGCTGAAAGGGGATCAGCAATCCTTAATTCTCACAAGAAGAGTTCAACACGCAGATTAAGACAGTTCGCGTTAGTATGTTCGCGTGTCGTCCAACACGTATATCCTCAACCCTCGATACCCGCCCTCTTGGACTTCGATCGTACCTCCCTTGGGAGCATGTATTCCTTACCCGCCACGTGTATTTGGCGCAGCCCTTAAACAGGGAAGGGAGGGAGGAGGGAAGAGACAAGGGAGAGGGAGAGAATGGAGCTCGAGAGAGATGTGCAGGATGGGGCTTAGGAGCAGGAGCACAAGTGGCGCAACCAGACGGGCGATCGGGCGGGCGGACCCGAACGGGCGGGTCGGGCGGGCATTCCCAGATGGCCAGGTCGAGCGGGCGGGTCGCTGAAGCGTCAGTCCGACATGAATCTCGAGGAAGACTCGAGCGATAGCGCGCTTCCCAAGTAAATCGTGGGGAAGTCCAAAGCGAGAGCGTACGAAGGCGCGACGTCCCCATAAATTGCGAGGAAGTGCTGCGCGAGAGCGCGATCCCTGCATGATGTAAATGGAAGTGAGTGCGAGTGTGGTTTTGAATCAGTCGCCAAGCCACCAACCCGTCCCAGCCACTTAAAACCTTCCATTCTGCGTTGCCCGAACTCTCACT